>CM019073.1:76923121-77353121 GCA_009667805.1 Leptobrachium leishanense | reverse complement strand
CTCTGGTTTTCCAGGAAGGATACATTGAGATTTCTCTGGTTTCCCGGGAAGGATACATTGAGATTTCTCTGGTTTTCCAGGAAGGATACATTGAGATGGGAATGATACAAAATTACAGAATCAGCGATACAACCAAAAAATACGTTGTCCGAAATTACTGAAATGAAACCGAAATCAGGAATGGAGCAGAAATTACGAATGGAACGAAAATGATTTTCGATTTTACACATTTCTAGTCCATTCAAAAGCCGTTTTCGGATCTGAAAATTTTCGGAAAATCGGCCGAATCCGAATGCACGAATCGGGAAATTTCGTGAAAATTCCAAAATTCCTAAACCCGAAACGCACATCCCTAGTTTTGATGTCGTAAGGGTCTTTTCTTGAGTAGATCAAGATGTAGCTTAATAGGCGCTACTTGTCTATTGAAGAAAAGATACCTTCAGCGCTGCTCAAATGGTGCACTCGTGCTACCATATTAATTTAAAGGGCACTACACACTGAGGAAGGGGCTGTGTCCCCAAAATGTCTGATGTTTTGTGTTCTATTTTTTAAATAAATGTGGTAGCACTAGTGCACCATTTGAGCAGTGCTGGAAGTATCATTTCTTCATTTCTTCAGTTCATTACCCTTTTGGTTGGATGCACAAAGGCATTGACGTTTTCTAGCTGCAGTTCAGCACCCAGATTTTTTCCAGTATTTTTGGGTGCTATAGAGACCCAACCCCAGATATATACATTTTTTGTAGTCGACTACTTGTCTATTGCTTTAAAGTGGCACTAGCTTTGTGTCAGCAGGGTTGATTATACTAACATAGAGAGTTTCAATATGTATGCCGGTGTTGCAACCCATGATGGAAACCAGTGTTTGACAAGAGATAACTCGAAGAACAACAGGCGATGCTTAATTATGAAGCTTCTTCTGACTCTCTTTGAATTAAACTTTTGTGTTGCAACCAGGCATGTACTGGCCATAGGGACTACAGGGAGATTCCCAGTGGGCCGATGGCTCTGTGGGCGAGTGTGAATGCTGATTCACCACGCAGCTTGCATTGCCCATAGTGGGTGAGGGGAGAACTTCCTCACCGTCCGTAAAACAAACGCAGTCTGCCACAGTCTCATATTGGAGCCACTGTGCCGGTGAGACCCATTGCACATCTGCCTCATCTTAAGACATGATGCGCACTCAACCTCATTGCCGCAGCGTTTCTTTACCCAATCGCTCTGCAGCAACTCCGGTATCTGTAAAGTGATTGGATAAGTGATCCGTTTGGTTTATATACTATTTTTGTGGCATGTTTGCAGAATTAAGGTGGGCCGGATTGGATGAAGTCCAGGGTTGATTTTTTTTGACCCAGTCCAGCCCTGGTTGCAACCCTGGCAATTTTCACTGGTGTTTACAACATTGGCAAACACCGAGTAACCCCAGAGTAACATAATGTAGGTTATGAAAAAAAAGACAAATGCAAAAAAATAAAAAACTGAGCGCATACCCACTGCGTTTAGGCACCTTTATTAAATAGACTGTGTAACATTCCAGATGACTGGCAACCTTTCCCAAGCCTAACACTGTGAGTTAGGCTACCTGTCACCTGAAACGTTGCATGGTCTAATCAATAAAGGTGCCTGAATGCAGTGGGATTGTCCTTTAATTTTCCCTTTGGGATTGCTGTGGGGTTGGTTACCTCGGGACCTGTGGAGCACTCCTGATTGCACACTGCATTGGCACAACTACCTCTGGATTTGGGGAGCCATGTGCAGGTGACTCTTACTATTTTGGAAACAAACAGGATAATTCAAAGAGAATTGAAAAGTCACCGCACATTCGGTGACTTTTCGTTTTCCTCGATTCGGTTCGATTTGGCGATCCCATTTCGGCGACCCTGCAGTGTGTTCAGCAAGCACCACAGGGTCCTCGAATTGCAGGGAAAAGTCACCGCAAACCCGGCGAAAACTGAAAGCAAAACCCGGCGAAGGCACACCGAAACCCGCAAAAACATCTAGATTAACCCCGTCGAAAACCCCGGAAAAACCCGAGCAGGAGCCGATCACACGCAGCGCAGCCACCGGAAAAACCCAACACCGGAGACGAATTGAGTGAGAAAAAAAAAAAACTGTTTGTTTGAATGTTTGAAAAGTGAAACGCTGTTTGCAAAGAAACTACTGAGCGAAAATGTCTGAAATTTACATATGAGGTCCAATGACTGATAATAAAAAGGGCTGTTAGAGAAAAAAGAACAAACGTTTAAAAAAAAAATCAGAAAAAAGATTTTGCAAAAAATCCCGAAAAATACTTAAAATATCCCTAAAAATCTATAAATAGAGACTTTTTACTGCAGAATATTATAATGAATGGTTTATTAGATATTGAATTAAAACGGGAATATTTTTGACATTGAAGCCTATGGGATTCGCCTGAATAAACCTGCCGAATTAAACCAGGGCATTTCGGCAACCTTTCACTGCAGGGTTTTGTTCTCTGAATAGCCGAAGCATTGCTTCTCTATGGGATTTCACTGCCCTCGAACAGGCACCGAACAGGCACCGTATGTGCAGGCAATTCGCCAACATTTGGAGAAATGCCTGCTCTCTGAATAGCCGAATGGCCAGGAAAGGTAACGGTACACTGAATTTCAGTGTTTTGTTACGTTTCGGCAGCCATTCGGATCTCTTTGAATAACCCTGAAAGACAAAGGTGCATCATGATAAACCAGCATGAAAGTGAAACATGGCTAACTTAACCTACTTGCAATGTTGGTCACTGGAAAAAATAGCCACGTTTTACGTTTGTGATAAAATCAAATTCAATTAACACGAATCAACTTCAACATCAACAGAGCTGCAGTAACTGAGCTGCTCCAGCTCGGATACAACTCACACATTAAAGAGTAGACCGTGTTGACCTTCATCATAATTTCCTTATTTTTGTGTTTTTAAATGACGGCATAATAACTAGTGTATTGCTTTAGACATTACATCTGTAATTGGGCAATGGTTTTACCACAGTTTAAACTTCGATGAATAGATCCTAACATTTGAAATAGGCTAAGTAGGAAAATGAAAGAGCTTAAACACACTTAGAAATGTGAAAATAAGTCCTTAGAAAAAAAATGTAAAACGTCATAGAAATATCTACTAGAACAAAAATGTCAAACCTGGAAAACATTTTTGCAATTAACAACAACCTGAATCCCTTGTCATTCCAAAATTAACAGTTTAGTATATAAGCAAAGTGTAAAACAGTACATTATCATTATATGGTATGTTTGCCCTGCTTCATAATATGTATATTTTAAATAAATAGAAGAAAAAAGATCCCTAGTAGTTTTGTTACTTTATTTTGAAACAAACAAAATAAAGTATCTTTTCACTTTTTTTCATTGCAAGTTAAGTCAGTTTAAAAAGACCCCATTGTTAATTAGTTATTTCTTTCATAGTCCCATAGTCCAACTTGACTACAATATGGTGGTGTCTTACCCCCTTTATGGATACATGGACCGTTGGAGATGCAGATCCAATGAATTAGAACACTATCAGGGTTAATCAGAGAAAGGTGAAGCTCTGGAGAACTTTTGGAGCAGTGAAACGTCTAGGTCAAAATAGCCAAACTAGATAAATTCTCCCATTCATCTCACTTTCCAAATCAGCTATTTTGACCTAGAATTTTCACTTCTCCAAAAGTTCTCCAGAGTTTCACCTTTCTCTGAATAACCATGTATTTCATTGGATCTTCATTTCCAGTGTTCCATGAATCCATAGAGGGGGTAAGACACCACCCATATTGGGTGTCATACATTGTTTTTCCTAGAGCCAGGTCCAGTGGCTCTAGCCCAGGTGAGCTCAATTACCAACAAGTCCCTGTGTATATGTTTAGAACAAGCAATATACTTTGCCTGATGATACTTCTCTGTTCTTTTCCATCTGTGGAGGAATTTCCCGCTTGATTGTACAAAGGACGGTGCCATCCTTTCAAGCCAGCACTATATACAGAGCCATAATCATATAGGCTCTGGAGTATGTGAGTGCTTATTTACAGCTCTGAATATTATTATTTCCTAACAGACTATCAGGGTTTTTCAGAGAAAGGTGAAACTCTTGAGAGCTTTTGGAGAAGTGAAAATTCTAGGCCAAACCAGAACAATTCACCCATTTATCTCACTTTCCAAATCAGCTATTTTGACTTAGAATTTTCACTTCTCCAAAAGTTCTCCAGAGTTTCATCTTTCTCTGAATAACCCTGTATATTTCACTATTATTTTTACTTCTGCTTTCTTTGAGGCCTTATGAACACGAGGTCAACGTATAGTATTCGATATTTATCACCAATATATTTTTTTTATTGCGTTGAAGTGAATTTCGTTTTTTCTACACTATTTTCTGAAATGTTCCTGTATGTATTCAATATAGTAATAATGTTGGGGGTTTTCATTAAAATTTTTAGAAAAAGGACAATAATATAAAGTATCACTTTTTTTGGTTTTTGAAAGATCAGTCTACCACAGAGTACACTGAGAGCGAAATGATTGTCCTTTAATAGTAAAGGTTTACACTACTGTGGCTTGTACTTTTCCTTTTTAACACCCAAAACCAAATATAGTGACATTTTTTTATGAGTGAAAAAGTGTGTTTTTTTTTCACCCCAAATATAAGTTCTTTAAGTATTGTTTATATATAAACACACCCTTTACTGTCTGTTAGGACTCACCATAAATGAGTTTTGTCTAGACTCTGCCTACAAACAGTATCAGGGTTATTCAAAGAGAGCCGATCTGGTCCCAAAATGTAACCGGACACTGAAATTCAGTGTACGGCTACCTTTCCTGGCCATTCGGCTATTCAGAGAGCAGCAGTTCGCCAAATGTTGGCGAATTGCCTGCACATACGGTGCCTGTTCGGTGCCTGTTCGAGGGCAGTGAAATGCCCCATAGAGAAGCAATGCTTCGTCTATTCAGAGAACACAAAACAGCAGGAAAAAGATACCGAAATGCCCTGCTGTTCGTCTGTTTCATTCTACAGGTTTATTCAGGAGAATCCCATAGGCTTCAATATTAAAAATATTTCAGTTTTAAACCAATATCTAATAAACCGTTTATTATTATATTCTGCAAAAAAAGTCTCTTTCATAGATTTTTTTGGGATTTTTTTAGGCATTTTTTTGGCAAATTGTTTTCTGTTTCTTTTTACATCGATTTTTCTTTTTTCTGTAACAGACCTTTTTATTATCATTCATAGGATCTTATATGTAACTTCCAGACATTTTCGTTCAGTAGTTTTATGCAGTGTTTCAATTTTCAAACTTTCAAGCGTACTGTTTTATTTTTTCACCTCGTTCGTCTGAGTGTCGGCTTTTTCCAGCAGCTGCTCTGCACTGTGATCGGTGGCTAGTCGGGTTTCTCCAGCGTGTTCGGCGGGGTTAATCCAGCTGTTTCTGCGGATTTTGGTGAGTCTTCGGAGATTGTTTGGCTGGTTTGCGGTGAGTGTTCCGTGTGTTTGCGGTGAGCTTTCCCTGCACTACGGGGGCCCTGCGGTGCTTGCTGAACACCGCATGGTTGGCGAGCTAGGATCGCCGAATGACCAAAAAAGTTCAGGGAACGGAAAGTCACCGAACGTGCGGTGACTTTTCAAATCTCTTTGAATAACTCTGCTAGTATACTCAATTTTGCATTGTAATAAAATAAAAAACAAAAAATTAGCAAATACCACTTTGTATAACTTTTTAATGCAAGATCAGTGTGCCCCCTGAGGAGAACAGAGGTTCTCCATGAGATCTCACTCCCACCACCCTGTGTAACTATAAAGATGCTACAAGGAGCATTCTCATCCTCACTAGAACAAAAAGCTTGAAAAACTTGCCAAACATTACATCAGTCAGAGAGAGGGCAGAATACAGGATGAGCTTGGAGGTCACTCATCTCTTTCTACACAGGGATAGATTCAGGTTATTAAAATTGAAAAAAACATGGGAACTTCAGCGTCTGAAGAAATCGCCGTTAGGTCTAGTAAATAAACCAATAGGTTACTGGAATCGCCAACAAACGGAATGATGGGTAAGTAGTTGATAAAAACTTTTTATTCCAAAATAAAACATCAATAGATAAAAGGCCCAACGCGTTTCTTCTATCTATTAAAATTGTTGGAAAATCTTGTACAGTATAGATACAAAGTGTTAGGCTGGGGTCAGACCAGCGCATTTTTAACGTGCGTTCTGGCGCACTTAATCACGGCCGCACTAGCAGCAAATGACGGGCAATGACGGCCAATATACGAAGTACGGTCGCACGAAAGTCCGGCCGCGCAACGCAAGTGGAAAATGAACGCATTTTTTCGAGAACGCAGAACCGCTAGTACGGACGTACAGAGTGCGCTGCGCCCGCTAGCGGTGTGTGTGTGTGATTTGGAGACGTCAGACCCTGCTCATGTCCGGCCAACATAACGTCCAGACGCAAAAAGTTTCCTGGTTTGGATTCGTAAAACATCACGCACGAACATGCGCATCGTATGACCGTTTTCGCATATTCCGTGAAAAAATACATCAATCCGTTCGGACGCACTTTTTTACATTCGCGTGTAAAAATGCTTTCGTTTGACCCTAGCCTTACTGTAAACACCATATTCCCACAGACAGATATTTTTCTATTTTGTTGGTATTGTTTGAAAGCTGCATTGTTAATAAACCCATTGTGCGCATTAAAAATACATATACTGTAAGTAGGATATCTGATCATTTTAATTATCTATATTTATCACATTTACTGTACATGACATAACGGCATTTCTGCCTGTTTGCTAATAATGTAAACCTGGTTTCAAGTAGTGCAAGAACAAGAACATCATCTAAAGTTTAGAACCTTTCATCCAAGTAATAGTTATTTTAAAAAAACACTGATAAATTAGCAAATGTATGATATTTTAATCTTCAAACTATCTTCGAATAGCAACCTCTGTGCAAAATTGCTATTTTATCTTATAACTAGTTGTAAAGCCTGCCCAGAGGGCAGTCTATTGTGGATATACTGCCCCTGCTCATGGATATACTGCCCCAGCTCGTGGATATACTGCCCCAGCACGTGGATACTGCCCCCGCACGTGGATACTGCCCCCGCACGTGGATACTGCCCCCGCACGTGGATACTGCCCCAGCCTGCCCAGAGGGCAGTCTATTGTGGGTATACTGCCCCAGCTCGTGGATACTGCCCCAGCACGTGGATATTGCACCAGCATGTGGATACTGCCCCAGCACATGGATATTTGCCCCCAGCACATGGATATTTGCCCAGCTCATGGATTTGCCCCCAGCTCATGGATTTGCCCCCAGCTCATGGATTTGCCCAGCACATGGATTTGCCCCCAGCTCATGGATTTGCCCAGCACATGGATTTGCCCCAGCACATGGATTTGCCCCCAGCTCATGGATTTGCCCCCAGCTCATGGATTTGCCCCAGCTCATGGAGTTGCCCAGCTCATGGATTTGCCCAGCACATGGATTTGCCCCCAGCACATGGATTTGCCCCAGCTCGTGGATTTGCCCAGCTCGTGGATTTGCCCAGCACGTGGATTTGCCCCCAGGTCGTGGATATGGTCCCCCAGCTCGTGGATATTGACCCCCCCCCCACACCAGCGCTCATACTTACCTGTCGAGCGGCGCCAGGGAAGTGAAGATTTCCCCGCTTCCGGTCTTTGAAGGACCCAAGCCGCGGTCACGTGACCGGGGCTTGGGTCCTTCAAAGCGGAAGCGAGGGAACTTTCCCTCCGCCGCTCGGGGGGTAGGATGCGCGCGGCAGCCGGGTAGAGGCTGCGCCTCTACCCGGCTGCCGCGCGCATCCAACCCCCGAGCGGCGGAGGAAACTTTCCCTTCGCCGCTCTGGGGTTGGATGCGCGCGGCAGCCGGGTAGAGGCTGCGAGCGCAGCCTCTACCCGGCTGCTGTGTGCATGTGTAACCGCCGCGGCGGGCCGGCAGCCGGCTCGTGCCGCGGCGGTTGCATGCGCGCGCAACCAACCGCCGCTGGTTGCGCGCGCATGCGCAGTAAGGCTTTGGCGACGGACAGCCAAAGCCTTACTCTTTTATTATATAGATTAGTTGATAACTAGCACTTCATGTTTCATATAAATGTTATGATATTTTTCCCACCATAAAATGTTGGTAGTGAAGATGTTAAAAGATAGTTCATAGTAAAGTAAAACCTGTTTTTGTTTAGTATTGGGATATGGAGCTTAAGGTCAGGGTCAGACGAGCGCACTACGTGCGTCCATACTGACGTGCCTCTCGGAGTCCGTCGCAGCATTGTGACGCTTCGACAGGGCCGGCCACACACTGTAGCGCGCGCTACAGCGGACGTGCTGCGGCCGTCCTGAAAGCCTCCCGGTGGAAGCGATACGACGTGCGTTTGATGGGGCTGCAAAGCGCAATCCTTCTTAGGAGGATCGAGCCTTGCAGCGCTGAGCGCACTAACTGTGCTAAGCGAGGTGGCAAGACGAGCATCAGAGAGGAAGGAACATCCACTCTCACGAATGTTCCTTATGCTCTCATAAACGCTCGTCTGTCCCCAGTCTAAAAGGTGACTGTCACGGAATGGCCCAGCACCCTCAGCCAGGGGCGGTTCGTGGTGACGTGGTTTCTGCCATAGACTTTTAGGTGCCGTTGCACCCGCGGAGTTCCGCAAGTTATTTTATTTGGATGTGGTTTTGTGTGTGGTGTAATAAAAGTGTCCCCGTATGTGTATTGCGAAATGTATGTAAATCCCTTTGTGTGCCTTGCTCGCCGCCATTTTCCCAGCGCCTCGTGGATCCGGTCGAGTCGATCGGATCGGAAAATGGCCGATTCGGACCATCCGGTCGAATCGTAAAATGGTCGATTCGGACCATCCGGTTCCGAATCGGCAACTCCCCGATTCGTAACCGCCAATGCGAATCGGGTCCCGGGTGCCTCCTGCCAGCGAGGGCCAATGGGACTTGTGTGGGCGGGCAGGGATTCCCATTGTTCTGACTGTGTGGTATTGTTTATAAATATATGTGATGTGTAAAAATAAAGGAGTTGATCTAGTACATTCAGCCCCGCCTGGTGTCCTTTATTTTCGGCCGTATTTCTGAGATCCCGCGCGGTCTTCAGAGTGCGGCATCCTAAAGATAAGATCCGAACCAAACACCCTGTGCCTGCATCTCGCATCAGGACAGCGGTGCATCGCACGGACATTGACCTTCAGAATATTCGGCCACGCTTCGGTTCTTATGTCCGATCCGAAGGCGCGGCCCGTCTCCCGCGATTCGGTATATCGAGCGGCATTGTGAGTAAGATCCGAATAATTACTCGGAGGAGTTCCGATCGCCGTAAGAACCGAATAATCGCTCGAGGGAAATCCGATGCCCATATCCGAACGGCCGTTCCGCAGCCGTTTCTCACACCAACAAGGTCAGTGAACCAGCTGCTCGAGACGCTGAGTGCCGTGTTGCTCAGTGGTCGGGCTGGTTTCACGCAGGGGTCCCCTCCACCGCCCGCTAACCCTTCCCCAGGGTCACTCCAGGCCGCACGAGACGCCGAGTGCCGTGTCACTCGGTAGTCGGGCCAGCGGTAAGCGCAGTGGGGGTACGCAGATAGGAGCACACCCGCAGGCGGACAACACGCATTCCGCCACAGTGACATTTTCCATTTGGTGAATAAATACGCATTACGAAAATGTCTCTTTCGAGAAATTCGCATTACTATTTACATTTTAACATTGAATTACCGTAGATACCCGAGTATAGCATGACCCGAATATAACACAATCAATAGAGATTTATTATGGAAAAGAGAGAATACTCAAGACTCGAATATAAAGTGAGGAGCAAAATTATACTGTACTGGGAAACCATTAAAATCCTTCCAGGTTTTCTTAACACAGTCAGGCCAGGGTGCTCTACTCTAGAATGATTGTAGTTGTTGCTAAGTATGAAGCCGCTGGCCACCTGTCTTCATACTTGAGATAAGATGGCCGGCGGAGCGAGATGACCAACACCGTGAATCAGTCCCCAATAGCCAGCACGCCTGGAGGTGTCGTTTTCTGACCTCCGGCTCTAGCAGGCAGGTTCATCCACCGCTAGTCATGGAGACTTGGGATCCATGAACAAGTCAATTTTTTTTTTCACGCGATGCAGATGTCTCGAATATAACACGACCCCTCCATGTTTGAGGTAAATTTATCTAGCAGTATACTCGAGTATCTAGTCAAAACTCTGAATTATATTTCCCTATAGGCGAATGCACAATTATGGGAAAAAGAACAACTTGCTGATTTATTAAATGAGATTCTTATCCTGCGAAACCCATAAATAAATTTTTGTTAATGTCTATAACTGCCTTTATTTTCTTGTCTCGTCATATTTATGTCCCAGTGATGCTAAATTAACAGTAAAAAAAATAGCTTGTTTATTAGATACGTAGAACAATAGAAGAACCGTTCTGTCCTGATTAGACAGATAGTCTAATAACCATGTTCTTACGGAAAGCGCTCTCTGAATTTAATTGCTTAACCCTCTAAGCCGCAAATGATTCTAATCTTAGTATCTGAGTGTAATTGAAACGAAATGGACTGCAAACGCAATCAATTATTTCCGCTGCACATGTTTCTGAGGGCTAGCCTGCGGGGCATATGTGAAAAAGAAGAATAATGCATTCAGTAGGAAATATTAGACTATAAATTTGAAAAAGAAAAAAAAAAAAAATTATATATATATATAAGTCCAGAGGAAAGTCCCTATGGGGACTGGAATGTCGAGCTTTTTTATATTTAATCAATAAATGTGTTACTTTTTTACAAGTCTCTGTGTGCATCCGAGTTTTGTGGAATATATATATATATATATTATGAAAATGAAGGAACCACAGGCACTAAAGGAAATGGAATGGGATATGAGAATATGAAATATAATATTCGCAGCCCCAAGGGATATGTTTGACACCCAGAAAACACAAAAGGTAACTAAAATTTGTGTCTATAAGGGTTGTGGTGGAGGACTAAAAATTAGATAAAAAGCCTCCACACTATAATTAGTTGTGTATTATTATTGCAGAAGCCACTTACACATCATAGCAATTCAAAGAATTGCATCCCAGAGCTCCTGTGCCACATTCCCCATATACAGCAAGGAATTCTGGGTAGGATATGCAAATGACCTCTATCTCACTTTTATGCATCCTGGATGTGTTAAAATATTTATATAGGCATTACTTTATGGATTAGCATGTTTCATTATAAGTCGTACTTACTCAATAACATACAAGCATTAATGGATTAATTTTTATTACTTTATTAAGTTTGCATTTATAAAGCACACATGCAATCTAAGCTGTTTAGAACCATTACTTAGCATTTGTATTCTAAATTAATTAATTAATTTATTTATAAAGTAATTTACCAGGAAGGATACATTGATATTTCTCTCGTTTTCAAGTATGTCCTGGGTTCAAGAACATTGAAGTAATAAAATGCAAACTATTATAAACAACACAAATATACAGATTAACACAGAAAATAATAAGTGAGATAAATCCCTGCGTTCCGGTTATTATAGTTTTTGTTCAGTTATCCATTGGATTTACTTTGTTCCTTCCCAGTAAATGCATCCATTGAGGAATATTTTATTTGCTGTGGGTGGCATCCTTTATCTTGAAACACATGTAAAAGCAAGTCTGCGTAATCCATATGAAAATGATACAGCACAGGTGTTGGTATGATAATGCAAAGTAATATGCAAAGGGTATGTACAAAGCCACGCACAAAGGAATGAATGTATTAGAAAAGATCAAATAAACTTTGCCAGGTGGACCAATGTTAATTCAATAAATAGAATTTGACGGGAGAGGCGCGGTACAACAAGACACACACCAAATCATTAATCCAGTATATATGAAGTTTATTATGAATTTATTATATATGAGTAGTTTGATAGAGCAATGAATGTTGGAGTGGCTTATAATAATTCAGATTTTGTTTGTACATCACCAGGAGCGAAAATATTTAAAACTTCTGCCTATGATTTATTTTCAAGTGTACTTAAAAATATGTATTTCCAAGCCATATATTATATATGGTATTAAAAAAAAAAAGGGTCTATGCCAGGAGTCAGCAACCTTGGCTCCCTGATGTTTATGGAACTACATCTCCCAAGATGCTCAGTCACCCTTTAGGCTGACTGACTGACTGACTGACTGAGCCACATGGGAAATGTAGTCCCTAAAACATCAGGAAGCCAAGGTTGCTGACCCCTGGTCTATGCAGTTTTAGCTATGTCAAAGTTGGACAATATTCCCTTTTTGTGAACGTCACAAAAACACTGCAAGCTTTTTCCACTATAATTGTAGTATTTCCACTCTGCTGTCAATTGACATTAAATAACCACTTGATTACCCTTCAACGTTTGGAACTGTGAAAATATCAGCACTAATAAGCCCATGATTATTCACATACGGCCGGATAACCTCTCAATCTTATCTGACAGCAAGGCCAAAACACAACATTACATTGATACAACAACCTAAAGTGGCAACTCTGATTTCACTCGGAGTTTATTTATTTATTAAGTATTTTACCAGTCACTCCTATCCAAAGCGTTAATGCTTTAAAATAGTATAATGTGTTGAACCAAGAGATTTGGCATGAAACGTTTGGTGGTAGAAATCGGAATAGTGAGTATGTATTGAGTGTTGACGAATATTAAGTATTAACATTTTTACATAGTTACCCAGGCTGAAAAAAAAATGTACATCCATCGAGTTCAGCCATTCACACATCAGCTATTGCTGTTGATCCAAAAGAAGGGAAAAAACCCAGTCTGGAGCTTTCCCAAATATGCAGCAAACCGGGAAAAAAATTCCTTCTAGACCCAAAAATGGCAGTCAGATTCTCCCTGGATCAAGCAGCTTTTACCCACATTTTTAGATGGTGTCGCAAAGGCATTTCTCCAAAAAGATTATCAGGGTTATTTAGAGAGCGGTGAAAAGCAGGAGAATGACTGGAAAATTCTAGGTCAAAATAGCCGATTTGGAAAGTGAGATGAATGGGAGACATTTTCTGGTGTGGCTATTTTGACCTAGAATTTTCCATTCTCCAGTCATTCTCCTGATTTTCACCTCTCTCTGAATAACCCTGTGTGTGTTTTTTTTAAAGAATTTGCTGTGAACTGGCTGGAAAAACACAACAAACATTCTTGCAGTTCATCACCTGCAAGATAAGTCTTATATAAATAAATGAAAAGAAGGCTGAGAGCCACATATAGTCAAAAAAAGTCACAGGAGATAACTAATTAAGCAGTTATTCGAACATCCCCCCACCCCAACCCCGAAAGGAATACTAAAAAAAATCTTTAAAAGTTGTTACAATGCAAACAAGACTACATTTACCATTTTATATTTTAATTCCATTTATAACATTGAGTCCTACCAAAAATGCCAGCGAGCCAAGGAAGGCTAGGTCATTCTGCTGAAATTCCTAACATTCATAGAGTTTATTTCAATGCTATTTATCTTTTGTGTTTTGCGTTACCTAGTAGCCCTTTTTCTGAGCATAGGTCTTACATAACATAAAAATAACAGTAATGTTATGTTTACATAAGGGTTTATTTACAAAGAGTCAGTGTTTGCCAGCGCGGCAAATATTGGTAAAAATCACAGGTACTGCAGTGTTAATAAATGCCGGCATTTCACAAATCTAAAACCCAAACAACAACAGGAAAAGCTTCACTGTAAAACTTGTAGAAGTTCAGTTTTGTAAAGGCCAGCGCCAATTTTCACTAGTATTTGCAACACTGGCACCTTATAGTTTTTTCTTGACATTTGCAACTTTTACATATATTACACATTTCGATATGTTATATGAAGTTACATGATTTAAAGGGCTGCATAACGGTATCTTTAAAGTGTAAACAATGTTGCCAATTTTGCCAGGAACAATAACAGAGTTTTTTTAGACCGCGGACTCTCTGTAGTTCTCATTGTTGGTAGGCATCTAGCATACAGTCTAACGATGTTGATGATCTCTATTTACGAGACCAATAATGCACTTGTGTAGCTGTCACCGTGCTTCCATTTCAGAAGATCAATGCCGGACTCGGAAAATAGGATGTTAAAGATTTAAGACAGGCTGCCAAGTTTTAAAAAGAATGGAAACCTTTTAAATTCTGAACCGCTTCTCTCTTACGGTACCGCGTACTTTCTCAGACAGGAAACAAATGTGAGAACGTGAAGGCAACATTTCCATGCAGAAAAAAGACCGGATCATTACTGAGATCACTTCAGTGTTTCTAAGATACACAACATCTTGAGTAATGTACACAGAAATCACACACAGTCCTTGTGTCTTTAAGAGGATTGCAGCACCTATACGCACAGCAGGTAACTAAAAAGGTCCCTAACGGAATTAACTGTTTTCCAGAAACACGACATGATCTTGTGTTATAAATTGTTCCAGAAAGACACACATACACAACAATCACACAGATTACTGAGAAGAAACAGAAATGAGACTGGGTAATCCAATCCAGTTTGTAGTATTACTACGGGGTAACAATTTTTTTTTTTTTTTTTTTTTTAGAAAGGATTTTATCAGGAAGGATACATTGAGATTTCTCTCATTTTCAAGTATGTCCTGGGTGGCGAGTATGTACCGTTAGGTGTCTTGCCCAAGGACACTTACTGGAGAGGTGCTCGTTGGGATCGAGCCCATGACTCCACAGGCTCTCTCCATGCAGTGATGTTACCTCTACTCCACCCAGCCGGTACCAGGAAAGATAACATTCTGGCTGTCTAGAAGTCCAGGTCTATATCTACCTCTACTCACTTGGAGTACTGTGTGCAGTACTGGAGACCGTATCTCCAGAAAGATATAGACATCTTAGAGAGAGTTCAGAGAAGGGCTACTAAAATGGTGTACGGCTTGAAGGAGAAAAGTTACCAGGAAAGGCTTAATGATCTTAACATGTACAGCTTGGAAAAAAGACGAGACAGAGAAGATATGATAGAAACATTTAAATACGTAAAGGGAATCCACAAGGTAGAGGAAGGGAGTATATTTAAAAGGAAACAAAATAGCAAAACAAGAGGACATAGTCTTAGATTAGAGGGGCAAAGGTTTAAAAGTAACATCAGGAAGCATTATTTTACTGAGAGGGTGGTGGATACATGGAACAGTCTTCCAGTAGAAGTGGTAGAGGCCAAAACAGTAATTGAATTTAAGCAAGCATGGGATAGGCATAAGGCTATCCTAAACAAAAGATAAATCCAGGTAAAGTATCCATGTAATTGGGCAGACTAGATGGGCCAAAAGGTTCTTATCTGCCGACATTTTTCTATGTTTCTACGTTTCTACTATGTACACCCACGACGTACTTGAAAACGAGAGAAATCTCAACGTATCCTTCCTGGTAAAATCCTTTATAAATAAATAATTGTACAGTGAGTGCGCCACCCTTTCTGTTACTTCAATTGATTACAATGAATCACAACAAAATACCAGAAATTATTTGTACCGGTGGATGTGTCGCCATGAAAAATGTCTTAATGTAATTTTGGCTGACTGATTAGCTTGATAACAAAATAATGTAGAAAAAAACGATAATGTGGAATTGATACAAGAAAGGGGGTAACCCTGGTTGAGAAGTCTATAATTCACAAAAATGTATCTTTATTCAAAGTGAAACACATAAAACGGTCACAAAGTTTAAATACAGTATTATTGATTGACTAAATTATACATCTAATGAATTTCCCTTGCCTATATTGTGGGATATACCAATTTTGCACATACGATTGTGTCCACCCTGTTAGCTACATATGATATGCTGATATTCCTTGGGAATCCATTGGCTTGCTGACGCTTAGACCATTTAAACGATGGTTGGTGGATGCATCAATAAACTGCAGATTTTGGATAACCATCTTGTTTACCAGAGTGCACTCAACGATACACTTTAATGGCTTTTAAACTTTGTGACTGACCGTTTTATGTGTTTCATTTTGAATAAAGACACATTTTTGTGAATTATTAAACAAAATAATGTGTTGATAATAAACTGTATTTTACACTTCAATGTTCTTGAACCCAGGACATACTTGAAAACGAGAGAAATCTCAATGTATCCTTCCTAGTAAAATCCTTTATAAATAAATAAATAAAATTTTCAAAGCAATTATAAGAATTAGCAACTCAGTTATCCGTGTTAAACATTCAGGGCGCTCATTATTATTAAATATTTTTATTATTAATTGGACGTAATTGAAAACGAGAGAAATCTCAATGTATCCTTCCTGGTAAAATACTTAATAAATAAATAAATCTACATAAATGTGAAACGTAATTTAGCTATACAAAATATGTGTTTTTGAGGGACTTTATCTATTTGTGTTTGGCTCTGAATTTCAATTTAATAAGTAAAGTCACCCTACGTACAGGTCACCATATAGTGAGATTATGATTGAAGAATGTAAAAGAATAGTATTCGCTCGCATTATTTTGGCACAAAAAAAATCAAACTACGGACTGAGTAACTGGTGTAATATACTTGGAGCATAACATATAGATTTCTTCATGTAAAGATAGTACTTGACACGCACAAGAAGCAATTTAAGGCCTAATAAGTATCTGTTTGGAAATTGACATATCGTTACAGTTATAAATACTTATACAGCGCCAACAGATTCCATAGCGCTTTACAATGGGGAAGCACAAACAGGAGACACACATGATACAAGAGGAAAGGCAACCCTGTGCGTAGGATAACTGTCCAGGTAATACAGCATTTTAAACCAAGTGCTCAGGCAGACATCCCATGAGCTTACAATCTAAAAGACAGGGGTAACTGAAACAAACGGGAGCAGAGGGAAGGTGAAACTGGTGGCCAGAAGAGTATCGTAGGGATATAGCACTGAAGTTATGATAATTTTACATGCTCTTTCCTGTAATGCTTTGATTCGCAAAAAGGAGAAAAAAAATTGTTTATTATTAAAATCATTATTTATATACTGCATTCTACAGAATATTTGATTTCATTTAAATTCTGATACATATTCATTTATCATCTCACATTCTATACCACAATAGAATAACCAGAGTTTATAATAATACTTTTCCATTTCCATCAAAAACATCCTTTTTTAATTATAGCAAAAATTGACAAAAAAATGTATGTTTACATTAACAGTGTATGTGTTTGTCTTTGTGCTGACGCTCATAGGAAAATAACTGGTTTTCAAGCTTTTTAAATGAGAAATCCGCTAACAATTGACAACTCTGTGAATAATCCCTATCAGCTGTTTTCAGGAGAAAAAAAAATCAAACATAATTGTGTCTAAATATGTGTCATCACTGTTTAATTAAGTAGCTCTCCAAACACTATTCTAGTAACTAATTAAGTCAAAGTCCCGCTTTGAAGTTTGGCTCATTCTACACTATTGCAGTTAATATGTAAACTAGTCGAGAGGAGTTAGGTAAAGCCTATTTTGACTTAAAATGGAAAGATAATTTAAGGGTCCAGATTTCCCAAAAAGATAGATATTTTCCATAGGTATATATATATATATATATATATATATATATATTAGTGCTGTGATGTGCAAGTGGCTTCTGCAATAATAAACACACTTATTATAGCATGGGGGCTTTTTATCTCACTTTTTGTCATCTACCACAACCCTTGTAAGCACAGTATATATATATTATATATACACATATATATATATAATATTTATATACTCATCAAGCCAGCGTGCACTCCAGGAGTTTACCTATATGTTTTTATCGTTTTATTGTGGTAGTGCAAAATCACAACTGGTGAATTGAGATATATATATATATATATATATATATATATATATATATACCTCCAGGAATTCCACACACAGAGTCTCCAAGTCCAAAGTAGAAAAATAAGAGTTTATTCAAGATAGTCGACGTTTCAGTCCATCAGGACTTTCATCAGGACGAATAACATGTTATTCGTCCTGATAAAAGTCCTGATGGACTGAAACGTCGACTATCTTGAATAAACTCTTTATTTTTCTACTTTGGACTTGGAGACTCTGTGTGTGGAATTCCTGGAGGAATATTGTTTTTTTACCTTGTTCTGGCACCGGAGCATTTTGAATCTATACAGGGTGTGCGTGGATTGTGTTCTCTTATATATATATATATACTGTATATGCATTCAATTGTAGTGGAGGTCGAAAAAGTGAGATTATTATGGAAGCCTCCATCACAGCGGTTGATGTTCATCAGGTTTCACATGGTTTTGCCTAGTGTGCAGCCCTGTAACTTACACAACTGGAGCTGGGACCGTAAAAACTTTAAACTTTATTATATATATATATATGGTCGGTTATGTAATTTTTGGATTCACTGCACTGAGGCATTTAACCCATTGGGTCTAGAAGGATTGAACACAGTCCTGGATTACAAGCAGAATATATATTATATATTACAGAGCCTAGATGCAAAGAAAGTGAGAAGCTGTGGACTTCATTTGCATATCCTACCCAGAATTCTTTGCTGCATATGGGGAATGTAGCACAAGAGCTCTGTAAGCGATTTCTCTGAATTGCTAGGATGTGTAAATGTCCTCTGCAGCTATAAACCTTATTATATGTTGTCCTGTCCTGCACATCGCTGCGGAATGTGTTGGTGCTTAATAAATATATATATATATATATATATATATATATTACACACACACCTCTTAAAATTATTACATTTTGAATATCAAAGTTCTGTCAGAACATCCCAGGTACAAATGTTCATTCTTGAAGTATTAGAAAAGTGACAAATGGCTTAATGTGCCATTAAACTACACAGTACATTTATAACAGTAGCACAAAATACTTTGTTAATAAATTCAAGGCATATACATATGCATAGAGTGATAGGAATGGTACTCCAGTGTCTTCCTTACAAATAAAGCAGTTGCAAGACACTAGTGTACCATTCGTGTCACTGTCGGTCATAAGGCTATACATACAATGGGCAATATATATCTTATTTTACTGCTGCAAAGTAAATCTTTACTTTTGGACAGTAGTTCTCCGATTCTCTATACCCAATTCCAGGTTAATGGTAAAGCAAATGATTGGAGATCCCACACCCCCTCCTTTTAAGATGATAAAAACGCAAGATGACGCACGACAGATTTGATTACAGCCTGAATGACGACCAAATTAAAATGCTCTTTACAGTTTAATAACCGCAATACGTGTTCTGTTATACTCTTCTCATTGTATCTTAAAATATTATTATATAAATCCACTACATTTTATATTTACATAAATTGATGAAAAAGTCATAGAATATTTTTCCGAAAAGTCGCAGTTGTAAATTTGAAAAAAAAAATCAATTTCTCGCAATCAGGTGGAAACAATAAACTCTAGAGAAATTTTCGATAAGCTGAATTTCCCTGTAAAGTTAATCACTATACACTCAACAGAAATTATTATCGATCCGGTACGTGAGTTTTGCCCAACTAAATTAAATTTATTCTAAAGTGCGGACTAGCGCTGCTTATTTCAATCCCTCTCGGATTAAGTCATAGTTCACGACATGCAATATTAAGCTCGCATGAGAATGAAGGGGTTAATCACTGGAAAAATAAACAAGAAAAAGACTACCCGCCAAGCAATAAACATCACAAAACGGCATTTGACACTTACCATTTTGTTAACATCTGTTTTCATTGAAATGTCCTGCGCAGAGGTTTTAATTTTCTGTCATTTGGTTTAAATCACCCATAGCCACGCTATGACTTAAGAAATAAAGTTTTGTGGGTTTTTTTTTTTTCTTCTTCTTTCACTCCATTTCTGGGAGTGTGTCAAATAAAGAAAAGTATCGAAAACGTACGTGGGATAAGAAGCTTTCAGAGTGTGTTTCCCGTCTACTCTGAAATTCATGGAGAGCTCAATCTTTCCAGAAGGGATGGTTTTATTTAATAGTGGAGTTGTTTGGTAGCACCATTCAGAGCCACAATGTAATTACATCATAGGAAGGGAGGTGGAGTTAGAGCAGTGGGTGCTCGAGAGAGAGGGAGAGAGGGAGAAAGACGGAGAGACAGACATAAAGAAGTAAAGAAGAAGATAAATGAAGAGACATTTACATACGTTTTGTAAATAATCTTGATGGGGCAATGATCATGTCCTCTTAATAACCCCCAGCTGACTGAGTCACATGTTTATCTGTCCAGACAGAGATAATCTTGTTTGCATAATTATTATAGGAAAACCCAGTTGAAGAAGTTTTTTTTAAATGACATCATAACGATCTTTGCTGCAAAGTTCAAATAGTAGATTCCGAAAAATGAATTTCTAGCAGTGATTATTTACGGGCTTGCCCGATTGAAGTTAATATTAGAAGATAAATACTTTATTTGTATTTATACATTTAAATTAAAATACTTTATAAATAAATAAATAAATAAATGGTATTAAAATCTGCAAAAAAAAAATGTAGATACATTTAAA
This sequence comes from Leptobrachium leishanense, assembly GCA_009667805.1. Classification (NCBI taxonomy): domain Eukaryota; kingdom Metazoa; phylum Chordata; class Amphibia; order Anura; family Megophryidae; genus Leptobrachium; species Leptobrachium leishanense. The sequence continues at coordinate 77,332,658 of CM019073.1, read as the reverse complement.
TTAAAATACTTTATAAATAAATAAATAAGTGGTATTAAAAATCTGCAAAAAAAAAAAATGTAGATACATTTAAATTAAAATACTTTATAAATAAATAAATAAGTGGTATTAAAAATCTGCAAAAATTTTTTTAGAAATTGTAAAAAAAAAAAAGGAAAGCATCAAACGCATTAAAAAATAAAGCCATCACAAAGACAACGCACAAAATGTTAAAATTTTAAAGTATGAGATTGCTAATGCAGCCCAAATATATCTTCTTCGGGAAGTTTTCACGGCGCAGAGATGTGACATACTTGAAAACGAGAGAAATATCAATGTATCCTTCCTGGTAAAATACTTTATAAATAAATAAATAAATGGTATTAAAATCTGCAAAAAAAATGGAGAAATTGTAAAAAAAAAAAAAAAAAGGAAAGCATTAAAAGCATTAAAAAATAAAGACATCACAAAGACAACGCACAAAATTTTAAAATTTTAAAGTATGAGATTGCAAATGCAGCCCAAATATATCTTCTTCGGGAAGTTTTCACAGCGCAGAGATGTGACATACTTGAAAACGAGAGAAATATCAATGTATCCTTCCTGGTAAAATACTTTATAATTAAATAAATAAATGGTATTAAAATCTGCAAAATTGTAGAAATTGTAAAAAAAAAAGAAAAAGGAAAGCATTAAACGCAATAAAAAATAAAGACATCACAAAGGCAACGCACAAAATTTAAAAATTCTAAAGTATGAGATTGCTAATGCAGCCCAAATACATCTTCTTCGGGAAGTTTTCACAGCGCAGAGATGGTCTTCTGTGTGGTCTTTACTGATCTGAATCTGCTGAAGCCCCCATTGTGCTGGTCCAAGGGAGGGTTAGTAACTTTTGGCCTGTAGGGCAAATACTTTTTAGTAGCTCATGTTTTGCAAACCCATCAACATAAAAAGCAAACGTTGTCCCAACTGGCACATTGACATCATTTCCAAAACTGTCAACCCCGATAAAAAACAAATAAATGTCTACTTCTACAACATTTTATCATGCTATAATTGGGGAAATATTACACGGCTAAAAATACAATGGTGATTTTTTTATTATAATTGCACCGAAAGAATCCAGAAATACAACACATTAGCTGCCCATTTTATCGTATGAAAAGGAAAGTTTGCAAATAAGTGACAACTTCTAAACAAGGCAGACGTGCAATGCTCCACGAAGCTAAAGAAATTATAGAATTGCGCTTTAGATAAACACATTATTCCAAATAAGGGTAGTATTTTGAAACAAAGATTTTTTTTCCCCAGCTGGACACAATGTTCACACCTTCTAAAAAAAAAAAAAAAAAAAAAAGAAGAAGATCCATTCACTGTCATTCTGACAGGAACTTCCTGCACACAGAAATGCTGCTCATCATTCAAGCACATCAGGGCCGCTTCACTAAGCTCCGACTTGTTAACTTTTAGGCATTACACAATGGCTGCATTAAAAAAATATTCTATTCTGGTTAAGTTTAATGTCTTATTTTTTCTATTTAGTGCCTTGATTCATTTTTATTTTATTTTTGAGTTTTGTAGTTTGCATTTGTTAACTCAGGAGATACAAACCATATGTTACTTTGCAAAAGAACCTAATATTTACTTTACACATAACATGTGTAGCAAGTATATATAAAACATCATTTTTGGTTTTAAAGGGAAGTCCTGAGAGTGATATAAAATTAATAAGTAGTTTTAAATTTGTCACATTTTAAGAAATATTGTTAAGATAAACAGCAATAAATGGCATTCTGCGTTCAATGTGCATATTCGACACACTCAGGGTTATTCAAAGAGAATCGAAAAGCCACCGCACGTTCGGTGACTTTTTGTTCTCTTCAATTCGGTGTGATTTGGCAATCCCATTTCAGCGACCCTGCGGTGTATTCAGCAAGCACCACAGTGTCCCCGAATTGCAGGGAAAAGTCGCCACAAACTCGCCGAAAACTCACCGCAAAACGAGGGCGAACGCACAACGAAACCGGCAAAAACATCTGGATTAACCCACCGAAAACGCCGGAAAAACCCGAGCAGGAGCCGATCACACACAGCGCAGCCGCCGGAAAAAGCCGACACCGCAGACAAATGGAGTGAATAAATTAAAAAAACAGTTTGCTTGAATGTTTGAAAGTGAAACGCTGTTTGCAAAGAAACTACTGAGCAAAAATGTCTGACATTTACATATGAGGTCCAAGGAATGATAATAAAAAGGGCTGTTACAGAAAAAATAAGTAACCTTAAAAAATAAAAAAATAAAAATAAAAAAATCGGAAGTTTTTTTAAAAAAAAATCCTGAAAAATGATTGAAATATCCTAAAAAAATCTATAAATAAAGAGACTCTTTACTGTAGAATATTATAATAAACGGTTTATTAGATATTGAATTAAAACAGGAATATTTTTAACATTGAAGCCTATGGGATTCGCCTGAATAAATCTGCCGCATGAAACCACCGAATGGCAGGGCAGTTAGGCAACTTTTCACTGCTGGCTTTTGTTTTCTGAATAGCCGAAGCATTGCTTCTCTATGAGGATTCACTGCCCTCGAACAGGCACCGAACAAGCACCGTATGTGCAGGCAATTCGCCAGGATTTGGCAACTTGCCTTCTCTCTGGATAGCCGAATGGCCAGGAAAGGTAACCGAACGCTGATTTTCAGTGTTCGGTTCCCTTTCGGGAGACATTCGGATCTCTTTGAATAACAATGACAGTAAAATATATTCTTTGAGGCTCAAATAAAGATTTAAAAAAACGAGAGAAATCTCAATGTATCCTTCCTGGTAAAATACTTTATAAATAAATAAATAACAAACATAGACCCTAAATATACTTTAGCACTGTAGCTTCAGGTAGGTCAAAAATGAAGTCTTTATGCGTACACACAATTTTTTAATATTGTGTAAGGATTTATACGTGTTAAATGGTGTTTTGGTTATTGTAAAGCGCTGCGGAAACTGTTGGCGCTATATAAATGGTGATCATAATAATAATAATAAAATGCGAACATCCCACAATTTTGGTTTATTTATGTAAATTTCTAAATATAAAATATTCGGATATTGGAATTATCTGAAATTGACAATTTACATCAAAACCCAAAATAAATAGGAGAAATCCAAACATTTTCAGAAATCGCAGAAATTTTTCATGCATGCATATTTTTTTAACCCCTTTTTCCCCTCTATACTCCTAACCCATCTCTAAACCCCCTCTTTACTTCCTCCAACCCACCATCCTTTATACTATCCCATATACACCAAAATGTTAGTTAGGGCTAGGGTTAGGGTTACGTCAAGGGTTGGGTTCCCGTTAGACTTACTGGTTCTGGTTGTGTTAAGTTTACATTTGTGTTAGGGTTTTTGGCTTACGGTTAGGGATAGTATTCCACAGAGTGCATTTTTTCCGTTAGTAAAATGATTTTGAATTGATCCTAAAAATTTCAAATCAATTCAATAGAATTTTATAGTTTTCGGTCATTTCGATATATGAGTAATCAGAATTTTGGGAGTTCCCAGATCGCGGAAATGCCGGTATGTCATCCGAAAAGCAATTCGAACAATAAGGCTAGGGTCAGACGAACGCAGTGCGAACGCGCGTGCAGCCGCACTTTATCACGGGCGTAGTAGCAGCAAATGACGGCCAATGACGGGCAATATACGAAGTACGGCCGCACGAAACGCAAGCGGCAAACAAACGCATTTTTTCGAGAACGTGATACTGCTAGTACTGACATACAGAGTGCGCTGCGTCCACTAGCGGCATGTGTGTGCGGGATTAGGAAACGTCAGACGCTGCTAATGTCCGGCCAACATAACGTCCAGACGCAAAAAGTGTTTTATTGATGATCCGTACAAAATCACGGACGTAAATGCGCATCGTATGACCGCTATCGCGTATTCCGTGAAAAAAAATACGTCCATTCGTTCGAACGCACTTTTTCACGGACGACGCGAAAAATGCATTCGTCTGACCCTAGCCTAAAGAATGCACATGTCTAATTCATACTGGAAAGCATCTTATTTTATAGGTATCTGCACTCTTCCTTACCAGTTAGGCAGAAGCAATAGTGTTTTTTTTTTAAATTTACAAAACCATAAGAGAATTAGAAACCTGAAAAAGTGCAAAACAGCACAACACAGGATACTCCAGTCCTTCAAGACGTCTCTGAAAACCCATTACTTTAGAGAAGCCTATCGGCTCACTCCTTAATCCCCCATTGTTCATTTCTTGCTCCATCTTCCCGCATGCCCACTTGCGCCCCGTTACTTCTTGTACTCTATTCAGCCTCACCTAGCGTGTCACCCCTCTCCTCTTAGATTGCAAGCTCTCGAGCAGGGTCCTCTCTCCTACTGTTCCGTGTGTGTAACGTATATTTGTTGTTCTGTCTCTTCCTTTTGTACAGCACTACAGAACATGTTGGCGCTTTATAAATGCTTGTAACTGTATGTATAGAAAAAAATAGTAAACATGAGTTACCACTCGCAAGCATGTCAACTGCATTCATCTTCTGATGTATTCTTGAAGACTTCCTTAGCCATTGATTTTCTTAAAAAAGAATCACATGTGCAAGTCAGATGTACAAAATAGAAAAATGATTCTTCTCTGTGTATTCTAAAATAAATCTTCACATCAGTAGTGGAAAAAAACCCTGCCATGTGTTCCTTTAACATATGCTGACTTTGGTGTGCTTCCAATACAAGATGCTTCAAAAACATTAAACTATTATATCATTTCATTTCTACATTTTGTTTTTATTATTATTTTTTTGAGAAAGTATTTTACCAGGAAGGATACATTGAGATGTCTCTCGTTTTCAAGTATGTCCTGGGTGGCAAGTATGTACCGTTGGGTGTCTTGCCCAAGGACACTTACTGGAGAGGTGCTCTTGCTGGGATTGAACCTGTGTCTCCAGAGTCTCTCTCCACGGTTATAGAGCAGTGATGTTACCTCTACTCCACACAGCCGGCACTAATTAGACAACATATGATTGCAGAAATAGATGTAAAATAAAAATGTAAGTTTGCTGAGTGAGATTCCATAAGTTGTCCTATGCCTTCCTAATGGATACATATCGTCCGTCCATTACCTATCCAATACTTACCATACAGTGCAGTCTGTCATAGAACCTCAATAGTTGTATATTATGCAATATACAAAAATAATTCACCTTCATTCAAAAAGGGATGTGCATAAATCTACTAGGGATGTGCGTTTCGGGTTTCGGAATTTTGGAATTTCCCGATTCGTGTTTTCAGATGCGGCCGAATTTCCGAACATTTTTAGATCCGAAAATGACAGATCCGAAAAGTTTTCCGAGCCGAAACGAAATATTTTCGGATTTTTCGAATGGACTTGAAATGTGTCAAACGACGTTCCGAAAAAACGAAAATTTTCCGAAAAAACGAAAATTTTCCGAAAAACGAAATTTTTCTGAAAAACGAAAATTTTCTGAAAACGAAAATGTTCCGAAAAACGAAAATTCGATACAAAAAACGAGCAAAGTGACACGAAAAATACGAAAAATGGTCGATATTCCGAAAAATGTACAACTCCGAAAAACGAAAATTTCCGAAATCACGAAAAGTCGATACACAAACCGAGCACAGTGACACGAAAATACGAAAAATGGTCGATATTCCTAAAAAAAAATGTACCCGAAAAACGAGCCGAACCGAATCGAATCGAAATCGGTCGAAACGAGCCGAATCGAAAAGTTTAAAAATCCGAAAAATCGAACCGAATCGAACCGAAAAAAAAATCGGTGCACAAGCCTAAAATCTACACCCATGAAGGGAGAGGTAAAAAGAGTCAACAGTTCAAACAGACAAAAAATAAGAAAATCAGATCTTTATCCATCAGCCATAAGTGCACAATTACAGGCCCCATGAAAGTGACTAAATGGATAAAACCTGTGAAATATGGCTTCATCAATTAAAAAGCCTAGTTCTGCCATACATCAAATCATATATTACCTGCGAGCCTAGGGAGATGCAACTCATTTCTTAAAACCAAACATGAATTATCTGAAGATATACTTCAGACATTCCAGTGAGAAGGTTAACTGAATACAAGTTAAGGGGTTGGCTTTTATTGTAAGCCTCTAAAGTAGGCCTGACATGTAAAAAGCTTTCAGAGTTCTTTTTTTGATCCATTGCCATTTTTTATCCGTTTGCATATATTGAACCATGTCAAACTTTTCGGAGTGTGGGCCTAAAGATAGAGAGTTCATTTATACATATTGAGAAAGGATTTTATCAGGAAGGATACATTGAGATTTCCCTCGTTTTCAAGTATGTCCTGGGTGGCGAGTATGTACCGTTAGGTGTCTTGCCAAGGACACTTACTGGAGAGGTGCTCATCAGGATCAAACCCGTGTCTCCACAGGCTCTCTCCACGCAGAGCAGTGATGTTGCATTTGTGCTATATAATTGTCTTTAATGTGTACTGAATAAGACATAAGAGGTGCACCTGGAATCCCCCTCTTTCCTCTGACATGCAAAAAGCTAATTATATAAACCAAACAATATGTTTACACCCAGAATTGTACCATAAATGCTAAATAAACCGTATTTTTTGCTCCATAAGATGCACTTTTCTCCCCCCAAAAAGTGGGGGAAAAGTGGGTGCGTCTTATGGAGCGAATGCCCCATGATATGCCTCAGCTCACCTGTCGCCGCCGCGTTAGGCTCCCTCTGAGCGTGCGTCTGGCGACAGGAAGCTTGGGCACTCGCCTGGGGGAGCCACGTGACCGCGATCTCGCGAGATCGCGGTCACGTGGCTCCCCCAGGCGAGTGCCCAAGCTTCCTGCCGCCGGACGCACGCTCAGAGGGAGCCTAATGCGGCGGCGACAGGTGAGCGGAGGCATATCCATGAGCGAGCTGGGGCACATCCATGAGCGATCTGGGGCACATCCATGAGCGAGCTGGGGCAAATCCATGTGCTGGGGCAATATCCATGAGTGAGCTGGGGCATTATCCATGAGCTGGGGGACAGTATCCATGAGCTGGGGCATATCCATGTGCTGGGGCATATCCATAAGCTGGGGGGGCATATCCATGAGCTGGGGGACAGTATCCATGTGCTGGGGGACAGTATCCATGTGCTGGGGCATATCCATGTGCTGGGGGACAGTATCCATGTGCTGGGGCATATCCATGTGCTGGGGCATATCCATAAGCTGGGGGGCATATCCATGAGCTGGGGGACAGTATCCATGTGCTGGGGCATATCCATGTGCTGGGGCATATCCATAAATTGGGGGGCATATCCATAAGCTGGGGGCATATTCATGAGCTGGGGGACAGTATCCATGTGCTGGGGCATATCCATGAGCTGGGGGACAGTATCCATGTGCTGGGGCATATCCATGAGCTGGGGGACAGTATCCATGAGTTGGGGGACAGTATCCATGAGCTGGGGCAGTATATCCATTATTATACTATGTGATTTCAGAATATTTATTTTCCTGTCTTATGGTCAGGTGCGTCTTATGGAGCGAAAAATACGGTAATATATATATAAGAGTTGTGGTGGAGGACAAAAAGTGAGATAAAAAGTCTCCACACTATAATAAGTGTGTTTATTATTGCAGAAGCCACCTGCACATCACAGCAATTCGATGAAAAGTGGGACAGATGTCATTTGCATATCCTACCCAGAATTCCTTGCTGCATATGGGGAATGTGGCACAGGAGCTTTGGGATGCAATTCATCAAATTGCTGTGATGTACAAGTGGCTTCTGCAATAATAAACACACAAATATATATATATATATATATATATATATATATATTTATTAGAATAGCAGTCCGTAGTGATACCTTTTTTATTGGACTAACGTTACATTTAAAAGACAAGCTTTCGAGAGTTCCTCTCTTCCTCAGGTCTTGATGCTAACTGATCAGTTCCTAGAATTGAACATTAGGACATTAAGGGTCACATGGGTGGGGGGATTAGATGTCGTAAAAAGTGAGAGTCAAATGGTATGTTCAAAATGGGAAAATAAATGCATGAGGGATCTTGGGCCCATAATAAAAGAACAGAGATAAGATCATACAACCTAGAATGAGAAAAGAAAAAGAAAACAACAAAAACACAAAACAGGGAAGGCTGAAAGAGACATGAAAAAAAAAAGAAAGAAACCAACAGGGTTATTCAAAGAGATCCGAATGGCTGGAGAAAGGTAACCGAACACTGAAAATTAGCGTTCGGTTACCTTTCTTGGCCATTCGGCTATCCAGAGAGCAGGCAATTCGCCAAATCCTGGCGAATTGCCTGCACATACGGTGCCTGTTCGAGGGCAGTGAAATCCCCATGAAAAAGCACTGCTTCGGCTATTCAGAGAACACAAACCAGCAGTGAAAGGTTCCCGAATTGCCCTGCCATTCGGTGGTTTAATTCGGCAAGTTAATTCAGGAGAATCCCATAGGCTTCAATGTTAAAAATATTCCCGTTTTAATTCAATATCTAATAAACCGTTCATTATAAAATTCTGCAGTAAAGAGTCTCTTTATTTATAGATTTTTTAGGATATTTTAAGCATTTTTCTGGATTTTTTATTTTAAAAACTCCGATTTTTTTTTTTTTTAAGTTTACTTATTTTTTCTGTAACAGCCATTTTTATTATCATTCCCTGGACCTCATATGTAAATTTCAGATATTTCGCTCAGTAGTTCCTTTGCAAACAGCGTTTCACTTTTCAAACATTCATGCACACTGTTTTGCTAATTTATTCACTGCCTCTTCTGCGGTGTCGGCTTTTTCCGGTGGCTGTGATCGGCTCCTACTCGGGTTTCTCCGTGGTTTTCGGCAGGTTAATCCAGATGTTTTTGTGGGTTTTCGGCGTGCATAAGCCGGGTTTTGCGGTTAGTTTTCGTCGGGTTTGCAGCAGCCTTTCCCTGCAATTCGGGGACCCTGTGGTGCTTGCTGAATACACCGCAGGGTCACCAAAATGGGATCGGCAAAAGGAACCGAATTGAAGAGAACGAAAAGTCACCGAACGTGCGGTGACTTTTCGAATCTCTTTGAATTACCCTGTATGAAAGAACAGAATTTTGAATATACATATATATATATATATATACACACGTGTCTGCAATGAAATTGTCTCTTCCTCAAGGCGATTAAACAGAACAAAATGGAACAGCAAAGAAATAGAAATGAATCTATATACAAGATACAAAAAGAGACTATCATAGCGCAACTCAAATAGACACTAAAACCAATTCAGGCTCCCTCTTTGTCGCACGTACTAGGGTTGAGATAATGATCAGCATATAGGAAGTGTGTAGATAGGTTACCGCTCCTGGGGGAGTCCATTCAAATGCACGCCTATGGAACCAAACCCTCTCAATGCCACAAAAGGATCCAGCAGGTATAGGCCCCTCCGTGTCCAGGATTGCAGCAAGCGGTAAATATTCCAATCGCCAAACAGGCACACTCCTTCAAATTAAACAGGGGTTTATTGTTAAAACAAAATACAGAAAAGAATGGACACCAATCCAACGCGTTTCATTGTTATTTGTTAACAACTTTTTCAAGTATGAAGGTGTCCTAATTACGGTCTAGTTTTAATAGAATATTCTCTCGGCTTGTTTCCTCTCATGCAAAACTTCTGGGTTCGCTCCACGTGACGCCTTTGTCTCCGTATTTCTGTTGGTTTTCACTCACTATTGACGTCCATTAAGTCAGCATTAGTATCTCTGCGTATGCGTTGAAGTCCTTTGAACTTTCACAAAGTATCAGTCTTAACAAAGCGCGCACGTTAAGATCCTGATATTCCAATGTCCAAAATTGGCAAAATAAAACATCCATACAACAATGAACACAATCTACCTTTGTAAATGGGGGACATTATACAACGCCTAAAAACGAGAGGGATAAAATGGAAGGTACCATCGCTAAAACAGCAAGCTATAAAATATACATAAAAAGATGGTAGACCTTAACCCTTAATTCACCATTAGTGTTACACACAATATGCTATGTCCATATCTATCTTTATCATGGGAATTTGAAACATCTATAGCTGAGTTATAATCTGTCTTTTCTAAAAAAAAGTTTTTGTTTCCATTTTCATTCAGGGTTATTCAAAGAGAACCGATCTGGCCCCGAAAGGTAACTGAACAGTGAAATTCAGCGTACGGTTACCTTTCCTGGCCATTCGGCTATTCTGAGAGCAGGCAGTTCACCAAATGTTGGCAAATTGCCTGCACATACGGTGCCTGTTCGGTGTCTGTTCGAGGGCAGGGAACTCCCCATAGAGAAGCAATGCTTCATCTATTCAGAGAACACAAAACAGCAGGGAAAAGTTGTCGAAATGCCCTGCTGTTCGGTGGTTTCATTTAACAGATTTATTCAGGCGATTCCCATAGGCTTCGATGTTAAAAATATTCTCATTTTAATTCAATATCTAATAAACTGTTTATTATTATATTCTACAGTAAAAAGTCTATTTATAATTATAATTATATATTATAAATTTATAATTTTTTTATTATTATGTCTTTTTTCTGTAACAGACCGTTTCTATTATCATTCATAGGATCTTATATGTAAATTTCTTTAGTTTTGGATCATTTCGATTCGGCGATACGGATCATTTAGGCGATCCGGATCATTTTGCCGATTCGGGTCATTTCGGGTGATTTGGATCAGTTGGTTTTTTGCTTTTTTATGACTTATTTTGTTTTATTGCTTATTTAAGAATAGGAAGTATATTACTACCAATAGAATTAAAGTTTCTTTACTTAATTATTCGTTTAGGCATTTTTAGGCATTTTTTGGGTGAAATTTTAGGTTTCATAACTTTTGTTTAAAGAAGCAAGGCTTTTTAACCCATAGGTTTCAATGCAGCATATGAATCCGCACACTGCCGGGCAGCGCCTCTCTGCAGTATAATTAATGCAGCATATGAATCCACACACTGCTGGGCAGCTCCCTCTATGCAGTATAATTAATGCAGCATATGAATCTGCACACTGTTGGGCAGTGCCTCTCTGGAGATCGATTCGACTAATTTTTTGATCAGTTTGTTTTTCATTCTTTATGAGTTATAATTAATGCAGCATATGAATCCACTGTTGGGCTGGATGCATTTGGTGGTTGCAGCCGCTCCATCGGGGAATAGGCGCTTCCCACCCCTCCTGTACTATGTATGTTTTAATGTACTTCCAGCCAGGCCATCCCTGCAGCAAGATCCCGCTCCGTGTCTTTGTTTTTGATCCCAAAGTGGATTTTGTTTCTGGGGGAGCATAAATAAAGGCCCACCAGTCTACCTCATGTCTGATAAGCAGCATGAGCAGGTATGGTTTGCTATACAGCAGCCTGTGGCTTCATTTTTGGATAGGACTCACCCTCATTAGAGGTGCCTTGACGCTGGCAGGCGAGCTTAGTCTTATAATGGCCATTAATAAGAAACCAAACCTCTAATTGTGTTTAGTTTCACACGGTATAATGGGAATAAGTGCAGATGACATCTTTTTCTTTGTTATGTTTCACACATGTTGTTCGGCTGGATGCATTTTGTGGTTGCAGTCGCCCCATCGGGGAATAGGCGCGACCCCACCCCTCCTGTACTATATATGAATCCACACACTGCTGAGAAGTTCCTGGCAGTGTGCGGATTCATATGTTGCATTAATTATACAGCAGAGAGGAGCTGCCCGGCAATGTGCGGATTCAAATGCTGCATTAATTATACTGCAGAGAGGTGCTGCCCGGCAGTGTGCGGATTCATATGCTGCATAAATTATACTGCAGAGAGGCACTGCCTGGCAGTGTGCGGATTCATATGCTGATTATTCTGCAGAGAGGCGCTGCCCGGCGATGTGTGGATTCATATGCTGCATTGAAACCTATGGGCTAAAAAGCCTTGTTTCTTCAAAAAAAGTTAGGAAACCTAAAATTTCACCCAAAAAATGCCTAAAAAATCCTAAAAGAATAATTAAGTAATCTACTTCCCATTCTTAAATAAGCAATAAAAAACTAAATAAGTCATAAAAAAGCGAAAAACCAACTGATTCGAATCACCCGAAATGATCCGAATCGTCGAAATGAGCCGGATCGCCGAAATGATCCGAATCACATCGATCCGAAATTTCAGGTGGTCGATATTTTGTTTTCGGAAATGCTCCCGAACCAGGAAAATGGTGAATTTCGTCCAAATTTCAATTCGGAACAAAACAAATGGCACATATAACATATAACATATCAAACCCCAGAAATTTTTGGAAAATCATAAGTAACATACAAGCACCCCCCATCCACTCCCAACCAGCCGCTTTAAAAGTAAACAACCAAACTGTACAACACCCCCTAGATGTAGCAAATGCTTTTAATAATTATTTTGTTGGATGCGCCACCACCCTGATTGCTAAGCTAGGAAATGACACGCAATCAGAAAGGCTGCACGCAGGTCAGGACCCACCAACAGTGCAAAGACCCCGTAACCCAGAGAAATTCAGTTTTAGGCCAGTGCCTGTCAGTACCATCACTAAACTTCTCCTTAACCAAAAAATGAAATACCAGTCTGGACCTGATCAAATCCCAGCAATGCTGCTGAAAATCAGTACACCAGCAATTGCAAAACCCTGACTAATGAATCACTGGCGACTGGATACATACCCAAACTCTGGAAGACTGCAAGGGTGGTACCTATCCATAAAGGTGGAGACAATACTTTGGTATCCAACTACCGCCCAATATCACTGCTCCCTGTAATGTCAAAAATTCTGGAAAAATGTGTCTACACTCAATTACATGATTATTATCAGTATCAGAACTATTTAACCCCAGATCAGCCAGGCTTTCGTCCAAACCATTCAACTACAACTGCCCTTTTAAAAGTTTGTAATGATATCCAAGCGGGCATGGAACAAGGAAATCTAACTGGAGCCATCTTCCTTGATTTTGCCAAGGCTTTTGACACAGTAGACCATGGCATCCTATTACAAAAACTTAAAAACTCTGGTATTGGTGATAGTACGTTAACCTGGTTCCAATCATATGTGTCTGATAGGTCTCAATTTGTGTCCATTTCTGACAGCACTTCCCTTCCCCTCCCAGTCACGTGCGGTGTACCCCAAGGCTCGATACTTGGCCCCCTGCTATTCACAATATTCATAAACGATCTGCCCAATGTCTGCAAAGCTTCAACTGTACACATGTACGCAGACGACACTGTAATCTATACCAGCAAACCAAATCTCCCACAGCTGGAGGCAGTGCTGCAAGAACAATTCACAGGGGTAGAAAAGTGGATTGCAAATAACAAACTTTTTCTAAATACTGACAAAACTGTTACAATGCTCTTTGGAACCGCACCTAAACTACACAAATTGCAAACACCCCATCTATGTGTTGGGACAAAATCAAATGGCACGCTGACCACAGTCACTTCTCTCAAATACCTAGGTATGTGGTTAGACCCAAATCTATCTTTTGGCCCCCACATCGAAAAACTCTCATCTAAACTCTACCCCAAACTAGGTGCCCTGTACAGAAACAAATCCTGCCTGAGCCCCGCGGTAAGAAAGCAGATTGTACAACAAATGCTTATGCCAGCCATTGAATACGGAGATGTAGTGTATGCAGCCGCCTCACAAACACACCTCCAGAAACTTACTACATTGTATAACTCATTCTGTCGCTTTGTGCTACAATGTAACTACATTACACACCATTGTGACATGTTAAAAGAACTAAACTGGCCATCACTGGACTCTAGATGTACCCTTCACCTTTCCAACCTGGTGTTTAAGAGCTTTCTGGGAAGCTACCACCTTACCTGAATATGCTGCTTCCTCCGGCAGTTCCCTCATCCTATAACCTCAGATCCAGGACCAGCACCTTACTTGCAATACCACAATACAAAAAGAAAGTGGCTCGATCCTCATTTTCCTACAGAGCACCGCAAATATGGAATAACCTCCCAGACACCGTCAAATCTTCCCCCAGTCTAAAGTCCCTTAAGACTTCCCTATTAACATACCTCAATACGAAATGCACCTGTAAACATGTAACATAATGACTTTATTTCCTCCATATTTATTTTTCTGTTAATGTGTATATTTGGTCTTGTGTTAATATCTTGCATTTTACTATTTTGTATTTCTGTAACCACTCAATGTTCTCGAACCCAGGACATACTTGAAAACGAGAGAAATCTCAATGTATCCTTCCTGGTAAAATCCTTTATAAATAAATAAATAAAATAAATAAATCTCTAATTAAAAGTGAATAATAAAGAGGTTCGGGAGGGTCCTGAGAGCGAGCAACGACACTAGTTGCGTGCTTTACGGTGGGGCCTGCTCAGATCTCACAAGGTTTTAGCTTGATTGTGCCATTACAGCAACAACTGCTCCATATGCAAATCAGACTGCAATCACCCAGAAAGGGTGGCCAGTACTGATGATTGGCAAGGACGTCATCCCTGCACGAGAGATGCAGCAACCCCCGACGATCGTTATTAAAAGTGAATGTTAAATTATATGAATTGATATTTAAAGATGTACTGAAAGATTTTAAAGGTTAGGATTTTAGAGCACCTTAACAATATTAGGAAGAAAACAGACGACTGTGTATCCAATCATTACAACAGTTGCCGTCAATTCAAGTTACAAAATTTTAAATGGCTAGGGTTGGGATCGATTTAATTAACGCAGATTGGGTACGTTTATGTGTCTGTCTATGTGTGACTTATGTGTGTGTGTGACTGGATGTGTGTGTGACTGTATGTGGTTGTGTGTGACTGTATCTGGAGGTGTGTGTGTATATGTGTGTGCAAGGATGTATGTGACAGTGAGTCAGGATAAGTGGCGCTCTGTTATACGCTCATACACACTGCACATTGCAGGGAGTTTCATACACTTTGCACATTGTCATGAGTTTTATTGCCGTGGAGCTCTGTGATATGTTCATACAAACCGCACGTTACTGTGGCACTCTCTGATACACACCACATGTTTTTTTGGAGGTTTTTTCAGGGGGTGAGGGCAGCAATTCATCCTTCGCTTCGGCAGCACAGTGGCTTGAGCCGGCCCTGAGGCTGTATCAAGAGAGCAAAATTAATTCAACTGTATCAAGATATCCTACAGAATAATGTCAGGTTGGCAGTGCACACATTAAAGCTCAGAAGAAGTTGACTCAAGAACCAGCTCACCAGTTCCATTGAAGTCGATAGCCGTCACTCTGGGATTCATTTTACCTCATTGTAGCTTTAGTCATCTTGGCTGGACAGGCACTTCTAGTGAGAGTACGCCACGGTAAGAAATCCTTTCAATTTCTAGACAATTTTCGTCAGTTTCCAACTATAATTAGCTTTTGTTGAAGTCAGCCTAGGGTTTCACATACTTTTTTAACCTCCCTGGCTGTCTAATTTTTTCAAAATTTTGTGTCTAAAAGCGTCTCAATTTTTTTTTTTTTCTTTAGGAAACGTGTTTTTGTACATAGTTAGCCTGTAATAATTAGGAATCACGCACTGAAATCCGTGCAGGCAAGAGTCCTTTCTGGTAAAATCCTTTATAAATAAATAAATAAATAAATAAAAATAGTAAATACACTGAGTCCAATAAAGTTTGAAACACGACATAATAATTTATTATCCCAAAAATAATTATCCAAAATAATGTAAATAAATGATATTCAATAAAATAGAACAAAAAACACTGAAATCTGTCTGAAAACAAGGGTGAGACTATGTATGGTCTGTTTCTTATCCTGTAGCGCCACCTTGTGGCTGTTCATGTACATTGGAATACAGTGTATTATAATTTTTTTTGTTTGCTGCCTGGTCCCGCCCCCCCTGCATCGTGTGACTCGCAGGGAGCCTTACCAGGAAGCAACTCGCCGCGATCACACTGCGGGGAACAGCCAGGGAGCACAGGAGGAGGTGAGTATGCATCCAGCCTCAGTGTTGCTCGGGGTTACTGTTCGTGGTAGTGAAATTTAACCCCCGAGTCACACTTGGGAATACCACCAGGGAGGTTAAACCTACATGGTGATTGTTTGGATAATGTAGTCAATAATTTGTGTTATATTTAAAACAGGTTGCATTTGTCGATTACTGTAACTAGATGAACATCAAACCAGATTGTAGGACAAATTTATACATAAATGCAGTCATTTATAAAGGGTTCCCTTGTTACTGTATTTGACTTTGCCCTCCTGATGTTTCCTTGTAGTGGAGGTTGAAGCAGTTAAGTTGACACAGGTTCTTACTAACTCTCCAGCATTATGGAAACAGGTTCCTTGCCTTCTGATGTCTATGAAATAGATTAAAAACATTTCATGCGGTCAGACAAACCCTTTAGGACTCACACGAAAAAGAAATAGTATCATTGGAAGTTTATAATAAATTTTTTGGTTGGAGTTACTTGTTTAAAGGGATACTACCGCTTACACAAACTAACCAGATTACCTGCGCATTACAATCAAAACCACATTATAAAACACATGCTGCTGCTTCGTTTTCTTTGTTTGAAGTAATTGCATGAAAAAAGGAAAAATATATATATAATTCTTTTAAATCTCCCATTTCCATTTTGTGGATTTTTGCCAAAATCTGTGCAAAGAATTTTCTTTACTTCTGGGGTTTATCTAATCTATAGTAAGTAACTGGCAATGAGGTGTAGGATTGAATGTCTAGATACAGCAGTGTATAAGAACAATGTTTTTAAGGTGGTATTGCAGTTTTTGGTCACTGTCTGATGTGAGGCAAAACCGTAAGGTCAGAATCAAAAGGGACACCAAGACAACGAGCTTGACGTGTCGCGCTAATGAGAGATCCACTAACACACAGAGAAATAGGTGGTGGGGGTCTTTTTGGACAGAGTAAAGATGAGAATTTCTGTTTTGGCAAGATTTTGTTTCAGGAAGTGACCAGACATCAAGTTAGAGATAACGGGGATACACAATTCAGGAGAGCAGGATAAAGGTCAGGGGGGAAAAGTATATTTGGTAGTCCTCAGCCTATGGGTGGTACGGAAATCCAAATCCTAGAGAGGTGGTATAGATTAAGAAAAAAAAAGATGGCCAAGTACTGAACCTTGGGGCACTTCAACAGAGACAGGCTACAGGGTTGCCCAGCAGTCAAGTGCAAACCAACTTTCTGTCACAGTCACAAATGTACAGACAAACATTTTTTGCCGACGTCCAATAACTTCTTCAGCAACTCCAATTTTTGCAAATTATGGTGTCCATTTGCTAAATAGGGAATTCACCATATTTTTGGCGAAATAGATTCCCCAAATTGTGACAAAAATGTGACAAAAAGCAAAGGATCTAAATATGAAGATCCTTTAGTTTCTAACTTCCATAATAACCCCTAAAATTACATAAAACCAGGGAACTAAAATAAAAATAATAAACATTGTGGCATATAGCCTACCCGTTAACCCCTAAAATGACATTAATCAAGGGAAAACATTAAATGAATAGATTGTGGGGCATGTAGCCTATCCATTAACTCCTAAAATGCCATTTATCAAGTGAAAATGTGAAATATATACACTGCGAGGCATGTAGCCTTCCCATTAACCCCTAAAATGCCTGTAATCAAGTGAAAACATAAAATGTATACACTGTGAGACATGTAGCCTACACATTAACTCCTAAAATGCCATTAATAAATGAAAAAATAAAATATATACTGCGAGGAATTAAGCCTGCCCATTTACCCTTAATATACAACTAAACCAAGGCAAAAACAAAAGTAATACACAAAGTAATATATAGTCTGACCATTAACCCTGTCACTGCTGAGCCATTTCCACCCTGTGAATTTTTTTTTTTCGTTTTTATTTTATTATTTACAGTTTTGTCTTTATACTGAATATGGTCATGTTGGGTATCATTGGAAAGGCCAGACTCCGCTCTTTCCAATGACATCTTGAGGGAGATACATCAGTCCGAAGATGTGGGGGAAGCTGGAGGCTGAATCCTGATGGGGGGCACATGGGGGCAAGGAATAACCTAGGGTAGGCAATTGCCCCCCTGCCCCCACCCTACAGACGCCTATGATAGCAAGTTAGACTTCAATGGCTCGGGTACGTTTACAATAGCTCTGGTTACGTTTACCGCAGGGTTGGAATGGGGCCTACAGTTCTTTGCCAAACTGAGAGAATGAAGTTATAAACAATAGATCTCTCCAACCGATTATAATCCGAAAGCAAACATTTTAGAATGCTTTTATACTTTAAAATGTACTTAAGATAACTGCAAAAAAATTCCAGTAACTGTTTCCCCGACATTTGAATCTACTGGTATGAAATCTGTCATAACATCTATATGTCATGATGGAAATGACAGCTCTTATATGCTCATAGCTTTAAAACTCAAAATAAAATGCTCAGAATTATCATTTTACAGCGGTCCATATGCGATCCTTATTGTGCTTTTTATATAAGTGACAGGTTAAGAAGGATTTCTGTTTTCTAAATCTGGAGATGAATGGAATTTATAGAGGATTCTTACCATAAATGTTCTTTCACCTGGTTCCATATTGTCTCTTTTCAAGTAGTTTGTTCACAATAAATCTTCAGTTCCCTGCAGTAAATTTGGCAAAGAGCCTATTTCTGAAGTGCTTTTGTAAAACTAAAACGTGGGGATGTGTAGTCAGATCATCTTCAGGCTGTAGTAGTGCTGCATGCAACTAATCTCGGCTAGGACTTTCCTTTCTGTTTGACCCTTCAAATTTGTACTAATTTACCAGTGGTTTGATAATCCAGAACAGATGTTTAAAAGATTGGGGGTAATCTATTATTTCAAAATGAAAAACCAAGCAGAAATTCATCCTATAAGCCAGCAGATCCATATTGTAATCAATGTGCATTGCCACATGTGTTCAAGACTTTCACTGCAAAGCACATTTTGCTAAAAAGTATGAATATTATTACATTTATGTTAAACATGTGATGCATAGTTAATATTTATGTGTAGGGCGATATATCAATTTTGCATGAATATGTTTATTCTGAGATAGTTAAGAGGCTGAAACTAATGTAACTTTGCTCTTTTACAGAAATATTACTGGTATGAAAGGCTCTAAAACCTAGATGGTGCCCTTTGTCTTCCACAATGTTAAATGGCTGCCTTATGAGTATACAGACAGAATTAACATGCGTCTAAAACGGTGAACATTATAATGATAGACAAGACAAATGGACAGATATCCTGCAGTTTCTAAAAAAAAAACAATAATAAATAAAATAATATCTGTGTGATGGAACCTACCGTCACTGGGGCATTTGGAGGGGGCTGTGGGCTAGCCTTCTGCCCAGCAACTATGGCTTGTGGAAGAGACCAGGGGATTTGCTTTATTTGCCTTGAAAGGGCACAGAAGGGAGCCGGGACTTGAGTGCCAAGCAGACGCACCTTTCGTAGCTGGGTCTGTGGAGCCATTTTCGGATACATTTGCCCTCTCGCCTGGCTGTGGAAACTGATGTTTTTATATTAAAAAACTAGCCTGTAGTAATCCGAGCGCCTCGTCCGTCTGCTTTCGGGGCTGCGGGGAGGAGGGTACCTATTTTCACGCATGGTGGTCGTGTACAGCTATCCGACTGATATGGGAAGATATTTTTGCGGACTTGAGCAGAAGTTTGCAGACCCCCCTCCCGCCAGACCCTTGGTCCGCTCTGCTGAACCGACTCCACCCGTCAGCCCGGCTGTCCCGATGTGAGCTGCACCTTATCTCGCAGCGGTATATGGAAGGGTCTCCCCCGCATGATAGACGAGAAGATATGGTATATCCTCACTATGGAACGCCTGACAGCAGTGGCGCTTGATTGGATGCCTCACTTCCAGAGGGTGTGGTCTGTATGGCTGGGCGCTTTCGCTCCTCCTCGCCTGTTCCTGCTCCACTCTTCTCTCTCGTATTTTCCGCTCTCGCTTCCGAGTCTGAATCATGCTGGTGCAAGAGCCGCCCTCCCAGCTGGGAGGCCCCTCATCGGGTTGTATGCCTCTGGGCGGCAGGTGGGGCCTGGGGTGGGGGGGTCTAGACTATTGTCTTCGCTCGGGAATGCTCAATGTTCTCGAATTGATATGTTCTTATTCAGAGCTGTCAACTCACTTACTTTCCTGTGCCTGCCTGTTTATAAATCTCAATAAAATATATATTTAAAAAAAAAAAAAAGACACTTAACCCACCAGACTATTGGAGAATCCAGAGCTGGTGGATCTTATAAATATATTTGGTTTTTCAATGTAAATCTGTTCACTGATTGACCATCTCCCAGCTAACTAAAGATTACTGATAAATTTCCATATGACAGGGAGATAATTGGATTAATGTTTAAAAATTTGTAAGTGCCTAAGTGAGTAATTTCTGGGAATTTCCCAGTTTGTATTTCCCTGCTCCTTCTTCAGTGATTGGTTTATATGTTGTCTTTATCTATTGTCTGTCATGTAAGGGGATTGTCCCTGTAAAATGTATAACTGTAAATGTTGTTTTGACATACAGTTGCTCCTTGGTTTACTTCAACCGGAGTCCTATCTCATGTTTGGAGTATTTTGCTGTAAATCATGATCCTCTTTTGTGGGTTTGGAGCGAGGGAAGCACTGTTTGGCAGAGATATCCAGTCGGGATATCCTGGGTCCGTCACAATCTGTATTTTGGGAAAGTCCTATATATATACACTGTATAGGAATTACAAGAACATCTTGTATCTGCACTATACTGGTATTTTTTTATTATTAATTTATAACCACCAGAATTTTATCCTTGTAGAGTAGTGGGTGACACCACAGCTGTATTCTGCGCTCTCCCTGGCTGCTGCAATGCAAAAGTAAAGTTTGCAGATCTTTGTTACTGCAAAGGTAGGGGTTGCTCCTTGTAATTTATTTATAAAAGTTACGTTCTATCACGTCTCACCACAGAATACACAAATCTTGAATTTAAAAGGTATGCAAATTAGGTTTATATGCTAATTTGCAATTTACATTGAAATGCAAAGCAGTCATATTTATATGATATTGGTAGTGAAAGGTTTAAAACAAAAGAAGGTATCACGTGATTTTTATGAAACATTTAGAACATCATTAGAGGGGTTTACACTAAACATAATTTATTGCAATATGTTATCATAGGAAATTTACTCTATAAATCAAAATGCTGCTGTTTGTCACTGGCAAAGACATCAACCATGTTATACTAGGATAAAAAGCCTCAAAATATAAAAACGGGAATATTTAATAAATTTATACAGATGTAAGAAAAAGTACCATAGTAAAGCCATTTCATATCAAAAGAACACAGCAATAAAATGTAAATATTCTGTAGGAATTGATAATTTTGCAAGTACACTACAGTAAAAATATACATATTTTGCACGTACTTCTATATTTTGTAACTATTGCACCTTTCGTCATGTGTCTCCCACACAGTCCCTATTACTTCTCACACTCTACAATTTATTTACCCTCACCTCTGTGTAATACCCCATGACAGCAGCTGTTCTTTGAATATAGTTTTAACAATGCTACAGTTAGTTACAAGTATTTATACAGCGCCAAAAGATTCTGTAGTGCTTTACAATGGGGAAGCGCAAACAGGAGACGTACATGATACAAGAGAGACAATCCTGCCTGTAGGATAACTTTCCAGGTCATATAGCACTTTAAACCAAGTGCTCATGCAGACATCCCGCAAGCTTACAATCTAAGGGACAGGGGTAACTGAAACAAATGGGAGCAGGGGGAAGGTGAAACTGGTGGCCAAAAGAATATCATAGGGATTGCATGGGAAGGACCAGAAGCTTGGGCTGAGTAACAGTAATTAGAGAGAGAAGTGGAGACAGCTGGAAAGGAGAGCTACAGGTATCTCAACATCATGCCACATATTTTGGGTATTTTTGAAAATCCAAGTATAACAAAATGGAAATGTATATAGGGCAATAATTCTAATCTCATGTATGAGTCAAGTTTCAATGCCTCCTAAAATACTGATTGGTCATCATATCACTGCACAAATCTAGACACTGGACAAATCTGGACACAAATCTGCCTGAATCCAACTAAGCAACGGTCAGATTTACATCTCAAGTGCCTGTAGGCACAGATTTTGGAGTGCCCCTCCCCATTCTAATCCCCACTGTTATGTCATGAATAGAATATATCTTAGGGGAGTGCTTTTCATGTCTGGTCTATCAAAATGTATAAAATATGTGTGCCTCACAAAATACAGTGAACCTGGTAACACTAAAAAGATGTCTACAAAGGCCAAAAAGGACGTGTGTCCATCTAGTTCATCCTTTCTCACATTACCTACTGCTGTTGATCCAAAAAAAGAAAGGCAAAAAAACAATCTGAAGTGCTCGTCCTAATGCATTATGCAGGGAAACAAAATTCCTTCTTGTCCCCAGATTTCTCCCTGGATCAAGGAGCTTTTACCCACATATTAAATATTATATTTTTGCAAGAAAACATCCAGTCGTCGTTTAAAAGTCTGTAAACAAAAACATCTTTCCTATGCTTTAGGCTGGATTTCTTTTTGTCCAGTCTAAGGCTGCGATCTCACAAGCATTTTTCAGAGCAGAAGGAACGTCCGAGAGAGTGGACATTCCATACACTCTGATGCCCGTGTGGCCATCTTGCTGAGCGCAGTTAGTTATGGAGGATCGCGCTTTGTAGCCCTGTCAGCGTCAATCGTAGCTTTTTGTCAGGGAGGCTAAAATCACGTCCAGTGGTAGCGTGCGCAATTTGTGCCCACCACACTACCCCATGTGGCCCTCCCCATCCAGCCTTCACAAAGCTTTGATGGACGCAGGGAGGTGCGGTCACACAGATACACTCCGTGCACTCGGGTGACCGCAGCCTAAATGGGTGACCTCGTGTCCTATTAATACACGAATTTCCAGACAATGGTTTATAATGGCCCCATAAATATTTATATAAAGTTAGCAGATCATCTCTAAAGCGCCGTTTCTCTAATATAAACAGGTTTAACCCCTTCACTGCGGAGTCATTTCTCCATTTTTGTGTGCTGAGCTCATTTTACCATTTTGTGCTTATCATGGTTAAGCTTGATTTGAAGTCATGTTTTATTGTACGACCCAGACAAATCATATCCTTTTTAACGGCAGACACGGTAGATTCACAATATATCATTATTATATTTATACGTCCTGTCCTGCCAGAATGCTATAACAAAAAATGTAAAAGAATGTGAAGTTCCATTCAAATTTCAATCATCTACAGCGTGTAAAATTATATTTTTTACGTTTTATCATCCACACCTTTGCGGTTATATATTCTATGCGGTACAATTGTTAAAAAAAAATTAGAACTGGCAACCCGTTACTGTATTTTTCTGAGAAAACTTGCGATTTTAGTTAAAACTGAAAAGACAACAACATTTTTTCATTAGTGCAGCATCATTGTTCACATTATAATTGAAAAGAGAACAATAGTGCTGCATTACTAAAATTAAAAAAAATTACATTTTTACAATTTATTTATTTTTACACTTAACCTGGCCATGTTTGGCCTTTCCAATGATACCAAACATGATCTTTTAGCTTCCACCGACCGGGAGATACAGGGGTTAAAGGGTTAGTAGCTCTGCACTGTTGCTTCTTCTGCCTGTCCGAAGTTAGGCATGCTGAGCACGGAATTGCAGCACAGCGTTCAGCTGTGTTCTGCTAACTCTGAACTCGCCACCGCTTACTAACTAAACTCGCCTCTAGGGTTAGGGAAACGGAGAGTACAAGGGGAGGGAACACTGAAAGGTCAGAGGAAGTATCGGCTGGGTGGGGTAGAGGTAACATCACTAGTCCTTAACAATGGAGACACAGGTTTGAATCCCAGCAAGAGCACCTATCCAGTAAGTGTCCTTGGGCAAGACACCTAACGTTACATACTCACCACAGAGGACATACTTGAAAATGAAAGAAATCTCAATGTATCCTACCTGGTAAAACACTTTCTCATAAAAAAAGACAGGGAGACCGGGAGTGACCTTGTGAGGACACTCAGCACTGTATGTTTTTACCTCACTTCTGTCCTGTGTGCCTCTATGTAGCAAGAGCATGGAATGCTGGGACGGCTCACATGTATACATGGGATGTGTGTGTTATATATGGGGGCATAAAGTAAAAAGCCCCCCCCCCCCAATGGTATGGCAGAGAGGGCACCTGAAGTGGTACCAAAAAAGAATTAAAAAAAATTAAAAAACTGAATACACAGGCCTCTGGAGGGTCCATGTAGGGGTCCATGTACATCCAACGCTGTGTTGGGGTTGTCCTCTCCAGTAAGTGAAGAGCACCAGAAAGCATCCGGCTGTTGCCAATGTATGTTTGGTATGACAAAGCCAAGTGCAATACTTGATTGACTGCAATGTATGCTGATCATTGTGTTATGCAGTTACAGAGAAAGTCTATATTGACAATTAATATATAACATCAATAGAAAATACAATGAAAGAGTTTACAGGCACGAAGTTGACAATTAATAACACTTTATAACAATCTATACATTTCAGTTGCAGCAAGCACCTTGTTCTCTGCAACAACTCAATAAGAAAATCATATCCAACCTGGTGTTTAAGAGCTTTTCTGGGAAGCTACCACCCTACCTGAATAGGCTGCTTCCCCCAGCAGTTCCCTCATCCTATAACCTCTGATCCAGGACCAGCACCTTACTTGCAATACCACAATACATAAAAAAAGTGTCTCGATCCTCATTTTCCTACAGAGCACCGCAATTATGGAATAACCTCCCAGACACCATCAAATCTTCCCCCAGTCTTAAGTCACTTAAGAGCTCCCTATTAACATACCTCAATGCGGAATGCACCTGTAAACATGTAACACAGTGACTATATTTCCTACATATTTATTTTCTGTTAATCTGTATATTTGTGTTGTGTTAATATCTTGCATTTTACTATTTTGTATTTCTGTAACAACTCCAATGTTCTTGAACCCAGGACATACTTGTAAACAAGAGAAATCTCAATGTATCCTTCCTGGTAAAATCCTTTATAAATAAATAAAATAAACAAAACATTTGAGTGAATAGAAAAATGCACAAAAACATCACAGGCAAAACATAAAATTAAAAATAAACCAAAAGTACACTATACACTATAAACCAAATTACGATGCATACCAAAATATATTATTTTAATTATTTAGAGCGGATAATTTTAAAATCGGAGATCAGTTTAAAAAAAAAGAGCACATTTTTACTACCTTTGTTTTCTTTGACACCCTTTTTTCCTAAAATCCCTGACACACTTGATACTTCCCTTTCCATACTCGGCCTCAAACAAGTTGCATCCTTTTTCATCTCACCTGCAGAGGAAACATCTTGCACTACTCACAGAGAGCAATCACTGCAGCTTGTAAATCATGGTTTTATTTCAGCGTTTTATGTGTTTACTTCAAACCTTTTAACTTCCCATTACAAGAAAAAAAAAGAGAGATCACAGGTTAATTAATTGACTGCAGACCGTGTCAAAGTTCTTTGGCCCCTTGCAGCAGGTGGGCCTTGAAATCAGAACAAACCTCATCAAATATCAATGTCTAGGTCCCGTCGGCTTAATTTATTAGTTGCTGTAACCAGGAGCACGAGTAACATTCCCTAGGTGTGATAAAATCTGTGAAAATGTAATTTAGAACAAAGAGAGAAGACTGTTTGTATTATGCAACAATAACATACTTTGCTTATTGCAATATTTGATCACTTTAGTTTTTTAATTATTTCTCTTTACAGCGTTATTGTAAACCCGAGCTACATTTCGTCCATAGCAGAGTACGTTTATAGAACAATAATGCTTTCCTGGTTCTTGAGGGATATTGCTTTGCTATAGTGCGTACTTCGCTTAAATATACTCTGTTTAAAGGTGTTCTGTTTGATTTCACGTTGAGCTTCCATTTAGCAGAGTCCATGTGTGCTAAAGGTTTCCAGATAAAGACATTTTCAAAGCTAAACAAACTTTCCATATGGATCTCATATGTTCACAGTTCCTTAGCTTACTAATAACTATATGATTGAAAATATAATATTCTTCCAGCACCTGTTGTGAATCTGCTGAATATTAGGGTTATTTATAGGCTGAGATAACATTTAATGGACCGGCTTCTTAAATAGACTGTTTTATGGACGATTGTGTTAATGTTTTGCAGAAAAATAGAAAACCAAACAGTTTGCTTCATTTCAGTTAGTTTTATTTTGTTTTGTTTTTAAGTACAAATAAAATATTAAGGCTGGTGTCAGACGAGCGTAGTGTTCACGTCCGTGATGGCGCCTAAAAGTACGTCCGTGACAGCATGAAAGAAAGCCCATAGGAGCCCAACACACAAAGTAAGTCCGCACTGAACTGCGGACACACAACGGCCGCGGCCTACGGACGCTAGGCAGGCAAGAACGTACAACCCCTAGATCGGCCGCACAAAGTGCGCTGCGTCCGCAACGTCTGCATAGCTTTGTGTGTGAGTGATGGAACGTGGTCAGACGGACTGCATTTCTCCGTCCAGCATTTTTTCACGGACAAAATGGTTTTGCTTTTTAATTTATTTTCCCTCCTACATCCGTCAAAATATACGTCAGTGAATAAATGGACTGTGTGGCCACTACTGCGTCTTCCGTACTAACGTACGTCCGTGTGCACGGACGTACAGTCCATAGAAATCCCGTTCATCTGACCCTAGCCTAAAAGGGCAGCCTTGCTTCCCCTTATGCTCTTAATACGCACTTAGGGCTCTATTACATTCTTCGCGAAAACGTTAACGCACGCGCAAAAACGCATTACCGCGAGGGGCAAAACCCTTTTGCGCAGAACGTCGTATTACAATGTCCGTGCAAAAAATGCACGTTAATGTCTACCGCAGGTGAACCAGTGCGAACCCTTTTCGATTGTAATGTACTTCGTGCATCCTATACTTAACATTGTGAGCGCAAATGCGTTTGTGCGCTGGTACGCGGATGGTATTACAATCTATGCGCAAAATTTAATGGACAGCGTTTGCGCGCATAATTTTAACATCTTTGAAAAGCTGGTGTTAATGGCAAATCTGAACGTTCTGGCCGAATCCAAATACAGCAGCCCGAAAAAAAAAATACAGCAAAGTATAGTTACACATTCTACGCATACCCAAACAATAAAATTGAGAAGTTGTGCGTGTTTTTATTATTGCTGCAGCATATATACTCAGATTGATTTTGACAGGCGCAAAAATTGAACGGGAGACAATTGTGGTTCTTAATTCTGATTGGCTGAATCGCGTGAAAAAACAGTCCGCCCACCGATTTCTGCGTGCAACAGTAATGCGCACACGTTTTTGCGAGTCTTTTTTACGCGCGTTATTTTTTGGTGGATGAAAAAATGCGCGCGGATTGTAATACCAGCGTTAATTTATGCCCGTTAATGTTTAAGGCTTTGCGCACAAATTAACGCGCTGCGCGAGCTTTTTTGCGCAAGGAATGTAATAGAGCCCTTACTATGTGAACACAGTTTTATTAATTCACTAAGTGCAGAACTTGCCACCGAATTGCACAGAACGGTGAATTTCACTGTGCGGTCCATTTTCATGGCAACTCATCAGTTCACTAACCTGTCAATTCGCAAAATACTGGCAAACTGACAGAGAAATATGGTGCAATTTGCCTCAGATCGCCAAAGTTCTGTGATATTTGGTGACAGCGAAATTGTCCCATACAGAAGTAATGGTTAATCTATTTAGAGAACGCCGAACTGCACTGAAATGTCAGCGAAATGATTTTCAGTGATTCAGTTCGACAGATTTAAACAGGCTAGTCCTATAGATTTCAATGTAAACAAATAATATATTTTTAAACGTTTAGGCCTCTATTACATTGTTCGCGCAATTTCGTTCGCGCAGCACAAATTTTTTTGCGCGCATCGTCCAGCGTTATCGCGCGAAAATTAACGTGGTATACCGAACCGAACGCATTTTCTCATCCGTCAAAAAATAACATTTGTAAAAACGACGCGCAAAACGAAGTAATACGCGCGCAGTAACGTTGCGCACGTAAACCATTGTGCGGACTGGTTTTTTGGCGGGTCAGCCAATCAGAATTAAGAACCTTAATTGACATCAATTTACCTTAATTGACTCACTTAAGTTTTTGCGCCTGTCAAAGTAAATCTGAGTATACATGCTGCAGCAATAAAAAAAAAATGCACGAATTCACAATTTTTTGGTTTGGGTATGTGTAGAATGTGTAACTATACTGTGCTGTATTTTTTTTTCGTGCTGATGTTTTTTGTTTCGGCAAAAACGTTCCGATTTGCAGTTACCACCAGCTTTTCAAAGACATTAAAATTATGTGCGCAAACGTCGTTAGTAAAAAATCGATTGAAATACCATCCGCATACCATAATTTGCGCTCACAATGTTAAGTATAGGACGCGCACAGTTCATCACGCTCGCGCAGGTCCATCCGCATTAAACGATAACGCGCATCGTTTGCGTGAACGTTGTAATATGACGTTCAGCGCAAAGGGTTTTTCCCCATCGCAAATGCGCATTAGTGCACGCAAAACACACTGCGCAAAGAATGTAATCGGGGCTTTATTCTTTTATTTTTTTAGCAAAAAGTCTATTTTTTGTAACACCTTTTTATATTTTTTTGACAAAATATTTGTTTCCCTTTTGTTTTAAAAGGCGTTTTTTTTATTCTGTAACAGACCTCCTTGTTTTTATTATTTACACACATTTTAATGTGGTTTTATTGGTTTAAACACCTATTAGAAGAATAGCAGAGTTCCAATTTGTTTATTTTTTTGCCGCAGGATCGGTGAAATGGAATCACCGAAATTGCGCTGCTTTCTGAATAACCCCTTTACTATTCTTCTTTTTTTCCCTGACTTTAGGCTGCTGATTTGATTACTTTAGTAATCCCTCCATTTGAATCCTACATTATATGCCTTTATTCCCATTCGTGAACACAGTTAATTTTTATTCAGCGAAAATGTTTCATATATTTTTAATGTCTCATTTTTTTACTTAAAAATTTGGCTTTCTCCTTAGATCTTCTCAATACTTTAGCGTAGATAATATGTTAAGTATAATCCTTTAGCATTACACTACATAGGAAAAGAACATTAAGAGAGGGATTGGCATTTGCATAAAATGTCAAGGCTATTTTTTCCTATATTATGATTGCTTGTGCCTCACACCTCCTTCCATGTATGTTTACACCTAGCTGTCATCAATAGCAATACGATCTTGAAGCTTTTCCACAGAGATCTGGTGTCAGAGGTCATGAAGGATCAGCTCTCCCAGGCCCTTGGGAATATCCCTTAAATCTCTTTATATCCAATGTAAACAAGAATTGTGTGGTAGAAATTGAAGCTGAGGACAGATAGATAGATACATAAACCGATAGATCGATTTTGAGAGAGAGACATCAGGATAATTCCCATAGCACTTGATTCATCATTTCTGCAGATTATAGATTGTTTGAGTAAGATATAATATGTTATACAGCACTCTGACCAAGAGGACGATTAGCCGTTTTCTGGCTTACTTCATATTTAACCAGAGGTCTGAAGTTATTTTGCTGTCAGTTGAGTTATAACCGCTGGGAATCTCAGATTTCTGCTTCTTAGGAGAAAAGCTCAAAGAATTTTAGATATCCTATCCCTCTTGGAGAAATATTGGGCTTTCTGTTATTCATCAAGACTTCTTAATGTTTTGCGGATGCACCCTGTATAGCTGTCATTCTAGTACAGTTCAAGTAACCACCAAAAAGGTATCTAGACTTGACATTATGGGGTTAATCTTGTTAACAAGTAAATAATATAATTCAGCAATATTCTATTTATCTTCAAATTTTTAAATATATGAAAAACATTGTATTAATTTCATTGCCAGAATTAATGTGTCACAGGGTTTCTATTGTCACTTCAAGCAACACTTGCACCACCATGACCGCATAGCTTAGTTAATTGGTCATGGTCAGCAAAGTGCCAACCATGTTAATCCATCGGCTGTCCCTAGGAGCTGTGACAGCCTTCCATAGACCAATATAACTTTTCGATATGCAAAAAGTTCAACAAAAGAGACAAACCAGTTATTCCTCAACGTCATGGAAAGTCTCAAAACTGTACTTTGTCTTATCTTATTTTCTCCCCTCGAGACGTAGTGCATGTGATCAAAGTTGATACCAGTATGGCACTGAGATTTCAAGAGCAAAAGAAGTAATACAGCTGGATACATCTCAATGGCCTGATTTAACTGTGTATTGTGGTGACATATTGCTAAGAGATATATGTTTGCACCAATATTTTCCCGTAGAAGCTGCCTGTTTCCATCAAGGTCAAAATAGGGTACCAGATGATGTGTTGGAGAGACTGAGACATGAATGAGTCAGGAATGATCAATATGTATTGGATTACATTTCTAAGGGGTGCTACCAGCAAAACCTGCCACAAACTGCCTACCATAAGTATACCAACAGCACGCTGAGACATGATGGAACAATGGGGGAGAGAGTTCTCAAAATCAATCTTCAGGGCAGTAGTGTTTCCATTGGATGTAGTATTGAAAAACATTGAGAGTCCAGAATTAGCTCAACTTTACGGACGACACAACCCCATGAAGTAATTAATTTTTTTTGCAGGCTCTGTATATGATGATCATCCTTTTGTCTCTCCTCTTCCATATGCAGTATATCAGGAAACGTGTTGATGAAACCATGGACAAATTGTCTCAGTCTCTCCAACACATCACCTGGTACCCTATTTTGACCTTGATGGAAACAAGCAGCCACTAAGGGAAAATATTGGTGCAAACATACACTATATTGCCAAAAGTATTTGCTCACCTGCCTTGACTCGCATATGAATTTAATGAATTTAAGTGACATCCCATTCCTAATCCATAGGGTTCGATATTACATCGGTCCACCCTTTGCAGCTATAACAGCTTCAACTCTTCCGGGAAGGCTGTCCACAAGGTTTAGGAGTGTGTTTATGGGAATTTTTGACCATTCTTCCAGAAGCGCATTTGTAAGGTCACACACTAATGTTGGACGAGAAGGCCTGGCTCTCAGTCTCCACTCTAATTCATCCCAAAGGTGTTCTATTGGGTTGAGGTCAGGACTCTGTGCAGGCCAGTCAAGTTCATCCACATCAGACTCTGTCATCCATGTCTTTATGGACCTTGCTTTGTGCACTGGTGCACAGTCATGTTGGAAGAGGTAGGGGCCAGCTCCAAACTGTTCCCACAAAGTTGGGAGCATGGAATTGTCCAAAATGTCTTGGTATGCTGAAGCATTCAGAGTTCCTTTCATTGGAACTAAGGGGCCAAGCCCAGCTCCTGAAAAACAACCCCACACCATTATCCCCCCTCCACCAAACTTTACACTTGGCACAATGCAGTCAGACTGAGATGGACAATACCGGTCCTTCGGATGTCAGTCTCTGTTCTAATCGGTGGAGAAATCAGGTAGGTTAAGGTGCGCGCTTAAAGAAATCACACAGACAATGAATGAGTCTATGCAGCCTCTCTGGGCAAAGCCAGTGATCTCTCTGATCTTTTATTAGATTTCGATACATGTTTTATAGCCGTTTGGTAAGGGAGTGGGAGTCAACTTAACATTTTGGTCAACTTCAGCATAAAATTGTGTACATACAGATTATTTTATTAACTATATAAGAATGAAATATCAGCTATATCTAATGGTCAAGGTATCATGCGTCATTGACAAGTGTCAGCCGTTTTTCTCCATGGGTGTGTGGATGTTCTGTTCTAGGATGCAGGATGGCCGACACCCGGCTTGATACCGAAATAAATTCCTCATGACTTTGCGGTTAGCTATTCTACAGAAACAGCGAAGTTATGCAAGATACATTTTGGTTTTATCTGAAAAGACAGTTATATTATTCATCTCTTAAAGACATAGCAAACTTAAATGAGCATTATTCTAGGCCTTTGAATATTATTAAAGCAGATACATATTCTTGTCCATAATAAGACAAGTACCGTTCTCCTGGCAACCGCCAAACCCAGACTCGTCCATCAGATTGCCAGATAGAGAAGCACGATTCATCACTCCAGAGAACGCGTCTCCGCTGCTCTAGAGTCCAGTGGCGGTGTGCTTTACACCACTGCAACTGACACTTTGCTTTGCACTTGGTGATGTATGGCTTGGATGCAGCTGCTCGGCCATGGAAACCCATTCCATGAAGCTCTCTGTGCACTGTTCTTGAGCTAATCTAAAGGCCACATGAAGTTTGGAGGTCTGTAGCGATTGACTATGCAGAAAGTTGGCGACCTCTTTGCACTATGTGCCTCAGCATCCGCTGACCCCGCTCCGTCAGTTTATGTGGCCTACCACTTCGTGGCTGCGTTGCTGTCGTTCCCAAACACTTCCACGTTCTTATAATACAGCTGACAGTTGACTGTGGAATATCTAGGAGCGAGGAAATTTCACTACTGGATTTGTTGCACAGGTGGCATCCTATCACAGTTCCACGCTGGAATTCACTGAGCTCCTGAGAGCGATCCATTCTTTCACAAATGTTTGTAAAAACAGTCTGCATGCCTAGGTGCTTGATTTTATATACATGTGGCCATGGAAGTGATTGGAACACCTGATTCTGATTATTTGGATGGGTGAGCGAATACTTTTGGCAATATAGTGTATATCTCTTAGCAATTCCCTGTTACTGACTATTCCATCTGTATTGGGAGCTCAAGACATAATACTTAGGAGGTGCAAACAGATAAACAGATATCGGCACTGGCACTTTGTGCCGCCACTGGTATTGGCTGCTGGAGATGATAGAAAGCCAACACGACCATGAGCATACATTGCATGGTTGCGCAGGAGCAGCGAACAAACACTGGGAACTATTTGTTCCTGGTTTTTCGCTGCTTGTAGCCAGAGGAAGTGGCAGATTTGACCGTCATAGAACTAGAGATAAGTTTGTGCATCGTGGGGGCAGTTGTATAACTTGTTGTTCTTGAGCTGAGTCATTATTAATGGTTCCTATACAAAGTATTAAAGCTGTTAATGTACAGTAACCTGCCGGCAATTAACAACAGTTGAAACAGGGTCTCTGGTATCTTCACTCTGCCATGTCTGCAAGAATTACTCTTGATAAAGCCTGCTAGCAGGTGAAACTAGTTGAGTGTTTGTATTTTAACAGTTTACATGATTTTTGAAAGAGATACTTGGGATTGGCAGGGTTGCCAGTGGGAGCTTCTATTGAAATGCAGATGAGTCTGGCTAATCACCAGGTATTGTGAATTGTGACCTATGTTATGGGGCCTTTATAGACAGATTGATTTACCCTGACATTTTAGGATTAGTACTGGCAGAGGATTCTGCAAGCGATATATTGGCAACTGATTGCTTACCCTCTTCAAAACCTTGAATTTATTCCTGGATACATGACATGGGATGGTAATGCCTCTTAACCCATTCCTATTTACCTTTAGGCAAATGCATTGCAACTGTTATGGGATACATAGACCCATGATGTTGGTTTGAACTCATCAAATGCATACACCCCACAGGTGTGACATTGTACCCTCTGCCATGAGGATATGAATCAGATAGTCTGACTAGTCATTTTATATTATTTATGTGGTTTTATTTGTCTACTTGTTAATTTGTATGTATTATTTAATAAAGTTGTACAATTGTGTATGCACTGGGGACATAGATCCTTTACTCCTGTTAGCATCATTTTGGATGCATAGGTGCTCTATTCTTGTTTTGCTTGTAACACAGGTGGGTTAGGCCCATTTGGATCTATGCCATTGGCAGCATCTAGTGGTTCTAAGAACTTTACGGTTGTTGATCTGCATGAATCAGGACAGTGATTCATGCAGTCAGGCTTGTTTTTTAATTCTTGCAACTCAATTTTTCAACTCGCTAGCTGCATGAAACCCTGGATGAACATGCTGTAAGTAGGAGAGGTAACCAATGGTTATTGTCATTCCCCGCCAGTTGACGGGTGTACCCAATTGCTAATTCTACTTTCTGGGCCAGCCATCAGAGTTGTCGGTCAGTTTGATATGTTGGAATGTAAGCTTGGAGGCCCCTTTATGTGATGGATAATCTGGTAATCCCATGTCCTGTTTTCATATTTCGTTTTGTTGCAAAGTATGCAACACCACATCATAAGATTGAAATCAGCTATATTTAGTTCAGGAGGAAGACCCATTTGGGTAGAAACGCGTTGAGCTGAGTGTTTTATCCATTTGTCTCCAACGATGCTACGCTGTTTTATCTACTCTGAAGTGTAAATTAATAATTTTTTATTGCACTTTTATTGATGATTGGTGCTATTATTTTATACTGTTTATTCCGAGATCCTTCACCAATGGTTCGGCTTGATGTCAGCTTGATACCAGCCATACAGCACTGCTGGAGGATGATCGGTGAATTTTATTCCATGCGTCTGTGAGTGGCCAAATTTATCTGCGCACACTTGTGTATACAGTTGTGTTCAAAATTATTCAACCCCCACTGAAATTGAGTGTTTTGGCCAGTTTGACATTGATTTTTGATCATTCAGTCATCTTGCTTACAATTAAATCAAAGAGGCACATGTAGATCAGACAAATATAACATAACATTTATAATGAAATAACCACAAATGTCTTTTCTGTGCTCACATCATTATCAGTTTTATTCAACCCGCAAGTGACATTCAATCTTAGTACTTAGTACAACATCCTTTTACAGTTATAACAGCTTTTAAACGTGAAGCATAGCTTGACACAAGTGTCTTGCAGCGATCTACGGGTATCTTCGCCCATTCGTCATGGGAAAAAGCCTCCAGTTCAGTCACATTCTTAGGCTTGCGCACTGCAACTGCTTTCTTTAAGTCCCACCAGAGGTTCTCAATTGGATTTAAGTCTGGTGACTGCAATGGCCACTCCAAAATGTTCCAGCCTTTAATCTGCAACCATGCTCTAGTGGACTTGGAGGTATGCTTGGGATCATTGTCCTGTTGAAAGGTCCAACGTCTCCCAAGCCTCAGGTTTGTGACGACTGCATCACATTGTCATCCAATATCTCCTGGTACTGAAGAGAATTCATGGTACCTTGCACACGCTGAAGCTTCCCTGTACCTGCAGAAGCAAAACAGCCCCAAAGCATGATTGACCCCCCGCCATGCTTCACAGTAGGCAAGGTGTTCTTTTCTTCATAGGCCTTGTTCTTCCTCCTCCAAACATAGCGTTGATCCATGGGCCCAAACAGTTCTAATTTCGTTTCATCAGTCCACAGAGCACTATCCCAAAACTTCTGTGGTTTGTCCACATGACTTTTGGCATACTGCAGTCGACTCTTCTTATTCTTTGGAGACAGCAAGGGGGTGCGTCTGGGAGTTCTGGCATGGAGGCCTTCATTACGCAGTGTGCGCCGTATTGTCTGAGCTGAAACTTCAGTACCCACATCTGACAAATCTTTTCTCAGTTCCTCAGCAGTCACACAGGGACTTTTCTCCACTCTACGCTTCAGGTAGCGCACAGCAGTCGAAGTCAGCATCTTCTTTCTGCCACGACCAAGTAGCGTTTCAACAGTGCCCTTTGCCTTGAATTTGCGAATGATGCTTCCTATGGTCTCTCTTGGTATGTTTAACATCTTTGCAATCTTCTTATAGCCATTGCCCTTCCTGTGAAGAGTAATCACCTCTTCTCTTGTCTTCCTGGACCATTCTCTTGACTTCACCATGTTTGTAACCACACCAGTAAATGTCTAGAAGGAGCTGAGTATCACAGTCATTTTAAAGCTGCCTAATTGGTGCTTATTATGCTTTATTGCTGCTCCGTGACATCCACAGGTGTTTTCAATACCTGATTGAAAACACTTGAATGAACCTCTGTTCTTCAGAGTGGTGGTCTTTAAGGGGTTGAATAATTGTGTCAATGAAGAATTCACAAAAGAAACATTTACTACTGTATTACAAAACCAATTGATGTCATTTTAGTTGCATATGGTTCTTTAAAAAGTCCTTGTAGGATTTCATTCTGAATACAATTACAAATGTACACTAAATTCCCTAAAACCCTTTACAGCATTGGGGGTTGAATAATTTTGAACACAACTGTATGTGGGGTATCACCCTATATGTTTTTTGTATCACTTTTTAGAACATATCCATGTTTGAAACTCATACTTAGTTCACTTATTGCTAGTATCTCAAAGGATATATAATAATGACGCCTCGCTTAACAGTGGCACAGGGAAAGTTACATTTACAGGGTTATTCAAAGAGAATCAAAAAGTCACCGCACTTTCGGTGACTTTTAGTTCTCTTCAATTCGGTGCGATTCGGTGAGCCCATTTCGGCGACCCTGCGGTGTATTCAGCAAGCACCACAGGGCTGTCGTAGTGCAGGGAAAAGCCGCCGAAAAGCCGCCGAAAACTCATCGCAAAACCAAGGCGAATGCACACCGAAACCCGCAAAACAACTGGATTAACCCCGCCGAAGATGCCAGAGAAACCCGAGCTGGAGCCGATCACAGCGCAGAGCAGCCGCCGGAAAAACCCGGGACCTCAGACAAATGGAGTGACAAAAAAAAAAAACAGTAAGCTTGAATGTTTGAAAAGTGAAATGCTGTTTGCAAACAAATTACTGAGTGAAAATGTCTGAAATTTACATATAAGATCCCATGAATGATAATAAAAAGGGCTGTTACAGAAAACAGACAAAAACGTTACAAAAAATAAAAAGAAGGAAAAAAAATTTTTGCAAAAAAATCCTGAAAAATGCTTAAAAGATCCTAAAAATTCTATAAATAAAGAGACTTTTTACTGCAGAATATTATAATAAACGGTTTATTAGATATTGAGTTGAAACAGGAATATTTTTAACATTGAAGCCTATGGGATTCGCCTGAATAAGCCTGTCGAATGAAGCAACCGAATGGCAGGGCATTTCGGCAACTTTTCACTGCTGATTTTTGTTCTCTGAATAGACGAAGCTATGGAGATTTCACTGCCCTCGAACAGGCATTGTATGTGCTGGCAATTCGTCAACATTTGGCTAACTGCCTGCTCTCTGGATAGCCGAATGGCCAGGAAAGGTAACCGAACGCTGAATTTCAGCTTTCGGTTACCTTTCGCCAGCATTTCGGAGCTCTTTGAATAACCCTGATAGTGGTGCTTTGTTCATAGCTACAATGGGCACCTTTGGTTAAACATAGACTTTAGTCTGTTGGGATTTATTTTGTGCATTAAATTTGCCTCCAGTCTTGCATATTTATAGTTTCTCATGCTTAAGTATAAAAAGTAACATTTTGCAGTATTTGGTTTAATTAGTTCAATGTTCAATTTCAAAATTTAAGCGGAAGAATAAATATATCAATCAGCTATCTGACACATCTATGGCCAACAGCTCGAAAGCATTTACAATGTGTTTTAACACACTCTGTGCAAATGGCAAATCTTGTAAGAGCTGAGCTGGAATGTTTGCATGACCTTTTAAATTAAGTTCCTGCCACATCGTTAAAAGTGATAGCAATAGCTGTCATAGTGTACTATATAAACAAACTGAATAAACCAGTCAATCTGTGTATCAACAAAGATGCAAAGTTTTTGGTATGTATATTTTAAATACTAAGTTTATGTAAATTAACAACATAATAATAAAATATACAAAAAAAAATAAAGATTGTGAAACAAATGTGAGCAATGTAGAACTCTTTCTAAAATGTTGTGCTTAAAGTTAAAACGGTGAACTAAAAGTGTTTTAAAATCTGTACTAGGCTTATGTTGGCATGAATTTTTAATTTTAACGGGTTAAAATCTCAAAAATAGCAGTGACTGATTTTAATTAGAGGGTAACATAACTTATAAAATTTTAAAGAAATATTGACCACCCACATATTGTTTGTTGTTATAAACCCACAGTCAGTTGTTTTATCTGTTCTCTTTTTCATTGTTTGACATCCAGGTTATGGGTGGATCAAGGAATTCCGAATTCCTTGGACTTTTCTTCAAGCAGGGTATCACACATGGAAATTGGCTATAACCTTGTCTATTTATTTATTCAGGATCACTTATAGCAAACCTTCAAATTGAGTATCCAGTTCCTAGGCTGTTTATCTGTCAATTCCCAAGCCTAGGGCAACGGAAAAGAGTAAATAGCTGCTGCCAAACAAATCACTTTGTTTCTAATCCTCCAAGTCACAGTATAAAGTTATTGGCTGGCCTTGTACGGATATATTGAAAACCCTTATCCCATCTACATATGAGATGGTTACTGACAGCTGAGAAATAGCTGTCTTTTCTCTAGCAAGAGGTTTTAGCTCCGAGATAATTGTTTCTTCAGTACGTGAGTATTTAAACATTTACGTTACCATTTTTTCAGTGTCATAAGGACAAAGAAATGGTACATTACAGCACAAAGAAAGGTTACATCACATGTTATTTACAGATATGCGTGTGCGTTTCTAGTCTATATATTTTGGTATTGTATTTGTTTTCATTTACGGAGGCTCTTATAGACTGTCTGTATGAATCATGTAGTTTGTTTTTATTGTATTTCCAACATAGCTCACCATTTTCATCTCGACTTGAGACTTAAAAAACATTGCACGTATTCGCTCCTTTCTTAACCCCCTTGCCGCCCCCTGACATACTATACCGTCCTGGCAGCAGGAGGGCTTTGAAGACACAGGACATACAGGTACACCACGCTGGGTACACCCCGCCCGCTGTCTTCAATGGGCCTCCTCGTCCCCTCCCCGCAGCCTGCATGCGTCGCGGGTCAGTGGCTGCAAGGGGTTGGCCTGAACTCAGACCGTCCGCCTGCATCTAATGGCGGGCACTGCGCGTTGGTTGCAGGGCAGGCCGGAATCTGCGATTCGCGACAGCACCTGTCAACAAGGTGTACCTGTATGCCTCGCCGGCATTAAGCCACTCCCGACGGGCAACACCCATCGTTAAGGGGTTAATCAAGACTCTAGTAAAATGCTCATCCAAGTTTTTATAATCTCTCACCTTGATTACTATAACCCCCTTCACGCTGGCCTTAAGAAATCCCAGACTCTCCTTCTGCAGTCTGTAACGAATGCCTGTGCCAAGCTCATCCACCTCACCTTCCGCACCTCTCACACCTCGTCCCTTTCTCAATCTCTACACTGGCTCCCTGTCTCCTATAGAATCCAATTCAAAACAATGATGCTCACCTACAAAGCTCTCCATAACCGTGTACCTACCTACATCGCCTCCCTTATTAGCAGGTACATCCCATCCCATCCACTTCGCTCTGCCAATGATCTCATGTTATCTTCTCTCCGTAACTGCCCCCCCAACTCTCGCCTTCTGAAACTTCTCCCGAACTGCTCCCTTTTTGTGGAACTTCCTTCCCCACGATATTAGACTCTCCCCGTCTCTCCAATCCTTCAAGAAGTCCCTGAAAACACATTACTCTAGAGAAGCCTATTGGCTCGCTCCATAATTCCATGGTACATTTCTTCCCCCACTTGATCCCCACTACTTCACATACTCTGCCACTTACCCTTACCTAGTGTGTCACCCCTCTCCTCTTAGATTGTAAGCTCTTGAGCAGGGTCCTCTCTCCTACTTTTCTGTGTGTTTAACTTGTATGTATATTTGTTATTCTGTTTCTCCCATTTTACAGCACTACGGAACATGTTGCCGCTTTATAAATACCTGTAATTGTAGCGATATTCTGGTGTTTAATAATAATACAAAGCATACCTCTGGTGCCACAGTTTTAGAGTATCATGAGATCTGTTGCATCCTCAGCAGGACACTTTGGACTCCAGGAGCCATGAGTGGTGCGCAGTAACATTGTCGACCCCGGCATCGACCAGTGGCTCACAAATATTCTGACTTGAACCGCTAATACAATGACTCAGTTTGAATAGAGTTGTTAATGCCAAGCTGCAGGATTTCTCCACTGCAAGCTGCTGTTAACAGCTAGATTGAAATAAGGTCTCATGTTGGATAGAACAAGGGTTTATTGGAGGAATATATTAAAAACAGCTATACAGCTCAGTAAGGTCAGACAAACTTCAACTCCTTAATAACAAAGGAAGTAATGCTACAATGTGGGTTAGTATGTGTCAACATACGCTAGAGCTAACTAATTGCTAGCTCTTGGATTGCTAGCTCCCACTTGAGGAGAGCTTGTTTTAAAGCTTTATGTAATTTATTTGCCACAATATTTGCCACCTTTATGCCACTATATTCCAACTAAGTAGGCCTATAATATTCCAGATTGCTGTATCTTTATGTGTACAGAGTTGAACTAGATGCCTGTTATAACTTATGGCACACTAGGGGCTGCATTACATTCTTGGTGCTAACGTTAGCGCTCATGTGAGTGAGCATTAACGTTAGCCCAGTTAGCCATATATTACAGTCTATTACACTACATATTACAGTCCAAACGCTAACGGCTTAAGAAACCCGTTAGCATTTGGAATCTTGCGCTTTTCAGCGCGAGGTTACTGTACTTTTGCACTCCCTATGGGGAGCGCAAAGATTTAGTCAGCATTAGGACTACAAAGTCCTAACGCTGATTAACGTCCGGCTGCGGTTAACAAAAAGTTGTCAACAGCCTGGACTTGGTGCTAGCGGATTTTGCTTGTGCAGAGTCTGTTAGCACCATCCAGAAACCCCCCCAAAAATTCAGATACTCACCTACTATCCCGTGGCGAGGACCGCGGCTCCATCCGGCGACGCGAGTGAGATCCGGCAGGTCATGTGACTGGCAGAGGGGAAACTCAATGGAGTCCTATGGATTCCATCGAGTGGATGCGCGCAGCGGCGCTTAGTGCTGCCAGGCGCATCCCGGGGCGTAGCACTCACTAACAATGCAGGCAGCTTTTTAAGCGCCTGCATTGTAATTCCGTGCTAAAACGGGGGCACTATGGAGAAAACTGCGGGCGCAGTTTTTTCTCCCTAGTGTCCCCGTTTTAGCACCAGGATTGTAATGGAGCCCTAGATCGGTTTATTATGAGCTTTGGTTCATTTTTCTTCTATCTTGCATATAGCAACTATCATCTGAATTGATTAAGAATATGAACGGGTCTTAGCTGAGAAGCAGAGACCTAGCCACAATCGTGGTGATTTCTATGCATTATCCCACCAACAAGATCAAGACCACATATACATTTATTCTCCACCTTATTTGATTTTTCCACAATTTATGTTTTTTATTTATACGTTTTTAATGCAAATATATTAAATTAAGTTTTTTCTTTTGTTCCGCTATCTTTGGGTGAAGCCCATTTATTGGCAATTTGCCATTGTATTGTTGATTCCGGTCCTTTATATTTCTTTGCTTAATTACAATTTTTTTTTTTTATTTGAAATCTTTTATTATAACGAATTGTCAGCCAGATAACAGAACAGAACATAATGGCTGCGCGTACTCATATGAATAACAGTAACAAAACAGCATAATGGTAACTATGAAAGAAATTTTCAGGAAAAATAAAACCCAAATCATCCATGACAGCCAACTGATAGGAGAAATGAAAAAAAATTAAAAGGGAGGGAGTAAGGGGCCAAAAGGGGAGAGAAAACAAAACAGAATATCTCGTCAGGGTGTGGTAACTGTGGAGGGCAAAGAAGTCCAAAAACTAGAGCACCAGGAAAAAGAGGGAAGAGGAAAAAAAAAAAAGGGGGGTGGTGAGGACTGCCAAATACATCGCGGCATTCCCGGCTCGCCCCGGTAAACATAGGAAGACCGAGGGCCATGGAAGAGGCCTCATGGCCGGGGGACCTGGGGCCAAGAGGACGGGCAGAGCCTAGGTAACTGACCTAGCTTCTCACCCAGGTATCCTCCCAATGTCTAACACTAAAAAAAAAAAGGGGAGGTTAAAACCAGGTGCTCCAGCAGACGAACTGCGTTGAGTCCTAATCATCAACAGTACAACGTCTAAAGGTCATTCCAGAGTATCAATTAGAAACGGAAAAAAAAAAAGGGGAAAGGAGAAAGGAG
This sequence comes from Leptobrachium leishanense, assembly GCA_009667805.1. Taxonomy (NCBI): domain Eukaryota; kingdom Metazoa; phylum Chordata; class Amphibia; order Anura; family Megophryidae; genus Leptobrachium; species Leptobrachium leishanense. Next base: position 77,290,731 of record CM019073.1, on the reverse strand, counting down.
GGGGGCCGAAAATAATATGTCATCCAGGATCAGAGTGCAGGTCCGGCGCAATCCCAAGGGTAGCAAGAGCCGTTCTAGCTTCCTCCAGGGACGTCGTCTGGTGATGCTTGCCCCCGTGGCAGATAATCAGGGCACCCGAAGACCCCCAATGGTCCCGGACCTCTTGAGCTCGCAGCAGGGAAGTGACCTCTGTAAATCGACGCCGGGCCACCAGCGCCAAAAACGGCAAGTCGCGGAAAAATATAATACAGCTGGGGCTATAAGCGACCCGGAATGTGGGACCAGCCACTGACAAGAGCCGGGTGTGTACATCCAGATCCCTGGTGACTACCAGGACATCACGCGGCGCCCCCGACGGGGCTACAGCAGCTTTCTTCAATCGTATAGCCGACAGGATCAGAGGAACCTGAGCAGTATCATCACCAGTATTCAGGAGGTGGGAAGCCAGACCCAGCACGTACCCAAGAAGCTCATTGCGGGGATCCCCCCCAACCGGAGGTTCCTGCACCAGTGGTGGGTCTCCAGAGTGAGGACTGCAGAGTTGAGGTGAGTAACCTGGGCCTGTAATTCCACAATCGCTGCAGTAGCAGTTGCCTCCGTCACTTGGGTCCGGGCCTGCACCTCCGTTATCCGAGACTGCAAAGGCTCCAAAGCTGCCCATACCTCCTGTAAGTCCCGATGCCACAGGACCCGGAACTCACCCATCACCCGGTGCAAGTCATCCGCCGTGAGCGATGGCGCCAAAGGCTGCGCCAGCGGCGAGAGGCGCCGGGCTTCGGTCACTCAACCTCAGGCTGGTGTCAAAAGGGTCCTGAGATGACCAGCTATCCGCTCAAGGAGAGTGTGCCAGATACAGTTCAGGAAACGGCTGTCAGATCCGAAAATCTGGCAACCCTGCACGGAGCTCGGCAAAACGGCAGCCACTCTCCTCGGCAGTCAGACACGCAATTAATTACATTTTTTAAACCCATTAGTAGATTTCAGTTGACTAATTCTACTCTAGATTTCGTCAACTAAAATCTTGTGAAATTTGTTGACTAAAACTAGAGTAAAAGTAAAACAATTCATAAAAATAAAATTAAATAAGATTTTAGTCAGAAGACTATAGCTTAAACTAAATTGAAGTTTGCATTAAAAAATCAACATTATTGAAAACAAATCACAGTGCATGAGTTGACGCACACGGGAGCTCTTGAAGGGTGATGTTTGGCTCCATGGAGTCCAGGAACCAAACCAGAGGTGACACATGACAATCCTTCTGATATTTGTTTGCAACTTCTAAATATTCTGACTCGAGATTCTAATACCGTGGTTGGTTGGAATAGAGTCAGTATCAGGGAGCTGCAAAGGGATAAGAGCTTGCAATGATATTTTCCCTAAGTGACTCTTATAGGGGACTAGGGCCTTTGGTAGGGACATCTCTCAGTGCATAGTAGTTCAGTTATCAACAATCCATCAATGGCAAGAAATTTCATGGTGGCACATCGAATAAACTTGGAGACCAAGGTTGAAATCCACCCGAAGGTAAAAGGAGCATGTCTTTCCTTCAACATCTTATATTTTGCTCCGAGGAGTGTATTCCTGACAGTGATTTAACGCTTTCTCTGTGGACGACTTGTGGTGCGTCATCCTGGTGTGTCGGGACGTCCCCCACATGTCATCAGGTCGCACTAGACTCCTGTGCTATACTCACCTCTCTGTCTGGGGTACCACAGTGGTCTGACTTCCTTGATGTCAGACCCTGCTGTTAAACCCCTCCCAACACACTGACGTCATCAGATGCCTCTCATCCCCACAGCAGAGGGCCTTTGCCGTCATCTGATGCCAATCGATGCCAGATCGTGGACTTCTTCCAGTGGGGGCTGATATCTTGGATGTCATTCCCTCCTTTTGGGCCTGCCCTTATCCACTGATATCATTGCGTATGGGCGTGATGACATCAGAAAGGGAATTCCCCCTAGCCAGGCAGGGGATTTCTTATGTTAGAGATACGGGGTTGTTTGGACCCCTTTATCTCACAATCAGTAAATTATAGTGGGCCATGTTTGGTTTCATTGGAAAGGGCAGAGCATGGCTTTTCCACTGATACCAAACACGACCAGGTTATAAAGTAAAAATAAAATTAAAATCAAATATTGTTTGTTTTTTTATAATGCAGCAATATTGTTCACTTTTCATTTATAATGTGAACAATGATGCTGCACTAACTCACCTCCTCATTTCCCACAATGAAAATTTAATTTTATCAGTTTTAGTTGAAATCACATATTTTCTCTGAAAATTACAGTAACAGCTTCCCATTTCTAATTTTTTTTAACAGGTGCACCCCATACAATATACTTGGATGATAAAGTGCTAAAAAAAATATTTTTGCACGCTGTAAATGATTTGAAATCTGAATAGAAATTCACATTTTGTTGCATTTTTTGTTATAGCATTCTGGCAGGGCATGAAGTATACATATAATAATCAAGTATTATAAATCTGTCGAGTCTGACATAAAAAAAGGATATATAACTTCAACAAATAAAAAATATTAATAAAACAGGACTTAAAATCGCATTTAAACATGAGGAGCACAAGACGGTAAAAATGCTCAGCACCAAGGGATGAAATACTTGAAAACGAGAGAAATCTCAATGTACCCTTCCTGGTAAAATCCTTTCTCAAAAAAAAAATGGCTAAGCAGTGAAAGCGTTAAAAAGGGTTGCCTTTTCCAAGTTTTTAGCAGAAAGAAGCAATGGGAATATCTAAATCAGAAACTGTGAAGATATTCTGTAACTGGCTGAATAGTGACATTCAGTTTATTTTACGCTGAGCATTTGGTCTATAGCTTTCTCAGACGCTTCCTACACTTGTAAGCTCACTCGATCAGGGTTGTCTTTTCCTATCATTCTCTGTGTGTGTGAAACGTTTTGTTAATTTAGTTTGTTTTGTCCCATCCATTGTACAGCATTGTGAAATATGTTGGCGCTTTATAAATAAATGCAATTGTACTCTGTGCGAGTCTATCGTACTCTGGACTGTCGGCGGCTGTGAGCAGAACTCAATTAATTTCTAACCCTTCCAATGGCTTCATACAATTGTCAGCTTGAGCTGATATTTAACTGGCTCATCCTGATCTCAAGCTGTGCTACAAATGTGTGGCCGCTCTCCAAGGCAGGAGCAGCTTCAATGGGTTGATCCTAACACGCACATGCTAAGGATTTGTGTAGAATTGCAAGACTGTAACCATGTACTACATATGTACATTTATTACCTTTAATGTCTGTGAGCGAGTGCATTATTCCACAAACATTAATTGAAGAAACTGCATGTGTGTATGAATGAATGGTACGTTTACTCTTTTGCGGTATGCACCCACTATTAAATGACTTGAAAACAGATGATGCTACTGACCACCAGAACCATAATTCTTCTGTTTATAAACGGTATACTGCAACAAAGTCATTTCTAAATTTACTGATATGTATTTATCGCTTATTTGTTTTTACAAATACTGTGTTATTTAAACGCACGATAATAACTATTAATATTATTTTTAGGTATCGATATAATTAATGATATGCAAATCCATGGTTAAATAATTTATACTTTTTATTAGCCGTTTATAGCTGTCAATATTTAATATATATAGCATACATAAGAACACATCTGCTACAAGTATCAATAATGACAAAATAAATTAGTAGACAAGGGATACATACAAATAAATTGATAAAAAATGCTTTTAAACGGATTTATCTACGGAGACGTTGGCGTCTGCTTTTAAGCATGACTAGCAAAGATTGTGGCGGTTCGCATTTGTAAACGAGGATTCAATTATTTTCATGTATAATTAAAGATAACATTAGTTTTAAATAATTAGTGACGGTACTCAAAGCAACACATGCACAGCATAACAACGAGTTGAAAAGTTCACATCCATTCTGTTTCACAGCAAAAGAAAAGCCAAATGAGGGGCGATGCTGCACAGTGTAAGGATAAATGAGAGGAAATACTTATCCAGTGAATAGGTAGTGTATAATTTGCAGTTCAAGGCACCCGAGGACCTCAGTAAGAAGGTTAATGCTGTACAGATTCGGCACACATAACACTTCTGTTTTTCTCTATTGATATTGTGGTATAATTAGCAAGATCCACTCTACTCAGTTCAGATAATACTTATAAAAGACGCTCAATTTAAACGGTTTTAATTCAGTTGCATGAATCAAACTGAGGGCTCTATTCCATAGTTGGTGCTAATGTAGGGCTCTATTACATTCTCTGCGCAATTGCGCTCGCGCAGCGTATTTTTTTTGCGCACGAAAAAAACGTGATCGCGCAAAAATTAACGTGGTATGACGATCCGAGCGCTTTTCTCCGTCCTTCAAGATTTTCCATGCGCAAATCCGACGCGCAAAGCCGTTCGCAAATGAACGCTGCGTGCAGGAATCGGTGGGCAGACTGTTTTGTCACGGGATTTGTCATGGGATTCGGCCAACATCAATCACCCATTTCCAATAAAATATTTACAAACTAAAAAAAAACAAGAATGTTATAACAACCACCAGACAAAAAACGAAAAAATTAACAATGACACAATTTATAAATTTAAGGCTGGGGTCAGACTGAGGCAGTGCGAACGCGCGTGCAGGCGCACTTAATCACGGCCGTAGTAGCAGCAAATGCCGGGCAATGACGGCCAATATACGAAGTACGGTCGCACAAAAGTCCGGCTGCGCAACGCAAGTGGCAAACGAACGCATTTTGTCGAGAACGTAAAACCGCTAGTACGGTTATACAGAGTGCGCTGCGTCCGCTAGCAGTGTGTGTGCGTGATTGGGAGAAGTCAGACACTGCTAATGTCCGGACAACATAACGTCCAGACACAAAAAGTGTTTTATTGATGATCCGTACAAAATCACGAACGCAAATGCGCATAGTATGACCGCTATCGCGTACTCCGTGCAAAAATGCGTCCATTCGTTCGAACGCACTTTTTCACAGACAACGTGAAAATGCGTTCGTCTGACCCTAGCCTTAATGTTTGGGTATGTGTAGAATGTGTAACTGTACTGTGCTGTATTTTTTTCTCGTGCTGGTGTATTTCGTTTTGCCCAGAACGATCACATTTACAGTTACCACCTGCTTTTCAAAGATGTTACGAAAATGCGCGCAAACATTCGTTGCGCGAAGATTGTAAAACCATCTGCGTACCAGCGCACGAACACATTTGCGCTGGCAATGTTAAGTATAGGATGCGCGCAGGAAAATTCTTTCGCGCAGGGTCAATCGTGGTTGACGATTCCGCGCATCATTGCGCGAACGTCGTAATATGACGTTCTGCGCAAATGGTTTTGCACTCGTGCAAATGCGCATTTGCGCATTTGCGCGCACGCAAAACAAATGCGCAAAGAATGTAATAGGGCCCGTAGCGTTTAAATATGTAATCGTTAGCAATAGGAAAATTAAGTTTAATGTCTGGCATCTATACTCCAATCCTGACGCCACACAGGGGTGAAATAGTTTTGCGTCTCGCAGCTTGCACAAGCTTATTGTACTTAAGCAGCTCCTATACTTAACATGGGACACACAATATTTTTTTAGCGTCTCAACAGGTGAGGTATTACAAAGCGCTGGAGCAAATTACCGTCGTGACGCGTAAGCCCTCTAAAAAATTCATAGTTCCTTTCTCATCCCACGGCGAAAGTGTGGCCCGATCCACTGTTTCTTCTTGCCGGGAGCAGAGAGAGAGACTGGAGACAAATAGTTCCCAGTCTCCCTCCTCAGCGCTGCGTAATCTCGCGAGAGCGAGGTCTTGCAGAGTTCACGGCTCAGGACTCCAGGAGCCGATACTAACGCTAGCGCTACTATGTGTATCAGGGAGGTAAGCGCTGCATTCTGGGGCGAGGTGCTGAGATAGCACTTTCCCTGAAATACGATGTTAACATGGAGAGAGTAAAGGGAAATCTGCAGACGATATTTTCCTGCTTACCGTCTCCATGTTAGTATCAAAATTGGAATTTTACCCTGAATTTGCAGCCACAAATTAAGAGTTCATTTTTAATTTGGGGTAATCTGCATGGATTTAGAGGTGCAAAAACTTGGTGATATACCTTGATATTACCCATCATTCAAAATGTCAAATTTTGAACTGATATAAATTTACTTCAGTTTTTTTAGAATATTATTATGCACAGCTTTTTATTGCATATGTCCTCATCCGCTTAATTGTGTTTTGAGTTTTAGCCATTATACAATTGGTTGCCCCCAGTCTGTTGACTTGTGCCACACATTTCTGGAATAACCACTCCTGAAAACCCACTATACTATTGCATGCCAGATTCTTAATCACATGCTCCTTTTTAATGAGTATTTATTTGTGTATCCCACTGTTGCACACCCATCATCTATTATAACTGTGGGTACCATCTTTTATCAAAAAAAAATGGGTCGTTGAAGGATCGTGGTTATTCAAGACTAGCCAGCACTGAGTGATCTTGAATGTCTTCTTCATAAGACATTTTCCCTGAATGTTTGTCACGACCCCTGCCAGGTGCCCCCCCAGCAATCCAGTATAAAACCTGATGTCGCCGTGGAAAGAAAGGCAAACCTGGTGCCGCTCCAACCTGAAAGCCTGGCAGCACCTTTCATGACCTGCCCTACTCAGCTCCTAGTCACTTCTCACAGCACTGCCGGTTCAACAGGTGATCTCAATCACTAATCATGTGCTCCAATACTAAAGGGTGGAGCACCCAGGATCCTATGCTTCTGCATCGTTGCTGTTATTCTGTGTCAACCCTGCCTTCAGAGAAGCCTGTTATCCTGAAACCTGTCCTCCAGACTTTTGGCTTTCTTTATATGGACTTTGTTTGTCTGCTACCAATCCATGACCTCTGGATTTGAACCTGGACATGCCTATGTGTTTGCCCCTTTGATATCATCCCTGGGAACTCTGCCTTTGTTTCTACAGACTTGCTTTTGTTACGAGAACCCTGCTATTATTTCTATGAACTCTCTGTGACTCCCTAGGACCTCTGCATCTACCATTTCCCCGGACTCCAACTCACAGCACCCCTGAACTGTCACAGTATGCCATCATACCAGTACTTCTGATTTCAGCCCTATTCCTGTTTCATCTATCTGTTTGCTCTGTCCTGTGTATTCTTTAGTTAACCCCTTCTTGTTTGTCTCTCTCTGGAGTCCCCCCAGTAGCTGTAGTAGTCACTCCTTCCTATAGTGTGCCTCAGTTTCTATGCTGAGTGTATACTTTAGTCAGTCCCTTTCCTGCCCTGTTGACTTCTGTGCGTTCTTAGTTAGCCCTTGTGACAGACCCAGGCTGCTGGGGTTAATATGTCTGTGGGGATCTGTTTTGTTAGGGGGTGTTGGGAATTTCACCCCAGAAGCAGTGGCGTATCATGGGTTGTCAGTGCGAGAATTGCACCCCCCCACATGTGGGCACATTAGTGCGCCTTGATTCCAGTGACAGCTTTCCTAGTACACAAAGCGCAGTCCAGCATCCTGCGAATCAAACAGTTACAAATGTGCACTTCCAGACTGCAGGTCTAGAGAGATTGCTCCTCTTCACTTGGATGCAGCCCATCCACAGTTCTCACATAACCAGGGTCTGCGTTGTAAAAATGAGGGAACGACGGTGGTACTCGATCCAGGGGAGCCTGGAGGTGTCACGGTGTCTCTTCTTGCTCCTTCCTGCCAGAGCGCTGCATCACTCACGTCAGCCGCTGACGGTCAGTGTCAAGGACAGGACCAGCCTGCTCCTCACTTCTGGACTCAGTTTGAGTCCTAAAAAGACACCTGCACACCCTCAATATATGGAGGAGCCCCTGAAAAGACACCTGCACACCCCTGAATGTATGGAGGAGCCCCAAAAAATACACCCTCACACCTTGAATATATGGAGGAGCCCCTAAAAAAGAAACCCGCACACACTCAATATATAGAGGAGCCCCTAAACAGACTTCTGCACACCCTCAATATATGGAGGAGCCCCTGAAAAGCCACCTGCACACCCTAAATATATGGAGGAACCTCTAAAAAGACACCCACACACCCTGAATATATGGAGGAACCCCTAAAAAGACAACTGCACACCCTGAATATATGGAGGAGCCCCTAAACAGACACCCACATACCCCGACTATATGGAAGAGCATCCAAAAAAAAAGACACCCACACACCCTGAATATATGGAACCCTTAAAAAAGGCACCTGCACACCTTGAATATATGGAGGAGTGTGGCACAAAATAGGAACTGTCTCCTCTAATTTGGGACACTTGGGAGGTCTGACATCACACAAAAAACTCAGCACCTTGTTAGGGATTGTTTGGCCTATTACCAGTCACCTGTTAAATCCCTGACTGATTAAATGAGTAAATAACGGTGGTAAACGTATAATAGAATGGCTACACCATGTACATAAACAATAACACCAATAATGGATATATACAAAACCTTCATTCAATATACAAGATATAACATCTCAGTAAAAAGAAGAGAAAGAAAAGGCATACATATGTAGCCCTGTGTTTAATTTGGCTCTGAGGACTGCAGCTGTTATGCCACTAGAGGGAGCCAGAGTGCAACGTATGGGGAGAGACTGTAATGGATTTATGGATTATGTCTCCCAGAAACCCTTGGGAGAGAGGAAGGAAGCAAGCTCTCTGGCGCCAGGAAGAGAGAGGAGTGCGTGCAGCATGGGCAGAACTTAGAAAGCGGTGAGAGAAGGCAGTTGCATGTGTGGAACTCTCTGGGATCTTTGCCAGTTGGAGCGCGGAGAACGGGCGGCATCCATTGCTGGAGTTACATAGTTACATAGTTAGTTACATAGTTATATAGGCTGAAAAAAGACATGCGTCCATCGGGTTCAGCCTCTCCCACATAACCTACTGCTGTTGATCCAAAAGAAGGCAAAAAACCCAGTCTGAAGCGCTCGCCAATATGCAACATACTGGGAAAAAATTCCTTCTTGACCCCAGAATGGCAGTCAGATTTCTCCTTGGATCAAGAAGCTTTTACCCACATATTAAATATTATAACCCTTAATATTCTGTGTCTGCAGGAAGTCATCCAGTCGTTTTTTAAAAGTCTGTACAGACTCTGACCCAACCACCTCAACAGGCAGAGAATTCCACAGCTTTATTGTTCTCACCGTAAAATAACCCTTCCTATGCTTTAAGCTAAATTTTCTTTCTTCCAGTCTAAATGGATGACCCCTTGTCCTATGTATAGTCCTGTTAATGAATAGGTTATCAGACAATGGTTGATAATGGCCCCGTATATATTTATATAAGGTTATCAGATCCCCTCTAAGGCGCCTTTTCTCTAAACTAAACAGGTTTAAGCTTGTTAGTCTTTCCTCATAACTTAACCCTTCCATCCCCCTTATTAATTTAGTTGCCCGTCTCTGCACTTTTTCTAACGATATAATATCTTTTTTTAAGACAGGTGCCCAAAATTGCACGGCATATTCAAGGTGCGGCCTGACCATTGATTTATACAGAGGCAAAATTATGTTTTCATCCCGTGAGTGAACTCCCCTTTTAATGCATGCCAGTACTTTGCTGGCCTTGGCGGCTGCTGTTTGACATCGGGGAGAGTGCAGATCGACTTGCTGTATGTCACGCTGGACTGTTCCTGCTCCAAGTGCGTTCGAGAAGGACCTCGAGTAAGGAGGCCGCAGGTGGAGCGGATTGCTGGCGGCATTTGACTTCTGGCTGAAGAGAATCGGTTCGGGAGCGTGAAGTACAATGGTATCAGGGCTCCAGGCGGCTGAGAGGACGGACCTTCTCGAGAGGGACCTTCCTGCAGAGTTTCATCAGTCCGGGACCAGCTGTTTCGCCGGTTGGGTGAGAGGCCGCCGGCCTATGACTTTGCTAACAGTGCGCACTTATTTGCTTGTTACATTTTCAGGGCCCCAACGTTGACTAGTCGAAGATATTCATCCATCCACTTGCCAGTGGACCTAGTACCTGGGTACCCTAGGACTGAAACTAAAACGTATCTCTAACGTGGGACTTTGAACCAAAAGGACTGAGAATTATATTAACGGTTTAGACGCTATATAGTTATGCTTTCATATGACTGTCATTTATTTCCTAGAATGCTCGATTTTCGTGGTTAAAGTACATGTGTAATTATTGAGATTTATTGCTTACAGTAAAGTACATTTGAGAACATCTATAATGGTGTGCTGGTGTACAGTGAATTCTTAGTGCGGTGAGACCAATCTTGGGTTATTCAGCGGCTCTTCCGGGGGTGAGCGCTACACATATATAAATAATTGATATTCATTTAAACATATCAGCAAGAAATGAATCAAACAAAAAGACACATAAGCAACCAATGCTCAGGCCAAATAATAAAGACTAAGATTTGTGATATATATATACACCTCACAAGAACCACTATATATTCCGAAAAGCAGCAATAGTAGTTACAAAGAGGTCTTAAATGCATCACCAAACGAGCAGAAAAGCAAGTAAATTGCCTTAATCCTGGGTTACAGGGAAGTACTCACAGTATAAAGGATATATACAGAAGCTGGTAACGCATGAGCCAATCATCACATTTGGATGGATGCCAACAAGATGAAAACACTAAAGAGCCACATCTCGCTGCCAGCGGCCATGGACCTGATCCGGCGCCAATTAATGATGTTGTTCCTTCCGACGTGGAATAGAAATCTAAGTGCAGAACGACGGTGGTACCCAGCCCGTCCAGGGGAGCCTGGAGGAGTCGCGGATAGCCTCCTCTTCCTTCCCGCTGGTGCGCTGCATCACCGCACGTGACTCATGTCAGCCGCTGAGGAGGAGTCAGGACAGGACCAGCCTGCTACTCAATCTGGACTCAGTCGGGGTGCTAAGCCTTAGTCACTGCTGGTACCGTAAAATGGGTGGCCGCAGCAGCGAACAAGCTGCCGAGCCAATCCCAGCTGTTGGGAAAAATTAGGGGCGCAAAAAAAGCCATCTGGTATGGCATGGCATTGATTGAAGGTTTCTGTTTGAAAGCAGACCCAGGATGCAAAAAAATGGGAAATTGCAGTCGTCATTTGCATGTCTTACCCAGAGTTCTGTGCTGCATATGGTGAAAGTAGCACATGAGCTCTGTGATGCAGTTCTTTGAATTGCTGTGATGTGTAAATGGCCTCTGCAATAATAAACTTTATAATTTGCAGTGTGGAGGCTTTTAATCTCATTTTTGCCCTCTACCACAACCTAAATAAGTGTGTGTGTATATATATATATATATATATATATCAAAGTTTATTATTGCAGAGGTCATTTACAACACACCTCGACAGTTATCGACCCGTTTTTAAAACCCATATTGAATTATGGCAGCAACGTGTAGTGTTATGTTTTCTTTAGAGATATCAGTAGTCGCACCATTGTTGATATCATCATGTGACCGTCCGGAGAGAGTCAAAGAAAAGGGTTGAGGCGTTCATGACTGGAGCAATGCAAGACCGTTTTGAAGAGGTAGACTGTAAGCTCCTATGAGCAGGGCCCTCTACACCTCTTGTTTCCATCCTATGTCTGTTTATCTGTATCTCGTTCCCTTTGGTTATTGTAAAGCGCTGCGGAAACTGTTGGCGCTATATAAATGATGACAATAATAATAATAATAATAATAATAATATTGTAAGTTTGAAAATGTGTGTGACTGTCAATGGCAATACTGGCGTGAGTTTTGAACAGAAACACCTACATGATGAACAATTGCACGGATTTGTGATACGTTTGAAACCAATTGCACTGTGTGTGATGTGCACAAGCAAAGATCTGAAAGGCATCGCACAGTAACAAGTCCTGCTTCCTCGGATACGGTGTTGCAACAGTTTACACGCTCACTGCAAAAGTCTGTCAAACAATGTGCATGTGAGACAAGAATTTGCAGATCATGCATACAATGTATTCTGAAGAGAGCGCTTTGGAAATGTTACATCCTGAGGCTGTTACACGCCATGATTGAAGATGATTGGAGAAGGGAGTACTGTGAGTGGTTTCAGCAAATGGTACATGAAGATTAGGACTTTGTACAGGAAATGGTGTGAACTGATAAATGGTACACTAAATCTTCATAATTGTGTTTATTGGGCACTAGAAAATCCTTATATTCCTCTGGACCAAGCATTCAATTTCCTGGAAGTCAATGTTTGGTGTGGACTGTCCTCCAAGGGTTTAGTTGGACCATTCTTTTTTGAAGGCACAGTCACTGATTCAGCGTACCTCAACCTGCTTCAAACATCCATTTTACCTTTTGCCAGGACATTGGATAGGATGGAGAGGTGCTGTTGAATTCCCACCACGTTCCCTGGACTTAACACCCCTCTATTTCTATCTGTGGGGAACACTAAAGAATGGGATATACTGTAGAAAACCGCGTATGCTAGCTGCACTATGGGAAGAAATTGAAATATCATGCAGAGCAATCCCTGTGGACACTAGTAAATGTTGTTCATGCAATAGTGCACCAAAATCCAAAGAGTCTGGATGCTAATGGTGACTAGGGATGAGCGTTCGGTTCGATTCGAACCTGAGTTCGAATCGAACATTGGCCGTTCGAGTGTTCGGCGAACGCCAAACATTATGGGATGTTCGCGGTTTGTTCGACCGCGGACATTCCATAATAAAAAATTCGTCCACAGGTCTCCTAAATGTACCGGGGGCTGCCGGTACATTTAGTAGACCTGTGGTTGCGGCCCCCGGCCCCCGTATCTCACCTGTCCTGCAGCTGTCCCGGCCTCCTGTTCCTCGGTCCGTCAGCTCCTCCGATCCATCTGGCTGCAGGTCCTCTCTGCTAGGGATGAGCCGAACATCTACGTGTTCGATTCGCATTCGAACTCGAACAATTTCAAAAGTTCGAGTTCGAATTCGAACTCGAACCGAACTCATTGCAAGTCAATGGGACTCAAAAGTTTGATTTTTAGAGTGCCCTCCAAGAGGGCATATATGCAAGATATTTGCCATAAAAGGTATATGGGGGTCCGGGTAGTGCCCTGGGGGACAGGAAACAAGGACAAAAAGTTTTAAAAAAAACCTTTTTAAAGGACCAGTGAGTTTTCCATAAAATAAGGGTTAAAAATAAAACTGAAAAATTCCTTCAACTATCATGCCTAGGAGGTCCCCATGACCTGCCCGTGGAGTGGCGGATTTGTAGGATGTATAGAAACATTTTAAAACAAAAAAATGACATTTCAAATGACGGTAAACGGTTTTCCTTCAATCTATTAATAACAACTGCTTGGGGCGGCAGTCTGTATTAAAAGAGGAGACATTTTAGGACACGCAGAACAAGTTTAGTGATTTTTTTGGCTAAATTATGGTGAAACTTATGCAGGCTTTGGATGAAAGTAACAATAGGTGCTTTAAAATTGGGCCTTTAGTGTCGGCAACAGTGCCGTCACACCGTAACCCCTCTCTTGTATTGTGGAAGAGTGCAGGGTTGGACCCTGCGGTCCAATATTAAAATGATATGAATCTGGTACAGGCGTCAGTGGCAGTACACCCAAATATTTTGTCTTTGGTGGCAGCAAGTGCCTTCACACCGTCAGTGGCGTCACTAGGGTTGGTGTCACCCAGTGCGGTAACTCATGGTGTCACTCCCGAGTTTTACGTTTATTTTTTTAACTACTCTTACTCATAAAGCAGTACTCCCATATAATACTGAATGCTCATAATACATGGCGCACATTACTGTGAGGTTTAAAAAATCTAGAAATAAAGAGACTCTTTACTACAAAATATAATAATAAACGGTTTATTAGATATTGAATTAAAACGGGAATGTTTTTAACATTGAAGTCTATGGGGCAAAACATTTCCCACACCGAATACACGAAAATGTCCAAAATCACAAAAAAAAGTCGATACGAAAAACGAGCTGAAACTAAACGAACTGAAATGGAAATCGGCCGAAATGAACCGAAATGAAAATTGTCAAATTACAAACGAAACGAGCCGAAACAAAAATTTTATATCAACACGCAGACCTATATATACGTATATATCAACATGCAAATATATATATACACCCACCCACAGACCTCAGACCATATATACACATACACACATGGGGAGGTGGCATGTGGACAATCTCAACTAAATGCGCCCCCCCCCATTTTGGCTGATCCCTCCAGAAGAAATGTTGAACCCGACAGAGCAGAGAATATATATATTATTCTCTGCTCTATTGGGTTCAACATTTCTTCTGGAGGGATCAGCCAAATGGGGGGGCAATTAGTTGCCAAAATGGGTGTGTAATACAAGTCTGGATATATATATTTATAAGAATATAGATATATATCTTATCTATATATACACATATCATACCTGCCGTCACCTTCCCCTATAAATTTGCTAAAAATATACACAAAAAAACAAACCACTGCCTGAGACCCCGCGCAGCCCACATGCCACCCCCCTCTACCTGGCTGAATGTATCTAATATATAGAATTAAATACATTCAGCCAAGTAGAGAAAGAAAAAAAAAGGTTTTATTTTATGTTCCCAGGGACATTTAAAAATGTCCTTGGATTTTATTTTTTTTAGAAATGTGTCACCTTACCTTAGCCTGGTGGTCAGTGGGGGCTCCCTGGATCCTGGTGGGGGCTGGGGGGTCTGCCGTGGCCGCAAGTGCAGTGGCTCCCTCCCTGCGCTGCCTGTCTCTGCCACATGCACCCGGGCGGCTAGCCCGCACAGTCGCAGCTCTGTCATCCGGCGGCTGCTTGCTCCTTGCTCCTCAATGCTCCTCAACGGGATCCTTGGGAGGCCCCTGCAGGCTGCCCTCTACAGTGCCTGATTAGAGGGCTGTGTCTGCCTGATGTTTTAGTAACAAGAATGTTTTATCCCATTTGCTTCAATGTTAAAAATATTCCTGTTTTAATTAAATATCTAATAAACCGTTGCCTATAATATTCTGCAGTAAAGAGTCTCTTTATTTCTAGATTTTTTATACTTTTTCCCAAAAAATTTTTTAGAACTTTTGGCGAACATCCCAAAAAATTCGAAGTTCGCGAACTTTCGAACTGCCAATGTTCGAATCGAACTCTCTGCCCCACGTCTTCATGCAGAATGATCTGATTGGGCAAAGTCCTGCGCCTGACCTGGACTTTGCCTAATCAGGGATCTAATTCAATATTGAGCCCTGATTGGGCAAAGTCCAGGTCAGGTGCAGGACTTTGCCCAATCAGAGCTCAGCATGAAGATGAGGCATGGGGCAGAGCTTTAACAAAGCTCTGATTGGTTAAAGTCGATGTAAGACTTTAACCAATCAGAGCTTGGTTAAAGCTCATCTTCATGCTGAGCTCTGATTGGGCAAAGTCCTACACCTGACCTGGACTTTGCCCAATCAGGGCTCAATATTGAATTAGAGCCCTGATTGGGCAAAGTCCAGGTCAGGCGCAGGACTTTGCCCAATCAGATCATTCTGCATGAAGACGTGGGGCAGAGAGGAGCAGCGGCCAGACGAATCGGAGGAGCTGACGGACCGGGGAACAGGAGGCCGGGACAGCTGCAGGACAGGTGAATTACAGGGGCTGCAGCTACAGGTCTCCTAAATGTACCGGCAGCCGCCGGTACATTTAGGAGAACTCCGAACACATTTTGCGTGTTCAGCCCCCATAGGTTTACATTGTGTTCGAGTTCTTATTCGAACATTTCGGCCGTTCGACTGTTCAGCTACGAACCGAACACAGGGGTGTTCGGCTCAACCCTAATGGTGACCACTTTGCGCTCCTAATATGATTGCATAATTCAAACACGACTTACAACTGCCCTTTAATTTTTATAAGGATCTAGAATTAAAAATTTTATGCTTATATTTTTCATTTTGAAGTGTGTATATGAAAATTGCACCAACAGTGACTTTTATGACATCACATTTCAGATACATTGACGTTAATATGGAGTTGAGCTACATCAGCTTCCACTCTTCTGGAAACGCTTTCCACAAGATTTTGGAGTGTTTCTGATGGGATTTTTGCCCATTCATCCAGGCGTGCATTTGTGAGGTCAGACACTGATGTTGCACAAGAAGTTCTGGCACGCAATCTCTGCGCCAGTTTATCCCAAAGTTTTTCGAAGGGGTTGAGTTTTGGGCCCTTTGCAGGTCAGTCAAGTTCTTTCACACCAAACCAATTGCACCATCTCTTTATGGACCTTGCTTTGTGCACTCAGGCACAATCAAACAGGAATGAAAAAAGGTCCTACCTCAAACTGTTCCCACAATGTTGGAAGTATTGCATTGTCCAAAATGTGTTGCGGAAGCATTTTTCCCTTCACTGGAAGTAAGGGGGCCTAACGCAACCCCTGAAAAACAGTCCCATACCATTATCCCTCCTCCATCGAACTTTACAGTTGGTACAAGCCAGTCAGTCCGATGACTTTCTCCTGGCAATGCTAAACACAGAAGTGTGATTCACCACTCCATAGAAAACATTTCCACTGCTCCAGACTCCGCTGGCTGTGTGCGTAACACCATTCCATCCGACATTTGGCATTTGGTGATGTGAGACTTGCATGCAGATGCTCAGCCATGAAAACCCATTCCATGAAGATCCTGTCGCACAGTTTTTGTGCTGATATTAATGCAAGTGGAAGTTTGGAACTCTTCAGCTATGGAATCAGCAGAATGTTGGTGACTTTTACACACCATGTGCCTCATCACTCAGTGACCCCAGCTCTGTGACTTTATGTGGTATTCCGCTTTGTGGCCGAGTCACTGCTGTTCCTAAATGCTATTTTGTGTATGTGTCAATGGGTGTATCGGTTTTGTGATCTTTTATGTTGTAAGTTGCCCCCCCAACACACACTTTATCTTTCTATCACTAGATCCTCACTTGTGGCAATGGACATTAAATGGAGTTTATGGGTCAATCACCGCCTCAAATCTCAATTTATTGTGTGGGATGTATTTAAAGGACATCACCAGGAGGTAACTTAGAAGTCTTTAAAGCTCTCTGTTTTATCTCAGTCAGCTGCAATCGCTTAGTCTGGGGTCAGACTAGCGCATTTTTAACGTGCGCTTAGGCGCACTTAATCACAGCCGCTGTAGCAGCAAATGACGCGCAATGACGGCCAATATACGAAGTACGGCCACACGAAAGTCCAGCTGCATAACGCAAGTCGAAAATTAACGCATTTTTTCGAGAACACAGAACCGCTAGTACTGACGTACAGAGTGCGCTGCGGTGGCATAGCGGCATGTGTGCGTGATTAGGAGATGTCAGACGCTGCTAATGTCCAGCCTACATAACGTCCAGACACAAAAAGTGTTTTTTTGACGATCCGTAAAAAATCACGCACGAAAATGCGCGTCGTCTGACCGTTTTCGCGCATTCCGTGAAAAAATACGTCAATGCGTTCGGACGTACTTTTTGACGGTCGCTGCGAATAATGCGTTCGTTTGACCCTAGCCTTATCGTGAGTAGCCTGGACATCTCAATAGTTACAGTTACAAGTTTTTATAAAGCGCTAACAAGTTCCGTAGCGCTGTACACCCCCTGCAGCCATATCTAAACATTTCCTCCTCCATCAAATTAACTGTTAAATACTTTAGATTAGATAAACTGCAGATGTAAAGATTAACCTTTGGTAAATGTTGCCTCATGGGAAAAATCAACATATATAGTAGGGATAAAAAATATTAATTTTATTTTAACTTGTTACATTCACTTAGTTCAAAAAACAACTACAGCATGTTTTATAAGGTGTTTTTGTTTGTAATGCACAAGTAATCTGGTTATACTACATGTTTGTTGTATTGTCCCTTTAATTTGGGAATTCCTGAAGATGGAGATAATTGAATTACCGTAAGGACACCACAAGATGGCACTAAATAATCTACTAAAACAAAATACTTTTTAGAGTATTAGCACTGCAAAAGCAGCCTGAGCTGCACTCAAAATAAGCATATGAGATATAAACAGGACTGGATATACATTTCAGGTGTCTGTATAGGCACAGAGGTCAGGAGTGTTGCCCCGCACTTTATCACGGCCATAGTAGCAGCAAATGACAGCCAATGACGGGCAACATACGAACTACGGCCGCACGAAAGTGCGGCCGCGCAACGCAAGCGGCAAACAAACGCATTTTTTCGAGAACATGATACCGCTAGTATTGACGTACAGAGTGCACTGCGTCCGCTAGCGGCGTGTGTGCGTGATTAGGAGACGTCAGACGCTGCTAATGTCCGGCCAACATAACGTCCAGACGCAAAAAGGGTTTCATTGATGATCCGTACAAAATCACGGATGAAAATGCGCATCGTATGACCGCTATCGCGTATTCCGTGAAAAAATACGTCCATTCGTTCGAACGCAAATTTTCACGGACGACGTGAAAAATGCGTTCGTCTGACCCTAGCCTTAGAAACCAAAGTAATGAACTTCAGCGCCATTACTTTGGTTTCTAAGAGTCTCCACCTATCATTACACACTGTGTGTTACATTCTAATAATAAAGCAGCGTATGAATCCTCACACTGCGGGGCAGCACCTCTCTGCAATATAATTAGTGCAGCATATGAAACTGCACACTGCGGGGCAGCACCTCTCTGCAATATAATTAGTGCAGCATATGAAACTGCACACTGCAGTGGCAGCACCTCTCTGCAATATAATTAGGGCAGCATATGAAACTGCATACTGCAGGGCAGCATATCTACAGTATAATTAGTGCAGCATATGAAACTGCATACTGCAGGGCAGCACCTCTCTGCAATATAATTAGTGCAGCATATGAAACTGCACACTGCGGGGCAGCACCTCTCTGCAATATAATTAGTGCAGCATATGAATCTGCACACTGCAGTGGCAGCACCTCTCTGCAATATAATTAGTGCAGCATATGAAACTGCATACTGCAGGGCAGCATATCTACAGTATAATTAGTGCAGCATATGAAACTGCATACTGCAGGGCAGCACCTCTCTGCAATATAATTAGTGCAGCATATGAAACTGCACACTGCGGGGCAGCACCTCTCTGCAATATAATTAGGGCAGCATATGAAACTGCATACTGCGGGGCAGCATATCTACAGTATAATTAGTGCAGCATATGAAACTGCATACTGCAGGGCAGCACCTCTCTGCAATATAATTAGTGCAGCATATGAAACTGCATACTGCGGGGCAGCACCTCTCTGCAATATAATTAGGGCAGCATATGAAACTGCACACTGCGGGGCAGCATATCTACAGTATAATTAGTGCAGCATATGAAACTGCATACTGCGGGGCAGCACCTCTCTGCAATATAATTATTGCAGCATATGAAACTGCACACTGCGGGGCGGCACCTCTCTGCAATATAATTAATGCAGAATATGAATCTGCACACTGCTGGGAAACGGGGTCAGTCAACTAAGCTGTTAGTTTTCAAGTAGAGCAGCCGGCTTCAGCCTTCAAATATCTGTCAGCCCCCGAGAGCTACAGGTGATTCCATACGTTTTCGTTGGGACCTGGATGGAGTTCCCCTCCTGCAGTACTGTTTTATTTAATCGATTGATAGTGCAAACCTTACATTTACTTATTCATTCTTTTTTTATATATTGTAATGTTTCTGTTCCCATGGCAAAACCTTAAGTGAAACATATGTGCTTTAGATTTAGTCTGTACTTAATTTATTTGACCACTTGATGGCAGTAGAGGATCACATATACATTTTCTACTTGCAATCAATAGGATAAGGTCACTATTAATCTTTTGCTAATCAAAAGAGATCAGTATACTAATTATAAATACCCCCTCTGATGTATCGCTAGCGCCTTCATGCATAATGCACCAATACATTTATGCTTATTAATCACAATTATTTACAGAATTTATATTCTTACAATACTTTTTGTGTAGATTTTTAGTTCGAGTGTATGAGGGGGTGTAGTTGTGTTCCCTATTAGTAAAAAAAATAAGTAAACATATGATAAAAATATGTTCACAAGGTCTGAACAAAAAGAAAAAAATGCACATAGATTATATACAGTGAGCATGCTGGTAGATTAGAGGTGGTGATTTGGAAATGGGGGTAACCAATGGGGTGACCATTGAAAGTGCCCAGGGTGGCTGTATGTGGTCAGTGGGGCAATGTGAGTAGGGGTCTTCAAGAGCAGGTAGCAGGAAATGGGTTAGTGAAGTGAGTTACCCTTTGAGGAAGTAATCAAGCCAGAAGTAGTACAGCACAGGTGGAAGCTTCCCTGTCAAGAAGGATACCTCTCCTCCATTGACCTGAGCTGATCATCCTCTATGTGCACCATACTACTCAGACTATCAGGGACCAGGTTATTCAAAGAGCACTCTTTCATTCCCTGCACTTTAGGGAATAAAATTTCCAGACCCTGTGTTGAATTCAGCATTTACCGCAGGATCTCCGAAGTGCAGGGAAATTCCGCTGAATGCATCCTTAAGGCTGGGGTCAGACCAGCGCACTTTTAACGTGCGTTCTGGCGCACATAATTACGGCCGCACTAGCAGCAGATGACGGGCAATGACGGCCAATATACGATGTACGGCCGCACAAAAGTCCGGCCGCGCAACGCAAGTGGAATTTGAACGCATTTTTTTGAGAACGCTGAACCGCTAGTACTGACGTACTGAGTGCGCAGCTGCGGCATAGCGGCGTGTTTGCGTGATTAGGAGATGTCAGACGCCGCTAATGTCCAGCCTACATAACGTCCAGACGCAAAAAGAGTTTTATTGACGATCTGTACAAAATCACGACCGACAATGCGTCTCGTCTGACCGTTTTTGCACATTCCGTGAAAAAATACGTCAATGCTTTCCGACGCACTTTTTCACGTTCGCGGGGAAAAATGCTTTCGTCTGACCCTAGCCTAAAACCCCCACAAAACTGCCAAAAAAACCCCGAACGCATCTGAAAAAAAGCCGACGATCTGCTGAAAAACCACCGAAAAAACCCCGAACGCATCTTTAAAAAGCCGACAGCCAGCAAGCCGACGAATGGGGTAAAAGAAAAAAGAAAAAAAACAGCCACTCTTAAAAGCTGGTTGCATAAAAAATACTGCAAAAATGCCTGTAATTAATATATAAGGTCCTATGAATAATAATAAAAATATCTGTTACAGAAAAAAAAACTATTGAAGAGAAAATAGGGTAATAAAAACATTTTGCCGAAAAAATCTCGAAAAATGCTGAAAAAAATAATAAAAAAATATAGATACTTTTTGCTGCAAATTAAAATAATAAATGGCTTATTAGATATTTAATAAAAACAGGAATATTTTTTATCATTGAAGCCTCTGGTTAAACCTGCCGAATGAAACCACTGAACATCAGAGCATTTCACTAACATTTCTCTGCTCTTCGGTGTTCTCTGAATAGGTTAACCATTGCTTCTCTATAGGGATTACACTGCTGTTAAAGATCACCTGTATTTCACTGGCAATTCGCCAATATTTGGCGAATTGCCAGCTTTTGAATAGTCGAATGGCCCTGAAATTGTACCTTACGGTTAAATTTACTGTTTAGTGCAATTTTGGGGGCCAGTTCGGCTCTCTTTGAATGACCCTGATTTGCTTCTTCCAGTAGAAATGAGAACGGGGTATACCTAGTATAAATGCAAGGATTTTTATCAATAATTTTATCAATAATCAATAATTTTATGTCAGTGAAATGCCCTGATTGTCTGTGCTGCAGTTCACCATGGTGCAGTTCAGTGCATTGTGGCTGCAGTGAAATTCCCCATAGAGATGTAATGGTTAATCTATTCAGAGAACACCGAACAACACCATCGCATTGTCAGTGACATGCCCTGATTTTCTGTGCTTCAGTTCGCCAGGTTTAAACAGGAGAATCCCATAGGTTTCTACAGTTGTGTTCAAAATTATTCAACCCCCAATGCTGTAAAGGGTTTTAGGGAATTTAGTGTACATTTGTAATTGTATTCAGAATGAAATCCTACAAGGACTTTTTAAAGAACCATATGCAACTAAAATGACATCAATTGGTTTTGTAATACAGTAGTAAATGTTTATTTTGTGAATTCTTCATTGACACAATTATTCAACCCCTTAAAGACTACCACTCTGAAGAACAGAGGTTCATTCAAGTGTTTTCAATCAGGTATTGAAAACACCTGTGGATGTCACGGAGCAGCAATAAAGCATAATAAGCACCAATTAGGCAGCTTTAAAATGACTGTGATACTCCGCTCCTTCTAGACATTTACTGGTGTGGTTACAAACATGGTGAAGTCAAGAGAATGGTCCAGGAAGACAAGAGAAGAGGTGATTACTCTTCACAGGAAGGGCAATGGCTATAAGAAGATTGCAAAGATGTTAAACATACCAAGAGAGACCATAGGAAGCATCATTCGCAAATTCAAGGCAAAGGGCACTGTTGAAACGCTACCTGGTCGTGGCAGAAAGAAGATGCTGACTTCGACTGCTGTGCGCTACCTGAAGCGTAGAGTGGAGAAAAGTCCCCGTGTGACTGCTGAGGAACTGAGAAAAGATTTGTCAGATGTGGGTACTGAAGTTTCAGCTCAGACAATACGGCGCACACTGCGTAATGAAGGCCTCCATGCCAGAACTCCCAGGCGCACCCCCTTGCTGTCTCCAAAGAATAAGAAGAGTTGACTGCAGTATGCCAAAAGTCATGTGGACAAACCACAGAAGTTTTGGGATAGTGTTCTGTGGACTGATGAAACAAAATTAGAACTGTTTGGGCCCATGGATCAACGCTATGTTTGGAGGAGGAAGAACAAGGCCTATGAAGAAAAGAACACCTTGCCTACTGTGAAGCATGGCGGGGGTCAATCATGCTTTGGGGCTGTTTTGCTTCTGCAGGTACAGGGAAGCTTCAGCGTGTGCAAGGTACCATGAATTCTCTTCAGTACCAGGAGATATTGGATGACAATGTGATGCAGTCCATCACAAACCTGAGGCTTGGGAGACGTTGGACCTTTCAACAGGACAATGATCCCAAGCATACCTCCAAGTCCACTAGAGCATGGTTGCAGATTAAAGGCTGGAACATTTTGGAGTGGCCATCGCAGTCACCTGACTTAAATCCGATTGAGAACCTCTGGTGGGACTTAAAGAAAGCAGTTGCAGTGCGCAAGCCTAAGAATGTGACTGAACTGGAGGCTTTTGCCCATGACGAATGGGCGAAGATACCCGTAGATCGCTGCAAGACACTTGTGTCAAGCTATGCTTCACGTTTAAAAGCTGTTATAACTGTAAAAGGATGTTGTACTAAGTACTAAGATTGAATGTCACTTGGGGTTGAATAAAACTGATAATGATGTGAGCACAGAAAAGACATTTGTGGTTATTTCATTATAAATGTTATGTTATATTTGTCTGACCTACACGTGCCTCTTTGATTTAATTGTAAGCAAGATGACTGAATGATCAAAATCAATGTCAAACTGGCCAAAACACTCAATTTCAGTGGGGGTTGAATAATTTTGAACACAACTGTATGTAAAAAATATTCCCCTTTTTATTAAATATTTATTAAACCGGTCATTTATTTTTTTTAGGATTATTTTGGCATTTTTTGGGTGAAATTTCAGGTTTCCTAACTTATTTTAAAGAAACAAGTATTTTTTCCACCATACTTGCAGGGTTATTCAGAGAGCATGAAAAGCAGGAGAATGACTGGAGAATGAAAAATTCTAGGTCAAAATAACCGATTTGGAAAGTGAGATGAAAGGGAGAATTTTTCTGGTTTGGCTATTTTGACCTAGAATTTTTCATTCTCCAGTCATTCTCCTGCTTTTCACGCTCTCTGAATAACCCTGTTAGTTTCAATGTTAAAACTATTTCCCTTTTTATTTATTATTTCTTAAACCGTTTTTTTTTCACTTGCAGCAAGAAGCCATTTTGTTTATTTTATATGATTATTTTGGCATTTTCGTGATTTTTTTTGTTGATTTAAAGATTTCATATTTTTTTTTAAATGTAATAGCGAGCCTTGTTTTTTTCTTTGCTGAACGCAAGCTGTACTGTCGTATCACTGTCTGCGTTTAGCAATGAATTGGTAGGATACATTGTGTCAGTACCTCGGAGAGCTCAAGCTACCCATGTCCATGGTCCTGACAATGAAATAGTTTGATACTATCAGGGTTATTCAGAGGGCGTGAAAAGCAGGAGAATGACTGGAGAATGACTGGAGAATGAAAAATTCTAGGTCAAAATAGCCAAACCAGAAAAATTCGCCCTTTCATCTCACTTTCCAAATCGGCTATTTTGACCTAGAATTTTTCATTCTCCAGTCATTCCCCAGTCATTCTCCAGTCATTCTCCTGCTTTTCACGGTCTCTGAATAACCCTGTATGTTTGACTATCAGACTGATAGTCAAACATACGGGGTTATTCAAAGAGATTCGAAAAGTCACCGCACGTTCGGTGACTTTTCATTCCCTGCACTTCGGGGCGATAGGCGATCCTATTTTGCCGACCCTGCGGTGTATTCAGCAAGCACCGCAGGGCCCCTATATTGCAGGGAAAACCCACCCCAAACCCGCCAAACACTCACCAAACATTCACCGAAAACCGCAGAAAACAGCTGGATTAACCCCTTCGCTGCTAAGCCGTTTCACCGCTGTGTGCTGAGCTCATTTTTGACGTTTTGTGCTCATCATGTTTAAATGCGATTTGAAGTCACGTTTTATTATATGACCCAGACAAATTATATATATCCTTTTTTTCAGCAGACTCCACAGATTCAAAATATATCATTATTATGTGTATAAGTAAAGAATTTAAAAAAAAAAAAAACATGTGAAAAAATTACATTTTTGTTAAAATTCAGATAAACAACATTGCATATTTTTTTCTATCTACACTTTATGACCAGAACTTTTGTGGTTATATATTGATACATTAAGTACCTTTTTAAAAATGGTGTAATGGAGAATATTTCATGGTTTTTTTTACAAAAATATGCAGTTTTCTAAAAATCAAAAAGCAATCAGCTTTTTTCGTATGTCATGACTCATTGTATGTAATGCATAAAATTAGTATATCTAAACCAATTGAAATGGAAAAGCTATATATTTTCTAAAACTAGACAAAATTCCGCAAAAAAAGAGACATTTATGACACATTTTTTAATTAATTTTGTTATTCATAACTTTATTCAAATAACATCATATTAAATGTAAAAAAAAAAAATCACAATAGGTCAAGATTTATATTGCATAATTTCATATTAATTTTTGGAGTAAAATAATTATTTTTTTTTTGCTTAACTATAAAAATATATCCCTCCTATAATATAATAGATCCAATTTGATTGCGTAGATTGAGTTTAGGCTAGGGTCAGACGAACGCATTTTCGCGTTGTCTGTGAAAAAGTGCGTTCGAACGAATGGACGCATTTTTTCACGGAGTACGCAATAGCGGTCATACGATGCGCATTTGCATCCGTGATTTTGTACGGATCATCAATAAAACACTTTGTGCATCTGGACGTTATGTTGGCCGGACATTAGCAGCGTCTGACGTCTCCTAATCACACACACACGCCGCTAGCGGGCGCAGCGCACTCTGTACGTCAGTACTAGCAGTTTAACGTTCTCGAAAAAATGCGTTCGTTTTCCACTTGCGTTGCGCAGCCGGACTTTTGTGCGACCGTACTTCGTATATTGGCCGTCATTGCCCATCATTTGCTGCTAGTGCGGCCGTAATTAAGTGCGCCTGCATGCGCGTTCGCACTGCGCTCGTCTGACCCTAGCCTAAGGCGGCGTTGGAGGTGCTAATTTGCACCTTGCGCAAAATAAATTTAGAGAAGCTTTTTAGGGTGGTTTTTGAAAGGAGGCATACCTGCAATTAAATGGCTCTAGCTCAACAGGGATCTAAAATAGGCCACATAAAGTATATATAAGGACAAAGTAGACTTCCAGATGAATCAAACGAGGGGTTACTTATTATTCTATCATAAATATTGAGCCCGCAACAACTTGTGGAATTTGGATTTGTGCTAAAACAAATAAATAAATGTAAATTCCGCAAGTTGATGCGCGCTCTATTTTTATGATAGAATTTTATGTAACCCCCTCATTTGATTCGTCTGGGTGTCTAGTTTCTCCTAATATATACTTTATGTTGCCTGTTTTAATTTCCTGTTGAGCTAGAGCCATTTAATTGCAGGTATGCCTACTTAAAAAAAAACACACTCACAAGGTTTTCCCCATGAATTTGTGCTCAACAATTATATAGTGTATCAACAATTGTATAGTGACTCAAAATGCTGCACAAACACGCAACATGCCCGCCACAGATTTTACATTCACTCAATCACTTGGATTGGCACATGGGGCATCCATGTGAGCAGTAACGCCACGTCAAGGCCCCAACCAGGTTACTGACCATTCACACATCTTTCACATCTGTTTCACTCACTGAATCACACACCTTTCAACAAGAAGCTAGTAAAAGTGGAGTGGGTGACGTTAAGGGGGCAAATAAGGGAAAAGTGCAGAAACACGGAAGGGGAGAAGAGAAAGATACAAAAGGGCAATAGGGAAACACAATGAGGATTAGAGGGGTTGGAATAGAAACCCCCCCCCCATTCACCTCTGTTTCACTCACTGAATCACACACCATTCATGAAAGAAGAGAGGTAAGGGAAGTGGGTGAAGGGAAGGAGCAAAGAAAAGGGCAGAGACAAAGAAGTTGAAGACACACCATTAACACTTCAGTTAAATCTGTCTTCAGAGGCTTCTTTCTACATCTGACGTACGGAGGACATCAGATTGTTGGGGATGGGGCAACCTATTTTATTGTATGTGGGGTGAATTACATTATAACTGGGGGTGGGTAGTGAACCGGGGGTGGGTAGTGAAACGTGGTGGGTATTGAACCATGGTGGGTAGTTTTTTATTAACGCTTGAACTAACACTGCTATAAAATAATGGGGCTGGTTTTGTTTTGTATTTTTATTTGGGAAAATTTAGAGGAATAGCACTATCCAGGAATAAATGCCAGCATTATCCCGGCAAGCTCTGTCCAGATTACACTGCACCGTGTCCATCAGAATGCCATCAAGATCTGTAAAGATCTTAACGGTGCTATTGCCAGATTTATCAAGAAGCACAAAATCAGTGGCATACCTCAACCTGAAATCTGTTTATTCTGAGCCGAGAAACAATTCGGTCCCAGTATGCCACTAGTAATGTGTCACTGTATGATAAATCTTAAAGCAACCAGGCACACAAAGACCTGGTTTGGAGGGACAGTCGGAGCAGAGAAGGCGACTTTCCTTACGCCGCCCTTGCCTCGCGCAAACCCGACACCTTTTACATGGGGTCACTGTTTTTTCAGTAGACTTGTGCACCGATTTTTTTTCGGTTCGGTTCGTTCAGATTTTGTAAATTTTCGTTTCGGCCGATTTCCGTTTCGGTTCGGTTCGTGTTGGTTTGTTTTTCGTATTGACTTTTTTTTCGTGATTTCGGAAATTTTCGTGTTTTTCGGAATATCTGTTCTCCTCGTTTCAAAGTGTCTATTCGTTTTGATGTAAACTAATGGTTTTTCAGATCCGATATTTCTGTCGACACGATAATTCTGTCGATACGATAATTCTGTCGATACGATAATTCTGACGATACGATAATTCTGCCATTGAGATTTCTTATGTTTTACAAGAAGGATACATTGAGATATCCCATGTTTAACAAGAAGGATACGTTGAGATTTCTCTGGTTTCCCAGGAAGGATAAATTGAGATTTCTCATGTTTTGCAAGAAGGATGCATTGAGATTTCCCATGTTTTACAAGAAGGATACGTTGAGATTTCCCATGTTTGACAAGAAGGATACATTGAGATTTTTCATGGTTTACAAGAAGGATACATTGAGATTTCTCTGGTTTCCCGGGAAGGATACATTGAGATTTCTCTGGTTTCCCGGGAAGGATACATTGAGATTTCTCATGTTTTACAAGAAGGATACCTTGAGATTTATCTGGTTTCCCGGGAAGGATACATTGAGATTTCTCATGTTTTACAAGAAGGATACATTGAGATTTCCCATGTTTGACAAGAAGGATACATTGAGATTTCTCATGTTTTACAAGAAGGATACATTTAGATTTCTCATGTTTTACAAGAAGGATACATTAAAATTTCTCTGGTTTTCCAGGAAGGATACATTGAGATGGGAATGATACAAAATTACAGAATCAGCGATATAACTGAGAAATACGAAGTCCGAAATAACTGAAATGGAACCGAAATCAGGAATGGAGCCAAAATCACGAATGGAACGAAAATGAATTTCGATTTTACACATTTCTAGTCCATTTGAAAACTCTGAAAAGTTTTCGTTTCGGCTCGGAAATTTGCTCGGATCTGCCGTTTTCGGATCTGAAATTTTTCAGAAAATCGGCCAAATCCGAATGCACGAATCAGGAAATTTCGTGAAAATTCCGAAATTCCGAAACCCAACACGCACATCCCTATTTTTCAGTTGGTGGAATGTAGTCAGGAAAGTGGCGGTCACGTAACCTAATTACATCCTCCACATCTCCAACAACTGGAGCATTCTCTTCTGGACGAAGAAGGCACTCGATAACAGATTCCTGAAATTTTAGGAATGTTATCCGTCGGGCATGAGTGGCCTGATACAAGATGAATGCGTTACGCATTGACATCTGTATCAGATGGACTGCCAGCTTTTTGTACCATACATATGCCTTGCGAGAAGCGAGAAATGGTACAAGCATCTGGTCAGACTTGTCCACTCCTCCATGTATCGTTTATAATATTGAACACATAGGGGTTTCATGACAGGGGAATCTCTCCATCTGACATGAACTGCAGATGTGCATTCATTATGTATTGTTGTAAGCAGATGCACATCCTTTTGCATCTGATGTTTCTCCTCTCTTTTGCTTTACAAACTGTTTTGTTGGAAAGCCTTTCCTATTCGAACGGATCGTGCCACAGGCTCCAGTACCATTGCTGTACAAAAATTTGTACAGCGGCACACCCGTGTAAAAGTTATCTGTATAAATACAGTAACCTTTACCGAATAGTGGATAAGAGAGATCCCACACTATTTTTTCAGTGGTGGAGAGGGGGGCAGTCAGGAGGGGCCAGCTGCGAGTCCTTGCCAGTGTATACACGAAAGCGATACATGTATCCACTGGAGCTTTCGCACAGCTTATAAAGTTTTATCCCATAGCGAGCTCGCTTCGAAGGGATGTACTGCTTGAAAACAAGACGTCCCTTGTAAAGCAGCAAGGACTCGTCGACTGACAAGTTTTGGCCTGGAGTGTATAACTCTTTAAATCTTGCCATCAGATGGTCAAGAAGTGGCCGCAACTTGTACAGTCGGTCGTGATCTGGGTGGTCACGGGGCAAAGCATTTGCATTAGCGTTATAATGCAAATACCGCAGGAGCAATAAATATCTGGTCCTGCTCATGGTAGCAGGGAAGATAGGGGTGGTTTGGGTACTCTTTTTTTGACCAGTATGAGGATATGTTTGGTTTTTGCACAATAACCATCTGCAGAGTGAGGCCCCAGAACTTCCTCATCTCTGGCAAACTGGCCGGGGTCCATTTACGCGCACTCACACTTGGCAACAATTCTGCCCCTAGACCTTGAAAATATTGTTTAGCATACAGATTGCTCTGCTGAACAATATATTCCAAGAACCCATCATCTATATATAGCTGAAAAAAGTTGATGGGTTCAAAATTAGTGGTGTCCACTAGGATACCAGGATTGCCAGAAAATTGTGGCAATTTTGGCTGGACCATATTAGGGGAAGGTCCAGTCAGATCCTGGTTCAGGCATCGCCACAGCCTGTGTTGCAGATACCCCTGCAATGGGCCGCTGGACCGGTGCAGGATCAGGTAGTGCAACTACAGACCGTGCGGTCCCTGCACTACCACGGGAGCACCCTGGGAACTCCGTGCAGCCACGCCGTGGCTCATCACGTAGTTCTTCGTCGCTGGAACCGTCACTATCTGACGATGCTCCAGGGACAAAGTCGCTGTCTGAATCTTCAAAAGATTCATCAGCGCTGGGATCAGAGTCTGACATCAAAAGGACATCAGCTGCTTCCTCAGCGCTTCTCAAAAGAAAATTACGCAGTTTGATAGTATCTATATTATATATATATATGTGCATGTATATATACAGTCAGGTCCAGAAATATTGGGACATCGACACAATTCTAACATCTTTGGCTCTATACACCACCACAATGGAGTTGGAATGAAACAAACACAATGTGATTTAACTGCAGACTGTCAGTTTTAATTTGAGGGTATGTACATCCAACTCAGGTGAACGGTGTAGGACCTACAGCAGTTTGCAGATGTGCCTCCCACTTGTTAAGGGACCAAAAGTAATGGGACAATTGGCTTCTCAGCTGTTCCATGGCCAGGTGTGTGATATTCCCTCATTACCCACAATTACAATGTGCAGATAAAAGGCCCAGAGTTCATTTCAAGTGTGCTATTTGCATTTGGAATCTGTTGCTGTCAACTCTCAAGATGAGATCCAAAGAGCTGTCACTGTCAGTGAAGCAAGCCATCATTAGGCTGAAGAAACAAAACAAACCCATCAGAGAGATAGCAAGAACATTAGGTGTGGCCAAAACAACTGTTTGGAACATTCTCAAAAAGAAGGAACGCACCAGTGAGCTCAGCAACACCAAAAGACCTGGGAGACCACAGAAAACAACTGTGGTGGATGACCAAAGAATTCTTTCCCTGGTGAAGAAAACACCCTTCACAACAGTTGGCCAGATCAAGAACACTCTCCAGGAGGTAGGTGTATGTGTGTCAAAATCAATAATAAAGAGAAGACTTCACCAGAGTGAAAACAGAGGGTTCACCACAAGATGTAAACCATTGATGAGCTTCAAAAACAGGAAGGCCAGATTAGAGTTTGCCAAACAACACCTAACAAAGCCTTCACAGTTCTGGAACAAGATCCTAAGGACAGATGAGACCAAGATCAATTTGTACCAGAGTGATGGGAAGAGAAGAGTATGGAGAAGGAAAGGAACTGCTCATGATCCTAAGCATACTATCACCTCATCAGTGAAGCATGGTGGTGGTAGTGTCATGGCGTGGGCATGTATGGCTGCCAATGGAACTGGTTCTCTTGTATTTATTGATGATGTGACTGCTGACAAAAGCAACAGGATGAATTCTGAAGTGTTTCGGGCAACATTATCTGCTCACATTAAGCTAAATGCTGCAGAACTCATTGGACGGCGCTTCACAGTGCAGATGGACAATGACTCAAAGCATACTGCAAAAGCAACCAAAGAGTTTTTGAAGGGACAGAAGTGGAATGTTATGCAATGGCCAAATCAATCACCTGACCTGAATCCCATTGAGCATGCATTTCACTTGCTGAAGACAAAACTGAAGGGAAAATGCCCCAAGAACAAGCAGGAACTGAAGACCGTTGCAGTAGTAGAGGCCTGGCAGAGCATCACCAGGGATGAAACCCAGTGCCTGGTGATGTCTATGCATTCCAGACTTCAGGCTTTGATTGACTGCAAAGGATTTGCAACCAAG
This sequence comes from Leptobrachium leishanense, assembly GCA_009667805.1. Classification (NCBI taxonomy): domain Eukaryota; kingdom Metazoa; phylum Chordata; class Amphibia; order Anura; family Megophryidae; genus Leptobrachium; species Leptobrachium leishanense. The sequence goes on along the minus strand of CM019073.1, from coordinate 77,259,219 downwards.
TATTAAGAAGGGAAAGTTTGATTTATGATTATTATTCTGTCCCATTACTTTTGGTCCCTTAACAAGTGGGAGGCACATCTGCAAACTGCTGTAAGTCCTACACCGTTCACCTGAGTTGGATGTACATACCCTCAAATTAAAGCTGACAGTCTGCAGTTAAAGTACATTTTTTTTGTTTCATTCCAACTCCATTGTGGTGGTGTATAGAGCCAAAGATGTTAGAATTGTGTCGATGTCCCAATATTTCTGGACCTGACTGTATATGCACGTGTGTGTGTGTTTGTGCGTATATAATATATATTCTATATATATATAAGCGTGCGTGTGTACGTGCGTGTGTATATATGTATATATATGTGTGCGTGTATATGTACAGTTGTGTTCAAAATTATTCAACCCCCACTGAAATTGAGTGTTTTGGCCAGTTTGACATTGATTTTGATCATTCAGTCATCTTGCTTACAATTAAATCAAAGAGGCACGTGTAGGTCAGACAAATATAATATAACATTTATAATGAAATAACCACAAATGTCTTTTCTGTGCTCACATCATTATCAGTTTTATTCAACCCCCAAGTGACATTCAATCTTAGTACTTAGTACAACATCCTTTTACAGTTATAACAGCTTTTAAACGTGAAGCATAGCTTGACACAAGTGTCTTGCAGCGATCTACGGGTATCTTCGCCCATTCGTCATGGGCAAAAGCCTCCAGTTCAGTCACATTCTTAGGCTTGCGCACTGCTTTCTTTAAGTTCCACCAGAGGTTCTCAATCGGATTTAAGTCAGGTGACTGCGATGGCCACTCCAAAATGTTCCAGCCTTTAATCTGCAACTTTGCTCTAGTGGACTTGGAGATATGCTTGGGATCATTGTCCTGTTGTAAGGTCCAACGTCTCCCAAGCCTCAGGTTTGTGACGGACTGCATCACATTGTCATCCAATATCTCCTGGTACTGAAGAGAATTCATGGTACCTTGCACACGCTGAAGCTTCCCTGTACCTGCAGAAGCAAAACAGCCCCAAAGCATGATTGACCCCCCCGCCATGCTTCACAGTAGGCAAGGTGTTCTTTTCTTCATAGGCCTTGTTCTTCCTCCTCCAAACATAGCGTTGATCCATGGGCCCAAACAGTTCTAATTTTGTTTCATCAGTGCACAGAACACTATCCCAAAACTTCTGTGGTTTGTCCACATGACTTTTGGCATACTGCAGTCAACTCTTCTAATTCTTTGGAGACAGCAAGGGAGTGCGCCTGGGAGTTCTGGCATGGAGGCCTTCATTACGCAGTGTGCGCCGTATTGTCTGAGCTGAAACTTCAGTACCCACATCTGACAAATCTTTTCTCAGTTCCTCAGCAGTCACACGGGGACTTTTCTCCACTCTACTCTTCAGGTAGCGCACAGCAGTCGAAGTCAGCATCTTCTTTCTGCCACGACCAGGTAGAGTTTCAACAGTGCCCTTTGCCTTGAATTTGCGAATGATGCTTCCTATGGTCTCTCTTGGTATGTTTAACATCTTTGCAATCTTCTTATAGCCATTGCCCTTCCTGTGAAGAGTAATCACCTCTTCTCTTGTCTTCCTGGACCATTCTCTTGACTTCACCATGTTTGTAACCACACCAGTAAATGTCTAGAAGGAGCTGAGTATCACAGTCATTTTAAAGCTGCCTAATTGGTGCTTATTATGCTTTATTGCTGCTCCGTGACATCCACAGGTGTTTTCAATACCTGATTGAAAACACTTGAATGAACCTCTGTTCTTCAGAGTGGTAGTCTTTAAGGGGTTGAATAATTGTGTCAATGAAGAATTCACAAAAGAAACATTTACTACTGTATTACAAAACCAATTGATGTCATTTTAGTTGCATATGGTTCTTTAAAAGGTCCTTGTAGGATTTCATTCTGAATACAATTACAAATGTACACTAAATTCCCTAAAACCCTTTACAGCATTGGGGGTTGAATAATTTTGAACACAACTGTATGTATATATATATATATATGTATATATGTGTATTAGCAATTTATCACCTATTTTATGGAGACAGCCTCTGCGACACTGTAACACCTCAAAATCCACATGCAGACTGAGGATACGAATGTAAAATTATCAAGATTTGAAAAATTCATCCCCTGGCTGGAGGGCCAATCGCTAGGTTACGGGGTCATTTTAGGGTTACATTTGTATCCACAGTGGCCATGTTGGAGGTGGCAGTGACAATGGTGACAGCTAAGTGATCATTGTTACTACAGTGATCACATAGCTGTAATAAGAAAATATGAAATAAAATAATAAAAAGGGAATTGTAATTTTATTAAATGTGGGGTTTGGGGGCCTGGATTTTTTTTACTGCCCTTAGAGACCCCGTGTGTGCTGTTTTTTACTTTTTGTGTTTTGTTTTTATTTTATTTACTTTTGTTACTATAATGAGGCACACCGTTGGAAAGCTCAGGCTCTGGGCTTTCCAGCGCTGCCTCATTTGTCCCTGCAGCCCTTACCGATGAGGAGATAGAGAGGTCCTAAGGACCTGTCCCCCCTCCTCCTAAGGGCTGTCTATGCGGCCGCTGAATGTGACGTCATCACGCCAGGCGTGATGACATCACCGTGACTCCCATGATCCCACAGTGAGGGCCGACATCCCGGATGTTGGTCCCACACTGTTTGCCGCCGGGGATCAGAAGCACACCGCCGCTTCGCTGCCGGGAAGACAGGACGCGCTGAGCGCGTCCTCTGCACAGCAGCGGGAACTTCCTGGACGCGCTCAGTGCGTCCATAGCAGTGAAGTGGTTAACCCCGCCGAACACGCCGGAGAAACCTGACTGCCCGCAGATCACAGCACAGAGCAGCCGTCGGAAAAACCCGACACGAAGACGAAGGAGGTGAAAAAATAATAAAAAGTATGCTTGAAAGTTTGAAAATTGAAACGCTGTTTGCAAAATAACTACTGAACGAAAATGTCTGGAATATAAGATCCAATGAATGATAATAAAAATGTCTGTTACAGAAAAAAGAATAAACAATTTAAAAAAAAGAAAGAAAAAGTTTGCAAAATAAATTCCAAAAAATGCTTAAAAGATCCTAAAAATAAAGAGACTTTTTACTGCAGAATAAAATAATAAACGGTTTATTAGATATTGAATTAAAACTGGAATATTTGTAACATTGAAGCCTATGGGATTTTGCTGAATATATCTGTCAAACGAAACCACCGAATGGCAAGGCATTTCGGCAACCTTTCTCAGCTGTTTGGTGTTCTCTGAATAGACGAAGCATTGCTTCTCTATGGGGATTTCACTGCCCTCGAACAAGTACCGAAGAGGCACCGTATGTGCAGGCGATTCACCAACATTTGGCAAACTGTCTGCTCTTTGAATAGCTGAATGGCCAGGAAAGTGTATGCTGAATTTCAGTGTTCGGTTATCTTTCGGCCACAATTCGGATCTCTTTGAATAACCCCCATAGTATCAAACTGTTTCAATATCAGGACCATAGACAAGGCTAGCTTGAGCTCTCCGAGGTACTGACACAATGTATCAGTCCAATTACTTGGAGTCGCTATTACTTTTAAAATAAATTATGAAACCTTTAAGTCAACCCAAAAAATCCTGAAAAATTCCAAAAAAATTATAAAAAATAAATAAATGTAGAGATTGCTTGCTGTAAGGGAAAAAAAAAATGGTTTAATAAATATTTAATAAAAAGGGGAATATTTTTAACATTGAAAGTATGGTGGAAAAAAAAGACTAATTTCTTTAAAATAAATTAGGAAACCTAAACTTTATCCTAAAAATTCCTGAAAAATGGCAAAATAATCCTAAAAAATAAATAAATGTAGAGACTTCTTGCTGTAAGTGAAAAAAATAAACGGTTTAATAACTATTTAATAAATGCAGGAATTTCTTTTACATTGAAAAGGAAACCTATGGGATTATTTTGGTACCGGCTGGTATTTTTATTGTAGTATACTGTCTGTATTTTCTTTTGAGGCAATGTACACCATGAACGTGTCCATCTAGCAAGGAAGCAACGTACAGTATGTTTGTCTTGTTCAAATCCACGTGTGCTCTTCACTTCTCTTTTCTTGTAGGATTCATATGCTGCCTTAATTTTATATCAAGGCAGGAGGCTTCATATTTTGCATTCTCTTTTCTTTACTAAATCAACAGCAGCAAGGAAAGTTACATAGCAACAGCAGTAACCAATCAACAACAAGAGTGTAGTAAGTCCTTAGCCACGCCCTCTTTTCTTGCTGCTGGCCTCCAGTCGTTTTAAAAACAGCTCCTGGACGCCAGGATATATTTTCTGTAATTTATACATTAATTATTTATTCAGAGTTATTTAGATCTTACTCCACTTATTTTTTATTAAATATTCTGTTATTAACAGTTTTTCTCCTCAGCTTCTGCCTGCTGTGTGGGCACTTTCCCACCTGCAGGCTTGCGCTTGCTTCTTCATCTCCCGGCAGGCAAAAAGGGTTTTTTCCCTGGGGCCGGGTGCTAGCGATACCGCTGAATTATTTCTATTATTTCATTTATTTTATTTTCTATTTTCCGACTGCGCGCGCAATCCCGCGTGAGGTACTCGCCTCAGAGTGCGCGTTTCTATCTGCGCATGCGTTGGCGGCCATTTTCCTTAGATTCATTCCACTCGTGCCGGATTTGAGTCTGACAGGTGCGCCCATCATCCTACCAACACTGCCTTAAAGCTGTACGGACCCTCTCCTACCGATTAACGGGTGAGCCCTGTTAATCGCATTGAAACGAGTAACTCCGCACCGACGGACACTCGAAAAAGCCCGCGAAAATCGCGCGACTGCCCGCTGAGCGGCGCCTAAATCCGCACAGTCGGATCCAATCGAAAGATAAATATATTTTTTTCATATTTCCCTGCGGGTGAGCCCCGTTTTTATTCTCTGATCTCCATTGTTATGGATCCCCCACAACTTCCCTCCACCCAGGAGGAACTGAAAGCTTGGCTGCTGACAGCCATTTCTGAAACCCTCCCCATAGCGCTTGCGAGCCTTCCTCCAGCCCCCCCACCGGAACCTCCGGTTCTCTCAAGAGCCCAGTCCCCGACCCACTCTGAGGATTCACACTCGGACATTTCCGAGTCTGCGGAACCCTCACGGAAAAGACCCTGGAAAGGCCAGTCGGAATCCGCTGGCAAGGGCAAAGGTCCTATTAAACGATCCAAATGTGTCCCAGAACCCAAGGGTGTTGACACTTATGACCTGGATGACTATCAGGCTGATTATCCTGATGAGGAGGATGTAGAATCTACCGGTAACCCACCGGCAACCTGTTTCAACGGGTGAGCCCCGTTCTGATGCTATGGCAATCATGCCACTTAATACCATGCCCGCGCCACCCGCGCTCACTTGCGTCTGCGGACACCCATTTACAACTCCTCGATTCCAGAGGTTTGCCTTTCTTTGACCCGCGTTCGACCACCCACCCTAGGTCCTCCGCTTGGTTACCACCGGACCATATAGCTCAATTTTTGCGTTTTTGGTTGCGCTGCCCCCTGGATAAGGCGGATAGAGCGCGCTTACGGGCTGAATGCCCTCGCCCGACTCTGCCTGATAAGGTGTCCCTTACCCCTGAATTTGACGAAGACTTCGTCACTTTCATGGGTAAGGCCGGCAGGGACCCTAGAAAGGGTTTGGAACAGGGTCTCCGTGTCGCCCAGGACAAGCTTCTGGACGTCTCCGGTCCCCTTTCACTCATCTTCGTGATGGCGGACGAAGCACTAGCCACCAACAGCCCGCTTGACCCTGCGCTAGTACGCGAATGGGCACAGCGCGCCCTTTGTTTGTTGGGTAATGCCAACGTTGGTATTTCATCTGAACGCCGTAAGGCAGCGCTGTTTCGGCTAGATGCAAAACTAACTAGCATGGCTACAAAGGAATTGGGTCCGGCAGCACAAGGTTTACTGTTTGGGGATCTGTTCCTGAGAGACCTTAATCGCAAGGTGAACGTTTATACGAACCTTCAAAAGGTTCAGGCAAATATGAAACGGGTTTTCCATCCCCAGCAACGTTTTTCCTCCAGGGCTGGCGCACCAAGAGGTCGGGTCGCCAGCCGCTACAACGCTGCCTATAGACCTCGCTTCACACCAAACCAGGAGGTGCAGTACAGACCCAGCCCTATCCTGGCGCGCGGAGTCCCTGTTGGTCGCGGCTTCAACAGACCCAGACGCCGCTACTCCGCTGGTAAGTGTCTCAGCGCTCCCACTTCCACACATTCCGGTCGCGGGTCGCTTACGCTATTTCCTTCCCAAATGGCGCACACTCACATCGGACTCATGGGTTTTGCGAACGGTGGCAGGCTATTTAATCGACTTCTCCCAGGTTCCCGTCCAGGATGCTACCCCGCCCCTGGCACGTTACTCCTCAGAGGAAGCGACTTTGATAGACCAGGAACTTCGCTCCTTGCAGTTCAAAGGCGCCATCACCCCCGCCAGGGGTTCCCCGTGCTTCGTCAGCACTATATTCCTGGTCCACAAAAAATCAGGGGACCTTCGCCCGGTTATAAATCTAAAGTCTCTCAACACTTTCGTGGCCTACCGCCACTTCAAAATGGAGGGTATACACCTTCTCAGAGATCTCCTCCGAGACGGCGATTGGTTCACGAGACTGGACCTCACAGACACCTACCTCACGGTCCCGGTCCATCCCTCTCACCACCCTTACCTGCAGTTCCTCTGGCATCACGACCTTTGGCAGTTCACTTGCCTGCCCTTCGGCCTCAGCTCCGCGCCATGGTGCTTTACGAAGCTGCTCAAACCGGTAATGGCCTTTCTACGATCCCATGGCGTCAGGACGATTATATATCTAGACGATATCCTTCTATTGGCACAAGACCCCGCGCAATCCGCTCACCATACATCCCTGGTGGTCACGCTCCTACAAGACCTGGGCTTCATTATCAACAGGGACAAATCGGCACTGCGTCCCGCCCAAACCGTCACCTTCCTCGGATTCGATATAGACTCAATGTCTTGCCAGCTGCGGCTTCCCCCGCAAAAGCTTCGGGCCATCAAGAAATCCCTACGCGGAATCCTCAGCATGGACACCATCCGTCTTCGAGATTTGGCGAGAATCGTCGGTCTCCTCTCTTCCTCCATTCAAGCCATCTTCCCTGGTCCACTACACTATCGGGCGATGCAACGTCTGAAGGCAACACACCTTCGTCTAAACCCCTCCTACGACCAGCTGGTCTCCATCACCCCGGAGGTTCGAGTAGAACTCCTATGGTGGTTACGCCATATGGAGGCCTGGAACGGCCGGGCCATTTTCGTCTCTCTTCCAGATTTCGTCCTGGAGTCCGATGCCAGTCAATCGGGTTGGGGAGCGACTTGCGGCACTATATCCACAGGCGGAGCATGGGCTCCGGAGGAAAGGCAGCTTCACATCAATTGCCTGGAGCTCATCGCCGGCTCATTCGCCGTTCGCAGTTTTACCCAGGACCTCAGGGATTGCACCCTTCTTCTCCGGATGGACAACATCTCCGCGGTCCAGTACGTGAACCGCCTAGGGGGATCCCGCTCCAAGCTCCTGTCGGACCTCACGCTTTCCCTCTTCAATTACTGTTTGAACAGGAACATCTCTCTCAAGGCGGAATACCTTCCCGGTTCCTCCAATTTTGTGGCAGATTGGTTTTCGAGATATTGGAGGGATTCCAGCGATTGGAAACTAGACGTGACTTTCCTGCCTCCATCCACTCCTGCTCCCGTCCTTCCGATCCGTTCTGTTGGATCCCCAGGGCAGGCCACATCCGATGATTCTGGAGAACAATCTTCCTCTGGTGGCTTGGACGATTTCCGGGGACCCTGCATGCTGCCGGGACTATCAGATGCAGCTCGCTCCTTATTATGGGAATCCTGGGCTCCCGGCACAAGAAAGTGTTATCGTTACGCCTGGAGAACTTGGTGTAGCTGGTGTTTGCAACAACAGGCTGATCCCGCTTCTGCCCCTCTACAGTTAATCCTCGATTTTTTGGCAAACCTTTCCACGTTGGGAAAGTCCTATCGTACCATTAACCTGTTCCGCTCGGCTATCTCGGCGGCTCACGTTCCCCTAGGTGGCATTCCTGTGGGTAGGGACCCTTCTGTCTGTCGTCTCCTCCGTGGCATTAGACTTGCTCGCCCGCCGGCTCCGAAATATGTGATGTTCTGGGATGTAGCGCTGTTGCTCAACTTCCTGCGTAACTGGCCGGATAATGACTCACTAACCCTCCGTCAGCTCTCGGCTAAATTAACAGTTCTGTTATGTTTGGTTTCCTTTCGACGTGTCTCTGATGTTAGGGCCTTCGATGCGCACGCCGTGATTTTCTCCCCTGAGGGTGTTGTCTTTTCGCTTACTAGGCGTACTAAAACTCTATCCCGTGAGGTTTTCTACCCTTATTTTCCCACTGATCCTCTACTGTGTGTGGCTCGTTGTGTCACTACTTACCTCTCTCGTTTGCGTCCTTTACGCTCCTCCCCGACTGGCCAACTCTTGGTCTCTTATGTCTCTCCTTACAAGCCTGTTTCCTCTCCTACCCTCTCTAGATGGGTGCGCTGGCTCCTCTCCCTGGCAGGCGTTGCTCCCCATTTCGGCGCTCACTCCGTGCGGGGCGCGGCGGCTTCCTCTGTCGCAGACGCTGGGGGTTCTCTGGCTGATATTCTACAGGCGGCTGATTGGTCTAGGGCGGTCACGTTTCGTACCTTCTATTTCCGTCCTCGTTCTCATGCTTCTGGGGCTTTAGTGCAGCTTTAAAACTGCAAAATATGAAGCCTCCTGCCTTGATATAAAATTGTGGATTATTCCAGCCTTGGTGTCAGAATAATCTTAATTTTAATAAAGACAGGAGGCGAATATTTTTCCCGCCCACCCCGGCCCGGGTTGGCTTACATTGTTCTGTGTGTTCTTCTGCTACATGAAAAATAAATAAATAAATAAAATTAATTACAAAAAAAAAAAAAAAAAAAAATTCTCACATGAAAGAATTGTATAAGTGTACATTTGTTTAACCTGTTTTTATTCCCCTACTACTAATGGACATTTCGAAAGAACCCTTTTTTAGAATATAATTTTAAGTCAATTTTAAATATATTTAGATAATTTTTAAAAAACATTCATATACCCCCTTCACTCCGGTCGAGTGGTTATAGTTGTATAATAGACACAGGCTGTATGTAATAAATGAAAGTTATGTTAACACACTTCAATTTTCTGTATATGAATATGTTAAGGGCTCTTTGCGATCACCGCCGTGGGTGTAAGCACTAGAGATGCATTGAACCGCAAAATAGTGCCAAATGAAGCGCACCACCATCTTGGAAGGCGGATCCCGCAATCTCATTGGATAACATTCCACGCATGCGCAGTAGAGGTTACCGGTTCCGAGAAACGGGCGTTTTTTGTGCAATTAGGTTAAGGACATCAGAGAATATAAGAACACTGCAGGAGAATGGAAACCATTTACTTTTTGCCTACTGAGGAAGCGACTTGGTCGCGAAACATGTTTGGGCATTGATATTTTACTATTTTAATTGTTTAAAGAATAAAATTTCATTAACCTTTAATTAAGGTCCTGCAGCTGTTTGTTTTATTTTCTTGGAGGAGCACCTGGGAACGAAGATCTCAAAGGGGAGTCCGGTATCTCCTCAAAAATACCGTCTGCGCAGTACATCTAGTGTCTGATTGATGACACCTCCACATGTGAGTTTAACCTTTATATAAATTATTGGGGGGCACTGATGATGATATGGATCACACTATGTTGCCATTTATCCCCTTTTCCTGAGGATTGAAGATCATTGGTGAAAAGCGATTTATAATACCATAAGAAGATCTATCACCTGAAAAATATCCAACACTAAAGAGGGAAGCGCAGAGAATCACCACTTTTTTCTGTTGTTCTAGTATTTGACGGTTAGAGGTAAACCGTCTTGTGTGTGAACTTCTGCTGCTGACTTTTGAACTGCCATATATTATTATAATTTTTTTTGATCCTACATATCAATTATATAACTGTTGCATTGTTCAGTTTGTCCACTAGGGGGCGCCAGATACTTATTTTTCCTGTGTGGATTCATATGCTGCATTAATTTTACCGCAGAGAAGTTCTTCCCAGCAGTGTGTGGATTCATATGCTGCATTAATTATACCGCAGAGAAGTTCTTCCCAGCAGTGTGTAGATTAATTTGCTGCATTAGTATGTGGATTCATATGCTGCATTAATTATACTGCAGAGAGGTGCTGCCCCGCAGTGTGTGGATTCATATGCTGTATTAATTATACTGCAGAGAGGTGCTGCCCCGCAGTGTGTGGATTTTATGCTGCATTAATTATACCGCAGACAGGCGCCTCCCCGCAGTGTGTGGATTTATATGCTGCATTAATTATACTGCGCAGAGAGGCGCTTGTTCCCCCAGTATGTGGATTCTTATGCTGCATTAATTATACCGCAGACAGGAGCTTCCCCGCAGTGTGTGGATTCATATGCTGCATTAATTTTATATCAAGTCATGAGGCTTCATATTTTGCATTCTCTTTTCTTTACTAAAACATCAGCAGCAAGGAAAGTTTACATAGCAACAGCAGTAACCAATCAACAACAAGAGTGTAGTAAGTCCTTAGCCACGCTCCTTTTTCTTGCTGCTGGCGACCAGGTGAGACGTTTTCAAAACAGCTCCTGGTTGCCAGGCTTTAATTTAGGTGTAATTTGTCACTGTTAGGTTTATTATGTAATTTTATACTCAGATTTATTATATGTACTGTGCACCTGATTGTTTTTTTCCTAGGTTTCCTCCCTGCTGTGTGGGCACTCTCCCGCCTGCAGGTGCGCTTTGCTCGCGTTGCGCGACTTGTGGCGCCCCATCGTAATTTACTTTGTTTTAACAGCTCTGTTTTCTCCTTAAGGTTCTTTATCCCCCTTTCTTTGTGTTTTGCGCGCCCGCCGCCTTCCCGTGAGTGCGCGACTAAACTTTCTCCTCAGGATAGTATGGCTTTTCGTCCGTGCGCACTCCGGCGGCCATCTTAGTTCTAACCAGCAATTGCCGCCATTCGGGACATCGCTTCTTCGCGTCCCGATGCAAACTAGCAGGTCAGCACTTACATGTTAAACGGCCTCCGCTTCTATTTATATAAATAAATTATTATTTTTGGTGGGATTTCTGTCTGCCCAACGTAAACATCGGGTAAGCCCCGATACGCTTATACTATATATATACAAATAAATATTATTTCTTGGTGGGATCTGTCCCATGAAGGCATCGGGTGAGCCCCGATAGATAGATATAGAGAATTATATATTATATAAAAATAAAATTTTCTGACAGGATATCTGTCCCACGAATGCATGGTGAGCCCCGATAAGTAAGTAAGTAAGTATGTTATATATATATATTGTGGTAGGTTGCTCAAAATATGGCCCGGACAGCAGGAGATTGCGGCTCAGGTGTACTTTTATTATAAAGCAGAACACAGTCTTTTTCAGCAGTTGGGGAGGCTTCCCCTTTTATGCACAAACAAAACTAAACAAAACAATCGGCCTACTCCTGTCAGGAGCCTACCTCTTTTCCGTAGTGCCCTTACTACCGGTTACTGGGCCAGCTACCCGGGCCCAGTACAAAAACAAACAAAGTAAATCACGCATGAGAGATTCTCACCAGTCTCTTTCCTGCAGAGTACAGCGAAGTCACGACCTCTCTCTCCCAGGGTGGATTGCTACTGAGAGAGAGATCCTCCCCTCTCAGTCCTGCTAAGAAGACCCAAGAGGAAACGCCTACAGGTGTGCTAGCTGGAAGGGTGTTAACCCTTCCTACCAGGGATATACTGCCCTCTGGAGCCTCTGGCTCACAAAAACATGGTCCAGGACATGGTTAGAATAAACAGGGCCCCGGACCCTGTTACACATCCCACCCCCCAGCTTAACACAGGAGTGGGAAGCGGCCTCCGCCGCAAGGCCGTGAGCCCTAGACAAAGCATCGGCATTGCCATGAAGGAGACCTGCACGGTGTCTCACCACAAAACTAAACGGCTGCAAGGATAAAAACCACCTTGTGATTCTCGAGTTCCGGTCCCGGTTGGTATGCATCCATTTTAACGGGGCATGGTCAGTGACAAGGGTGAAACGCCTGCCCAACAAATGATACCGTAAGGCTTCCACAGCCCACTTTATCGCTAAGCACTCCTTTTCTATCGTGGCATAGCGCTGCTCCCTGGGCAACAGCTTCCTGCTCAGATAAAGAACGGGGTGCTCCTCATCGTCAACAAACTGGGACAGCACAGCACCCAACCCAACCGCAGAGGCATCAGTCTGGAGGAAAAACTCTTTGGTAAAGTCTGGCGCTATGAGCACAGGCTGAGTACATAGAGCCTCCCTTAGGTCAACAAAAGATTCCTCCGCCTTGCTATCCCAGCGTACCATGTCTGGACTCTTCGCTCGCGTAAGATCGGTGAGGGGAGCAGCCCTTGTGGCAAAATGGGGGATAAACCTTCGGTAATAGCCCACGATCCCTAAAAAGGCTCTCACCTGCTTCTTTCTCAGAGGCCTGGGCCAGTGTTGTATGGCACCTATTTTGTTAAGTTGGGGCTTTACCACTCCCCTACCAACCACATAACCTAAATACCTGGCTTCAGTCATACCAATAGTGCATTTAGGGGGATTTGCTGTCAGCCCAGCTCTTCTAAATGTGTCCAAAACTGCCTGCAATTTCATCAGATGCGTTTCCCAGTCGGAGCTGTGGATGATGACGTCATCCAGATACGCGGCGGCATATGTGGCATGAGGTCTAAGTAGCTTATCCATCAACCTCTGAAAGGTTGCTGGGGCTCCATGGAGGCCAAAAGGCATTATCCTATAATGAAACAGCCCATCAGGTGTCGCAAATGCAGTTTTCTCTCTCGCTTCCTTGGATAAAGGTATCTGCCAATACCCCTTCGTCAGGTCTAGGAGAGAGAGGTATCTGGCTTTCGCTAGCCTCTCCACCAACTCGTCCACCCGAGGCATGGGGTATGCATCAAATTTAGATACCTCGTTCAGCTTTCTGAAATCATTACAGAACCTGATAGACCCATCAGGCTTAGGTACTAGGACGATCGGGCTAGACCAGTTGCTCTGGGATTCTTCTATTACCCCTAATTCAAGCATTTTTCTTACTTCCGCCCTCACAGCGTCCCTTTTTGCCTCAGGTATCCGGTACGGTTTTACCCTTACAGTGACCCCAGGTTCTGTAACGATATCATGGGCAATTTCTTGGGTCCTACCCGGTGTTGCTGAGAAGACATCTTCATTCCTCTCGACCAGCTGTATAGCCTCCTCTGTTTGCTTGGGTGTTAACTCAGGGGAAATTGGAACAGACTGTCCAGTGGACAGGGATTCGCATCGCCCACAGCGACAGTACAGGCCTCTCTATCCTGCCAGGGTTTAAGGAGGTTGATGTGAAACACAGCCTCCTTCTTACGGCGTTCAGGTTGACTGACCCTATAATTCACTGGGCTTATCTTATCCAACACCTCATAGGGTCCCTGCCAACGTGCTAGAAGCTTACTTTCGGCAGTGGGGACTAGAACCATTATCCTGTCACCAGCTTTGAATTCTCTCACCACGGCCCTCTGGTCATAGTGGAGCTTCTGAGTACTCTGAGCCAGTTCCATGTGGTGGCGAACGAGGGGAACAATCCGGGATATACGCTCCTGGATTTGTTCCACGTGCTGTACAGTACTGACCCCGGGGACACCTTGTTCCTCCCAAGTCTCTTTCAGCACATCTAGTATGCCTCGGGGGTGCCTCCCATACAAAAGTTCAAACGGGGAGAAGCCCGTTGAACTTTGGGGAATTTCACGGACCGCAAATAGCAAATACGGAAGCAGCAGGTCCCAGTCTTTCCCATCTCGACTGACTACCTTTTTTAACATCCCCTTCAGGGTACGATTGAATCGCTCCACCAGCCCGTCTGTCTGTGGGTGGTAGACTGAGGTTCGCAAAGGGTGAATGTTAAGCAACTGACACAACTCTTTCATCACCCGGGAGACAAACGGCGTCCCTTGATCGGTCAGGATTTCCTTGGGTATGCCAACTCGCGAGAATACCTGAATCAACTCCTTCGCTATGGTTTTGGCGTTGGCCTTGCGCAAGGGAACGGCCTCAGGATATCTGGTGGCGTAATCCAGGAGTACCAGAATATATTGGTGCCCCCGAGAAGTTTTGTCCAGCGGACCTACCAGGTCCATGCCAATCCTCTCAAAGGGCACATCGATAACAGGGAGAGGTATGAGTGGGGCCCTTAACCTGGGTTTCGGGGATGACAATTGACATTCCGGGCAGGAAGCGCAGTACCTTTTGATCTCCTCATATACTCCTGGCCAAAAGAACCTTCTGAGCACCCTTTCCTGAGTCTTGTCTACCCCCAAGTGTCCCCCCAGGAGGTGAGAGTGGGAAAAGTTAAGCACCTTCCGAGTATACGAGGAAGGAACAACCAGCTGCTCAATCTCTTGGCCTTCATCTGAAGTTACCCTATAAAGGAGATCATTCTTAAGGAGGAAATATGGGTAGGTACCTTTGGTGCTACCCTGCACAGTCACCCCATTCACCTCTACTACCCGGCTTCTAGCGACCTGCAACAGTGGATCGTTTGCTTGGTCTCTTCCAAAGCTACTACTGGAAAGATCCAAGGGTATTGGGTCCTCCACCTCTGTCTCAACGTCTGACTCAAGGTCATGCACCCTTTGTCCAACCTCTATATCGTCTTCGGTACATTGGGTGGCTACACCTTTACTGTTACGCTTTCCACGTTCATTCAAGAATACCTCATTTACAGCTCTATTAAACCGCTGTTTGCTCTCCCGGCATGCTCGTCTGGTTTTACCTATTTTCGGGTTGTCCACATACAGATCGGGATCAGTAAAGGGAAACATCTTAAGGATATCACCATCCCCTTGTTCAACTTCAGGGTCGGCTTTTTTCGGTGTTCCGGTGACTGTAACAGGGTGTGGAAGTCAGGAAAGTTCCTGCCTATAATTAGGGGATAGGGTAACCGCTTTACCACTACCGCTGACATTTTAATCAGTCTGCCCTGCACAACAACCTCTATAGGGGCAGTAGGGTACCGTACCGTGCACCCATGAACACAAAGTACCCCCATGGTTTTATGGTTTTGTACATGATTGGGTTTGACCAAACCACCTGCGACCAAGGTTAAGGCACTGCCTGAGTCGACTAATGCCCCTGTATCTTGGCTGTTCAGTTGCACCTTCATTCTAAAGGCGTTTGAGCCTTCCACCATGCCCGATATCAGTCCACAAAAGTTTAGGGGATTTTCCCCCAGTCCACATTGCATTGGTTCTGCGCGGTTAGGGCAGATTGCCCTGACATGTCCTTTCCCGCCACACTCGAAGCAAACTATGGAATTTCCCCCAAAGCGATCCTCTCTCACAGACACTTGGTCCCTAGAGTCCATTTTCTGTCGGCGCACTCCCCCTCCAGACTCCGCTTCAGGCTCATTCCGGCGGTTTCTTGGTCTCGGGAGCGAGCTGTACGGCATTGAACATTTCTCCAAGTCTTTTGCAGACAGATAACGTTCGACGTGGGCTATCATGCCATCATAGGTAGTGGGGTTTCCCTGACTGACCCATTCACGCAGGCCACGGGGAAGTTCTCTCAGGTACCGGTCAAGCACCAGAGTTTCCAGCATTTTTGCAGGGCTTTGGTTCTCCGGTTTGAGCCATTTCCGGGCCAGATGAATCAAGTCAAACATTTGGGATCTGGGGGCCAGACCTTCTTTAAATCGCCATTTATAGAAGCGTTGGGCTCTCACAGTCGCCGTCACTCCCAACCTGGCCAATATTTCTGCCTTTAGTTGTGGGTAGTCGGCAGCCGCTTCCTCTTCCAGGTCGTAGTAGGCTTTTTGTGCTTCCCCCACGAGGAAAGGAGCGATGATCCCTGCCCACTGTGTTGGAGGCCAGGCTTCACGAGTAGCAGTTCTCTCAAACGCCAGTAGATAGCTTTCCACATCATCCTCTGCAGTCATCTTCTGCAGACAGTTGCTTGCCCGGATCGTGCCATTACCTTTTTCTAGTGCAGGAACTGTCTGGGAAGTAACGTTTTCCAGGACATTCTTAAGCAGGGCATGCTCCATTTTTTGTGTCTCCGCCAGGGCCCCAATCTGCTGGGCCAACAGTCTATTGCACTCCTGCTGTGCTGCTAAAGCTTGCCTGCTTGTTTCCTGCTGCACCGCCGTGGCTTGGACCAGGGCCTTCACAACGTCCTCCATTTTCTGCGGGTCCTGTACCTTTAAGGCTATTGTAACAGCGGAGCCGGTACGAATGAGAAGATCCCACCGCTGCCACCACTTGTGGTAGGTTGCTCAAAATATGGCCCGGACAGCAGGAGATTGCGGCTCAGGTGTACTTTTATTATAAAGCAGAACACAGTCTTTTTCAGCAGTTGGGGAGGCTTCCCCTTTTATGCACAAACAAAACTAAACAAAACAATCGGCCTACTCCTGTCAGGAGCCTACCTCTTTTCCGTAGTGCCCTTACTACCGGTTACTGGGCCAGCTACCCGGGCCCAGTACAAAAACAAACAAAGTAAATCACGCATGAGAGATTCTCACCAGTCTCTTTCCTGCAGAGTACAGCGAAGTCACGACCTCTCTCTCCCAGGGTGGATTGCTACTGAGAGAGAGATCCTCCCCTCTCAGTCCTGCTAAGAAGACCCAAGAGGAAACGCCTACAGGTGTGCTAGCTGGAAGGGTGTTAACCCTTCCTACCAGGGATATACTGCCCTCTGGAGCCTCTGGCTCACAAAAACATGGTCCAGGACATGGTTAGAATAAACAGGGCCCCGGACCCTGTTACAATATATATAAAAAAAAAAATTCTGACAGGATATCTGTCCCACGAATGCATCGGGTGAGCCCCGATAAGTAAGTAAGTAAGTATGTATAATATATATTATATAAATAAAATTTTCTGACGGGATATCTGTCCCACGATGGCATCGGTGAGCCCTGCTAAGCTTATAATATAACAAATATATTATTTATCAGGCGGGATATCTGTCCCATGAAGGCATCGGGTGAGCCCTGCTAAGCTTATATATATAAACAAATATATTATTTATCAGGCGGGATATCTGCCCCACGAAGGCATCAGGTGAGCCCTGATAAGCTTATGTATATAAACAAATATATTATTTATCTAACGGGATATCTGTCCCACGAAGACATTGGGTGAGCCCTGATAAGCTTATATATTATATAAGTATATTATTATTCTGGCGGGATCTGTCTGTCCCACAAAGGCATCGGGTGAGCCACAACACATTAATTTATAATGAATATATTATTACCTTCCTGACGGCTAGTACAGGATTTTTCTGTTTGGCCACACTAAACATCGGGTGAGCCCTGATATATATCCCTATAAATTTTAATATATATATATTACCTCAACAGGTAAGTCCCGTTATTCTGTTTTCCATGGATCCTCCTCAGCTCCCCACCAATCCAGAGGAGCTTTCGGCCTGGCTTTTAGCTGCCATTTCAGAAACACTGTCCATAGCTTGGCAGCCAAGCCCCGCTTCCCCAGCCAGAACCTCCGGTCCTTTCTAGGGCCCAGTCACCGGCCCTTTCTGAGGGCTCCCATTCGGTTCATTCTGAGGCTGCCGTGCCATCTCGTAAAATACTCTGGAAGGGTTAATCTGAGTCCGCTGGCTAGGGTAAGGGCCCTGCTACAAACTCCTCCCGCACTTCTGTCCCCAAAGAAGGGGACGATGATTATGACATGGATATTTACCAGGCTCACTACCCGAGGAGGACGGAGCCAATACCACCGGTGATCCACCAACTACTGCAAGCTCGACGGGTGAGCCCCGTTCTGATAGCTTAGCAATCGTGCCCTTCTCTACCGCTCCAACACCGCCTCGCTCCTTGGTGTCCTCGGATACCCCGGCGCCACTCCTTGATGCTAGAGGAGCTCCCCCCTCCTTTTTCGATCCATGCACTACCACCCACCCCAGGTCTTCGGCCTGGCTCCCGCCTGACCACACAGCGGAGTTTCTGCTCTTCTGGCTACGCGGTCTCTTAGTTAAAATTTCCAGGGCGCATCTGTGGGCAGGATGCCCTTGCCCGACGCTGCCTGACAAGGTATCTCTTACGCCAGAGTTTGACGTGGATTTCGTCTCCTTTCTGGGCAAGGTTGGCAGGGATCCTTGTCGAAGTTGAACAGGGCTTCCGCATCGCCCAGGACAAATGCTGGAGGTTTCAGGCCCGCTCGTCACGGTGGACGAAGCACTACCTTCTGGAAACATAGAAACTGTCGGCAGATAAGAACCTTTCGGCCCATCTAGTCTGCCCAATTACATGGATACTTTACCTGGATTTACCTTTTGTTTAGGATAGCCTTATGCCTACCCTGCTCGGCCTGCAATGGTCCGTGAATGGGCACAGCGTGCCCTCTGTCTTTAGGTAACGCCAATGTCAGCATCTCTTCTGCACGCCGCAATGAGGCGCTTTTTCGCTTTGACGCTAATTTAACAAGTATGTGCTCCAAAGAATTGGGTCCTGCGGCCAAGGGGTTGTTTTTTTGGGGACCTCTTCTTAAAAGAATCGAATCATAAGGTTAACATCTATACCAACCTTCCGACTCTTGGGTCCTACGAATCGTATCTGGTTTCTTGATAGACTTTTCCCAGGTTCCCTTCCAGTCTGTTTTCCCCATACAATGTGTTCTGGTACACAAGAAGTCTGGGGACCTTCGCCCGGTCTTAAACTGGATAGTCTTCAATCCCTTCTTGTCCTATCGACACTTCACAATGGAGAGCACACATCTACTCAGGGGTCTCCTATCCATCCTGCACCACCGACAGTTCACCTGCCTACCTTTCGGCCTCAGCTCCGCACCATGGTGCTTCAATGAAGCTCCTCTTACTGGCCATGGCCTCCATATATACACAGGGCATCAGGTCTCTCATATACCTGGACAATATCTTCGTACTGGCTCAAGATCCGGTCCTGTTTTCCCATCACACGGCCCTAGTGCTTACTCTCCTGTAAGACCTCTGGTTCATTACCAACATGGACAAGTCAGCTTGTCGCCCAGCCCAAGTCATCACCCTTCTCCCTGGCCCACTGCATTATCGGGCGATGCAACGTCAGAAAACCACGTGCCTCAGTCTCAATCCCTCCTACGACCAGCTGGTCCCTATCACTCCTGAGGCTCGAGTGGAACTCCTGTGGTGGCTGCGCCTCATGGAAGCCTGGAATGGGTGGGCCATTTTTGGCTCTCTACCGGACTTCGTATCGGAATCGGATGCCAGCCAGTCGGGTTGGGGAGCGACTTGCGGACCTGTATCCACGGGTGGGGCATGGACGCCAGAGGAACAGCCGCTTCACATCATCTGCCCTCTACTCCTTTGGGTCAACCTGTTTACTTCCCGCTTGACCCACCAGATGCAGACCGGCTTCAGTCGGCTTACGGACCTGCAGGCGGCAGCGGTGGATGCTTTCCTCCCACCATGGCCCCATCGAGGAGCCTACACTGTTTCCCCGTTCACGATGCTCACGTGCACGCTTCAAGAAGTCCGCAGATGGATGGTTTCGACTTCTACTCATGCCTCTATGGGATGCACAGAGCTGGTTGCCACTGACACTACAACTCCCTTGTCTACTCCTGCCCGCTGCTGCCGTCCTTTTCCATCCATTCTTCTGGACCCTCAAGGCAACCCTAATCCAGTGGTATTGGAGGGCAATCTTCCACTGGTGGCTTGGACAATTTCCGGGGACCCTGCATGCTACCAGGCTTATCAGCTGCGGCTCGCTCCCTATTATGGGAATCCTGGACTTCTGGCACGCAAAAATGTTACGCCTGGGGAAATTTGGTGTGGTTGGTGTGTGCCTGATCCTGCTACAGCCCCTCTAATTTGTTGGCGAGCCTTTCCACGGCCGGCAAGTCCTATCATCACCTGGTTCCGCTCGACCATCTCGGTGGTTCACGCTCCCCTGGGTGGCGTTTCTGTGTGTTGTCTCCTCAAGGGCGTTAGGCTCGCTCGCCCGCCGGCCCCAAATAATATACTCACTTTTGGGATGTGGCGCTTGTTTTGGAGTTCCTGCGTAACTGGCCAGATACTACTCGCTGTTCCTGCGTCAGCTCTTGATGTATTCTAACCATCATTTTGTGTTTGGGGTCCTTTAGACGTGTTTTGGATGCTAGAGCCTTCGATGCGCACGCTATGGTTTTCTCTCCTAAGGGAGTCGTTTTTCACGCTTACTAGATGTACAAAAACCCCCTTTTTCTAAGGTTTTCTACCCTATGTGTTGCTAGGTGCGTTACGAACTACCTCTCCCACTTAGGCTCTTTGCGCTCCCCTCCGGTTGGCCAGCTCTTGGTCTCCTATGTTTCCACTTACAATCCTGTTTCCTCGCCTACACTTTCTAGAGGGGTCCCCTGGCTGCTCTCCCTAGCAGGTGTTGCTCCTCACTTCGGCGCTCACTCCGTGCGGGGTGCAGTGGCTTCTTCTGTTGCGGTCGCCGGCGGCTCCCTGTCCGACATACTAGCGGCTGCTGATTGTTCTAGGGCGGTCACCTTTCGTACCTTTTATTTTCGCCCTCGTTCTCATGCATCTGGGGCTCTGGTGCAGCTTTAAAACTGCAAAATATGAAGCCTCCTGACTTGATATAAAATTGTGGATTATTCCAGCCTTGGTGTTAGAATAATCTTAATTTTAATAAAGACAGGAGGCGAATATTTTTCCCGCCCGCCCATACCCGGGATTGCTCACATTGTACCGGATTTACTGCTATATTCGATTAAAAAAAAAAAAAAAATTTAAAAAAAAAAAATAATATATAAATAAATAAATAAAAAATAATAAAAAAATAAATAAATAAAAAAAATAAAAAAAAAATTATAATAATAATAATAAAATAAATAAATTTTGAATAAAGGATGTAATTTACGTATCTACACTTCTTCGACTTTTGTCCATTATTGTCTAACTATTTTTCATTCCCCTTAGTAGGGTTTGCATGTCTCATTGGCCTAGCCTACGGCTACTGTCTCATAATTGATTTAACTATTGATAATTCTTCGCTTTGACTGGTCAGTTAGTTAACTGTTGATTGGCAAGCCTCCATCACATGGTACTTTCACGTATCCTCTGCTTTCTCCGTAGCTTGATTTGCTTCTGCGGCCCTGTTGGTCTCCCATCGTTTCGGACGCCCGTTGGCTTCCAGTTCTGCGACTGACCATCTCGTTGACTCCTACCTAGTCTTGGCTTTCACCTCTTCAGTTTCCGGGTTCTTCCGATTTCTGGAATTTCTACTTCACGTCTCTCCTGCTCGTTCGGCATACAAGAAAAGAGGGCGTGGCTAAGGACTTACTACACTCTTGTTGTTGATTGGTTACTGCTGTTGCTATGTAAACTTTCCTTGCTGCTGATGTTTTAGTAAAGAAAAGAGAATGCAAAATATTCGCCTCCTGTCTTTATTAAAATTAAGATTATTCTAACACCAAGGCTGGAATAATCCACAATTATACCGCAGACAGGAGCTTCCCCGCAGTGTGTGGATTCATATGCTGCATTAATTATACTGCAGAGAGGCGCTTACCAGCAGTGTGTGGATTCATATGCTGCATTAATTATACTGCAGAGAGGCGATTGATTATTTGGGGTTTTATTTAGTGATCCAAATTGATATTGATATCAAATTGATCTTAGCTTACAATACAAGAAGTTATAGTCAGCAAACGACTTTATGAAACAAATTAATTTTGTTTCACTGTGTAATTTGACTCAAATACTAAATCTGTGACACAGCTTAATATTGAACCCTAGATTGTCTTTTAATAGCAAAATTTGAATAATTGTTTTTTTTAGCGACCCGAAATTCGAATTGATATCAACTATCAAATTGATATCAACTATCGAATTGATATCAGCTATCGAATTGATCTTAACTTACAATACAAGTATAGTCAGCAAATGACTTTATGAAACAAATTAATTTCGTTTCACTATTTAATTTGACTCAAATACTAAATCTGTGACACAGCTTAATATTTAACCCTATATTGTCTTTTAACAGCAAAATTTGATTAAATGGTGTTTTATTTAGTGATCCAAAATTCGAATTGAGATCAACTATCGAATTGATATATGAATTCGGATCGATTCGAAATTTCAATTTGATCTGAAATTTCGAATCGATGCAAAACTAAACTAAACGAAATACGAAACTAAATTAGGTCCGAAATGAGAAACAAAATTCTGAAAACGAAATTAATTTAAAACAAAACGAATCAAAACAAAATGAATTTTTCAGCCATGCACACCCCTAGTAAATAATGTACGATTATTAAACAGGTACAAAAATTGTTTTACTTATATCATTATTGCTTGATGTAATTTAGCAATTTTGTTTTGGATGATATTTTATTTGTTAGAAAATAATAGTTTGAAGTCATGATCTCCAAATGCTAAGTAACAATGCCCAATGTCAAACAGCAGCCGCCAAGGCCAGCAAGGTATTGGCATGCATTAAAAGGGGAATTCACTCTCGGAATGAAAACATAATTTTGCCTCTGTATAAATCAATGGTAATACCGCACCTTGAAAATGCCGTGCAATTTTGGGCACCTGTTTTAAGAAAGGATATTATGGCGCTAGAAAAAGTGCAGAGACGGGCGACTAAATTTATAAGGGGAATGGAAGATTTAAGTTATGAGGAAAGACTAACAAGTTTAAACCTGTTTAGTTTAGAGAAAAGGTGCCTTAGAGGTGATCTTATAACTTTATATAAATATATACAGGGCCATTATAAACCAGTGTCTGGAAACCTATTCATTAAGACTGGGGTCAGACAAGCGCACTATGTTCGCACATACTGACGTACATTCTGGCGTCCATCGCAGCATTGTGACGCTGTGACAGGGCCGTTTTACATCCTCAGCCCCTGCTGCGCTCCCTGAGGGGTCTGGGCATGGTGGTGTGCCGCTGGCTGGCCGGGTGCCAGCACAACCTGATGGCCAATCAGCGTCTGAGGGGGTGGGGCCTGGCGTGGTCACGAGGAGCTGCCGGGTTTAAAGCAGGAGCTGCCTCGTCGCCCTGACGTGGAGTTCTGTTCCCGCATTGCTAGAGTATTCTAATTGCTGTTTAAGTTGCCGACCCGTTTCTGTCTACGATTCCTGCTCCTAAATTTGACCCGGCTTGTATCTGACTATTCTCTTGTGGCTACCATTAGCGGTTGCCAGTGTTGTGCATTGGTGGATTAACCCAATGTTTGCCGCTGGGGGTTTCACTCGCTACCTGGGATTATTCCCATCTCGCTCTGGGGTATCATTCGTGGCCTCATTAGGGTACTGTTTAAGGTCCAAGGTTCATGATTCATTGCTACGTATGTATGTGAAAACCGCGGTAGAGAAATACTGTTTATTTTCTGCATATGATCATTGCGCTCAAACCGCCAAGTATACCCAGGTCTGTACCAGCCATATACCCATATGTGTGTCAGCCACCTCTGATAATTGCAAGGTACTTCTTACCCGTTTGTGTGCTACAGAAAATGCTAAGTCTGTTAGTTTGTTGACTGCCCTGCAGCCTGCACGATTCATCAACTGTCAAACATTGTTGTCAGATAACCGTCTCGGTACACTTACTCAAGTATTACAGACTTCTGTATTGATTGGTTTTTCTGAAAGTGCACTAAATTGGCTTTCGGTCTCAAAACCATTTGAGCTTAGATGCAAATCAGTTTTGGCCGCACGCTGTTGCAGCGCACAAATTGCATGTTTTTTTTTTTTAGAACGTATTTTACCAGGAAGGATACATTGAGATTTCTCTTGTTTCCAAGTATGTCCTGGGTGGCGAGTATGTACCGTTAGGTGTCTTGCCCAAGGACACTTACTGGAGAGGTGCTCTTGCTGGAATCAAACTCATGTCTCCACAGGCTCTCTCCATGCAGAGCAGTGATGTTACCTCTACTCCACCCAGCGTTGATGGGGCTGTAAAGTGCAATCCTCCATAGGAGGATTGAGCCTTGCAGCGCTGAGTGCACTAATTGCGCTCAGTGAAGCGGCCAGACGGGTGTCAGACATGCGTCGAGTGGAAGGAACGTCCACTCTCACGGACGTTCCTTCCGCTCTTACTACCTCTCGTCTGACCCCAGCCTAATAGGACTATATACACAGGACACGAGGTCACCCTTTAGATTGGATGAAAGGAAATTCAGCCTAAAGCATAGGAAGGGTTATTATACAGTGAGAACAATAGAGCTGTGGAATTTTCTGCCTGTTGAGGTGGTTGGGTCAGAGTCTGTACAGACTTAAACATCGACTGGATGACTTCCTGCAGGCAAAGAATATTAAGGGTTATAATATTTAGTATGTGGGTAAAAGCTGCTTGATCCAAGGAGAAATCTGACACCATCTGGGGTCAAGAAGGATTATTTTCCCAGTATGTTGCATATTGGCGAGCGCTTCAGACTGGCAGGTCTATTCAGCAAAAGTAAAACTCAGGAGAATTGACAGAAGTGAAAATTTTAGGTCAACATAGCCAAACCAGAAAAATTCTCCCAATTATCTAAATTTCCAAATCGGCTATTTGGTCTAGATTGTTCTCTTCTCCTGCCAATTCTACTGAGTTTCACCTCTATTGAATAGAGCTGTGGGTTTTTTGCCTTCTATTGAATCAACAGCAGTAGGTAATGTGTGAAAGGCTGAACACGATGGACGCATGTCTTTTCTTCCAGCCTATGTAACTATGTAGGAATCTAGATTACTAGGAAAAGTACCAAATGTTATGAATAAAATATATATGTTGAAAGCAAATTAGCATAGTGAATGAGCTCCGTGATGAAGAAAATACAAATTAAGTAGTAAAAGTGCTGGTATCATAATTACTTTAATATCTGTGAACTATTATAAACCCGAGGGAAAAACGGCATGAGAAATTGTGAAAATTAGTGCAGAAAGATTGGAGTTTTAAAAAATGGATACATTCTTATCTTATAAATTCTAGGAAGTTTAGTGATGTGGTTGATATTCAGTTTCCTATTTTAACAATATACAAAAAAATTAAAGGGATAAATTACACACATTTTTATAGTTTGCCTCATAAATTTGAGCCCATGGTCATAATAATTTAAACAGAAACTATTTTATACAACTTGATAGTCAGTTTGAGGTAAACTGGCAGTATTGTTGCATTTCATCCCATTTTCTCAATTTTCAAGATACATAGGAGAAATTTTAAGACAAAGAGAAGAGTCAAAGATCAAACCGAATCTGCTAATTTGCCAACCAACTCTGTTTTGTATTAGCCAGGACAATGCCCAACAAAAGTGATGTGGCCGATTTCACTACATTATTCTGAGATGTTTTGGATTTTGGAAGTATATTCTAACAATATTCATTAAATTCTAACAATAGATACATTTGCAAAGACATTTCTTTGTTTAGTGCTTTGTTTATTAGAACTGATCATACAACTGTTTTGTGTTTATTGTCCTGTTTTTATATCTCGTTTTAGTTCACCACTGCTCCACCATTAAATCAATCATTCTGTTAATACTTAGGTCTGGAGAGTCAAAAACGTCAGTGGAGAATATGCTGGAACCGTTTGGACTGCTGGGTCCAAAGTTGGAAGTTGATCCTGATGTCAGTGCTTCAAGCCATTCTGCTGGATCGAACGGCACTCTTGATGGGGTGTTAGCATGTGGAGACATATTTGTTCCTTGTTGGGGTGATGGAGGCATTTCAATCTGATCTGCGTTGAAGATAACAGAAAGACTATCTTGACCAGACAGGAAGTCAAAATGACCAGGAACAGGAAATTCCAAGATTCCAGAGCTTGATAGTGCCGGCATCTGAGGTTGCGTGTCAATGCAGGATTGAAGTGGTTTTGAATAATTGCCGTTTTGAATTGGTGATGGTGCATGCCGTGGTTCCAAGTCAGGCTTAAAATTCTCTATTATGCTAGGCTCTATGTGCATTAATTCCTCTGTAAATAAAAAATAACAACTTTGGTAAGCATGCAAAATAAAAATAGTCTTTATAGTGTTTGTGACATGGATATATGTACTGCATGTACCATATGCTATACTTGATTCTAATTCTTCTTATCTTGTCAGTGTGTGTTTATATGTATTGAGATGCTCAAATCAGTATCAGTCAAGCAGGACATATAGATGGTTGCAATGGGAGAGTCTAATTTGCACTGATACACACTGATACTGAATAATACTAGGGGGAATCTAATAGAGCAAACCAAAATAAAATTTATCCACAGTTTCAGTTATCCTTGGGAACCAGTTCCTCTTGGCCGGAGGCAGAGAAGAGAGGCATTGTTCATTCCCAGACTTGGAGTACAATCTTACGGAGCCCAAGAGCATGAAAAAAATCTAAGGCTGATTACAGTGAATGCTTGATTTTTTATTCTGTTTTGTTTCCAGTTACGGCGAATAATTTAAGATGGTAGTATACACTATGTTAGACTTTTCTTCACATGGAACTGGTGTCCTCCTGTTTTAGTGTTATTTATCTGGATTAAAGCTTAGACAGTTCTTGGGAAGGAGGTTCTGCATTCGGCATTTTACTACTCGTGGATAATAAGTTAAGTGTGGATATTACCTGTTTGTGTTGCTAGTTTGTGTTATAATGGAATAAAATAGAGGTATGAATTGAGAACAAGTGAGACATAAACACATCATTAGCCCCTTCACTACCTGGTGGTTTTCCATAACACCACTGTAAGGAACCAGTGGTTTTATGTAAAACCACTTTGCAGTAGCCATACATTACAAATGTGGTTTAGAATCCCTACAGTGCATTCTTCATGCACTATTTGAAATTCAGATGCTTCCATTACTGCCGCTATGGTGCAGCTTGGACTGCCATGTCTCTGATAGAAGACTAGTGCATGTCCTAGATGTTCCTACATTTCCAGCACGTCATCTATAATAGCCTATGTGCTAGAACGTTCAAGGCACAATCTGGAGCAAATATGCAAATTAATTTAATTTGCAGTACAGTATATGAAATTTGTTTACCTTGCTCCAGAATAAGACCAGATGGAGTTGATATGTTCTTGGGCGCCTGCAGGTGCCTTTTGAAGATCGAGTTAAATCGATCAAGGTAGTGGAGCGGTTAAACAGGCATTTGTCAAAATGTGGAAAGAGTGTATAAATGGGTAAGCGCTTGCACTACACTGCGCACCCCATATGAACTTAAACTTTATGTACTATATGTGTTAGACTCGGGTCAGACGAACGCAGTACGAACGTGCATTTACCCGCACTTTATGACGACCGTGGTAGCAGCAAATGACGTCCAACGCAGGCCCACACACGAAGGACGGCCGCACGAAAGTTCGGCCGCGCAACGCAAGTGGCAAATGAACAAATTTTCGCAAGAACGTTGAACCGCTAGTACTGACGTACAGCGTGCGCTGCGTGTGTGCGTGATTAGGAGACGTCAGACGCTGCTAATGTCCGGCCTACATAACATCCAGACACCCAAAGTTTCCTGGTTTGGATCCGTATGAATCAGCCGAAATTGCGCATCATATGACCGCTATCGCATGTTCCGCGAAAAAGTACATCTATGCGTTCGGATGCACTTTTTTACGGACGATGCGAAAAATGCGTTCGTCTGACCCTAGCCTAGTTCTACGAAAAAGGCCTTTTTTCTGTCTACCTGTACAAAGTTACTTGTAAATGCTGTGACTTGACCTAACTATCAATTTGATTGCTATGAACAGAATGGAAAGCCTTGTGACTCCACCCTCCCTCGATTTGCCTGCTCTCGTTATTGCATCGACACAGTATAGTACACTATATAGTATGTTTGTGCGCAAGGCAGATAGTGTAAATGGTAGGGATGCACCGATACCACTTTTTTAAGACCGAGTACGAGTACCGATACTTTTTAAAAGTACTCACCGATACCGAGTACTGATACTTTTATTTAATGTCATGTGACACTTTCCAATAGGAACAGACCTCATATAAAAATTTATATGAGATTGACCGCAGGTCACATGGATTTGCCCCAGGTCTCATGGATTTGCCCCCAGGTCTAATGGATTTGCCCCCAGGTCTCATGGATTTGCCCCAGCTCACATGTGTTTGCCCCCAGCTCACATGGGTTTGCCCCCAGCACTCATGGATTTGCCCCCAGCACTCATGGATTTGCCCCAGCTCTGATGGATTTGCCCCCAGCACTCATGGATTTTCCCCCAGCTCTGATGGATTTGCCCCCAGCTCTGATGGATTTGCCCCCAGCTCTGATGGATATGCCCCAGGTCTCATGGATTTACCCCCAGGTCTCATGGATTTACCCCCAGGTCTCATGGATTTGCCCCCAGCTCACATGGATTTGCCCCCAGCTCTGATGGATATGTCCCCCAGGTCTCATGGATTTGCCCCCAGGTCTCATGGATTTGCCTCCAGGTCTCATGGATTTACCCCCAGGTCTCATGGATTTACCCCCGGGTCTAATGGATTTGCCCCCAGGTCTCATGGATTTACCCCCAGGTCTCATGGATTTACCCCCAGGTCTCATGGATTTGCCCCCAGGTCTCATGGATTTGCCCCCAGGTCTCATGGATTTGTCCCCAGCTCGAACGCTGGGGAAGCTGGCCGTGTGCATGTAAAGCACGCAGCCAGCGTTCCCCTCCGGCGCGCCGCGATACTCACCCATCCTGAAGGTCCGGTCGCTGGGCAGTGATGCGATCACGTGGCCGCCGGGCGCATCTGTGACACGGCCTCCAGCCGGAGGCAGCGTCACAGGAGTGCCCAGTGGCCGCGGGAACACATCACTGCCCAGCGACCGGACCTTCAGGATGGGTGAGTATCGCGGCGCACCAGAGGGGAACGCTGGCCGCGTGCTTTTCATGCACGCGGCCAGCTTCCCCAGCCCCGCGGATACCGGCAAGCCGGCCCAGCGCCGGCTTCCGTATAGGCGGGATGTATTGGGCCGTTTGCACGAGTAACAAGTACTCGTGCAAACGGCAATATCGGCCCGATACCGATACTAGTATCGGTATCGGTGCATCCCTAGTAAATGGTATTCAAAGGAGCAAGAAGATGTACCTAGATTATTTTTAAAAAAGTATGTAATTCTATGCTAGGTGCTTTAAACATTTCCAATTGCAAGTGCCAGTTTAGGCCAGGGTCAGACGAGCGTTTTGCAGAGCGGAAGGAACGACTGTGACAGTGGATGTTCCTTCCACTCTGACGCCTGTCTGGCCACCTCGCTGAGTGCAGTTAATGCGCTCAGCACTGCAAGACTCGATCCTCCTATGGAGGATTGTGCTTTGCAGCCCCTTCGAACGCGCGTCATAGCTCTTCGAAGGGGAGGATTTCAGAAGGACCACAGCACGCCTGCTGTAGCGCGCGCAATTCTTGCGCGCGCTACAGTGTGTGGCTGGCCCCATCGAAGTGGGTATAATAATAAAATACATTTTCTAGGGGTCTCCTTCACTGTTGATCATCACAAATGATGAGACTTCCATATTTACCATTCTAGAGCCAAATCAACAAATTTAAAAGTGCATTTTTGTTAATGAAAAGGAGATCAATTAACATTTATTTTACGAATTTTCTACTTTAATTATTTTGTGAATAACATATTGAGAATGTATACAGTGTTTTCCATACACTGTATGTGATATTGGCTATGGGCTAATTTACAATCTTCCCGCAAAAACGCTCGCACAACGCGTGAATTTGTGCACCAAGCGTTAAACGTTTACGCGTGCAAATCACCACTGGAATTACAATCCTCACGCATTTTTTCATCCGTCGAGCAATAACGCGCGTAAACCGGACGCGCACAAATGCTCGTGCAGTTCCGTTGTGCGCAGAAATCAGTGTGTGCACTGGTTTTTCTCGCGATTCAGCCAATCAGAATTAAGAACTACAATTATCTCACGCTACATTTTTGCGCCTGTCAAAGTCAATCTGAGCATATATGCTGCAGCAGTAATACATGCACATACAACTTCTCCATTTTATTGGTTTGGTATGTGTAGAATGTGTAACTACTACTTTGCTGCATTTTTTTTTTGGGCTGGTGTATTTGGGTTCGGCCAGGACGTTCAGATTTACCATTAACACCAGCTTTTAGGAGTTGCGACAATTCTGTGCGCAAAGGCTATGTGTTAAATCCTGCGCATAGATTGTAATACCATCCGCGTACCAGCGTTCATTAGCGCTTGCGCTCACAATGTTAAGTATAGGATGCGCAACGTAAAGTAAGCTCGCGCAGGTTCACCCGCGGTAGACGATTACGAGTGTTTGTTGTGCTGACAATGTAATACGGCAGTCGGCGCAAAGGGTTTTACCCCTCGTGTTAATGTTTTTTTGCGTTTGCATTAAGATTGTAATTTAGCCTTATATCTTTAATTATTTACCAAATGGTCTATTGAACCAACAAACGTTTATAAACAAAAAAATAAATGTCACCATATTTCCTGTTCAATTACCTGGAGACATTAATGGTTCATCTTCCAAAATATCTTCAATTGACTGACACAGCGCCGTCTGTTAACAAAATGTAATGTTAATGTAATAATTTAGAAGGACTGTGAATAATAGTTACATAATCTATGATTAAAATAAAAAATATTCTCTATACCTGGGCTTTCTGAATGGCTTCTTGAAGTTCTTCCTCAAAGGAGCGAGGCTTTTGTATGGGACTTTCTGGGCTTGCAGTAATCTGCATAGGAAGCTCAAAATCCTGCTCAATTAAGTCACAATGAGGTGTACAGAAAACCTGTGATAAAAAGAACACATTTACTGGTTTTAACTATTACCATTTAAAAAATTCTCAGAACAATAAATAATATTTATATATATTATTGGAAACAAAACAATATATATTTCCTGAAAATGTATTTATTAAAACATTCATTAAATAGATTGTATTACCTAGTTTTAAATAATGTATATGTATAATTGCATATTGGGAATACACAGGTTTGAAAAAAGAAAGAAGGGATAACACTTTCAGGATTATTCAGAAAGAGACGATCTGGCCCCGAAATTGCTTGGAACAGTGAATTTCCCTGTACGGTGCAATTTCATGGCCATTCGGCTATTCAAAAGCTGGCAGTTTGCCAAATATTGGCGAATTTCCAGTGAAATACCTTGATCTTCAGCGGTAGTGAACTCCCCATAAAGAAGCAATGGTTGATCTATTCAGACAACGCTGAACAGCAGAGAAATGTCAGTGAAATTACCAGATTTTCAGTGGTTTCATTCGGCAAGTTTAATCAGACGAATCCCATAGATTTTAATATTGAAAATATTTCCGTTTTATTAAATATCTATTAAACCATTTATCCTTTTAATTTGCAGCAAAAAGTCGCTTACTTACTTATTTTTTTCTGCATTTCTCCCGATTTTTTTGGCGAATTTTTTTTTCCCGTTTTTTTTTTCTTATAACAGACCTTTTTATTATTATTCATAGGACCTTATATATTAATTCCAGACATTTTTGCTCAGTAGTTTTTTTTGCAAGTGGCTTTTAAATGTTGCAGTGTTTTGGGGTTTTTTTCTTACCCTGTTCGTCGGCTTGTTGGCTTTTTCCGGCGGCTGTCGGCGCTCTGACGTATCATTGGCTTTTTTGGATGTGTTCGGCACGTTTTCATTATTGGATTGGATCTGATGTTTTTCGGCGGTTTTGCCGCAGTTTTTCCATTCGGTTCGGCGGTTTTTCGGATGCATTTGGTGGATTCTCCCTGCAGTTCGGGGAATTTGATTCCCCGAAGTGCAGGGAACGAAAGAGCACCGAAATGCCGGTGGAATTTAGGTGTTCTTTGAATAACCATGATAGTTATTTATTGGTTCTTGTTTTTTGAGCTAATTATATGTACATCATTTTCAAAATTATATTTTCTTGGACCAGTCTAAAACAATGAGCAGCACAAGAACAAATCAGAGCTTCAAGTGAAAAAAACATTTTATTACATTCTGATTGCTATTTATTCAACGACATCGTTAACATTGTAATATGGCCCCAACGTTAGCGCTCAGATGAGTGAACGTTAACGTTAGGTTAAGTGGCCCTAGCGCGGCGGACCATATTGCATCATAGCACGTGCTGGAAACTGTTATGTTGGCCGTTTCCAGCACGTGCTGTGATGTAATGTGCTCAACATAAGAGGGGGTACGTTTCCCGAAACGCTCATTAAATTCCTTTTAGTCGCTCATTTTCAAAAAGAAAAGTTTGGGTTTGGGTTTAAATGAAACCTTTTGTAGTTCTAAAACTATATGGAACTATGTTAAGTCAAAACTACTTATCTTACTATACACTGTATTACGTACCATGTAGTTGTTGCTAGTATCTGAAGAAATTAATGGCTCCTGCAAAGGTTGCAATTCTTGGCTGACATTGACAGAAGTACATAAAAACTGTGTTTCTTCTGTCTGTGCATTTGCACAACACGATGATAAAGATGTATCCTTAACTTCTGTTTTAATAGATATTCTGGGAATGCATTTTTCACTTTTACGTCGGTTTTTTAAACGTTTATGCATCTCCAGCTCTACTCGAAGATCTTCAGCTTGCTTCTGTTCTTGTCGTAATTTCCAAGTCAGATTTTCAATCACCTTCTGCTTTTCCAGAAGTACTTGGTCTTCATCAACGCACTGCATTGTCATATCCTTGTCCTCGATCCTTCCTGGGATATCTGAAATTTGTGCTGTACTTGAAAATGCTTCCGAAGAGTCATGAGGAACATCAACAGAGATGGTAGATGGCAATGTCTGAAATGTGCAAAGAGGGGCTGGCGTATTTTCACATTTTGATGAATTTGGAAATGAGGATAATTCAATTACTGGAGTTAATAATCCAGCACTTTGGATTGGAGCTGGAATGGTCTTTGTCCGAGAGACTTGGTACGGCCTAAGGCGTTCCAACAAAGCTGGCTTCGTACCTGATACAGGAAGCCCACGTTTTCTTAGATGCTGACGTAATTCAGATACCTTTAAGATAAATGATATAATACTTGTTATCCTGAGAGCATCTGTTAGGTAGGGGTTAAACAGTGTTTCAAATGTGCTACTGTGCTGCCCTAGGAGTTTTTTATTTTCTGTGTAATTTAGTGTGATCTCCAAACTTTGCCTTTATTATTTGTGTCCTGGTGGAAGTAGAGGTGGTCTCCACCAAGGATTCACACTTGAGAGGTATGTATTATATTTTCTGTGATTAAATTCTAGGATATTGTTAACTCACACACTTTTTGTGAGTTGTGCTGTATTCCGTCCCTAGTGTAAACTTAACCAAGGCCAATGTTAACTTACCAGAGCCATTATAGGGCGGGATCACAACTCAGATGTTAAAAGTAAGACACAAATGGTAACCTTTCGCATCAGTTTTCCATTTGCGACTTGCCTTTAATGTCTGTATTACGACAGAGCCACTTTGCCAGCAGCTTGAATCATAGTAGTTCTGAGCCGCAGGTGATAACACAAGGGATGCTAATCTCTGTGGTGTTATCAGCTATTGGTGTCAGCTCCAGGAGTTGGCTGAGTTGGCTGAGGCGGAGGAGGGGATACGCAGAGCATTTCTTTGCTCCCAGTGTTCCTCTGCCCATGGAATGTGGGAAGCGATGGACCGTGCCGCTCTTGCCAACGTAGATTTTTAAGTGGGCTTAGATTGACGTGTTGAGTGATTGTGCAGAAGCGCAATCACTTAACGCGAGAGTTTGAAAGACATTAATCAAACCTGAATAATGTCATGTTCAAATGGAGAAAGAGCTGGTTGGAATAGCTTGTTCTCCATCTACTAGATGCACATCAATGTCTCCCATACAAAGTGAAGGAGAATGTTAATGTACAGAAACTTTGTGCTATATCCGTGACGCAAGCTGACCGTGTGTCTCGTATGTAATAGGACATTGTAAAATTAAGCACAGCGCTTGAGCCATTATGCTGTACAACTGTGCTTAGCATATCGGTTGTGATCTGGTCCATATTCTATGAAGTTGCTATGTTTTCAACAGCTCTGGTTAAATTAGGATCGGAATACAGGATCAGAATACAGCCCAGGTTCATTACCCCAGCTTTGGACAATGTAGCAAGTTCTAAGGTCTATCAACCTCACACCAGCCTCAGTAATCTCTATGCTGGTATCCTATGTCAACACCTTTTAGAGACCAGAGGAAATGATGCAGCTAATAGCACTCTTGCGTAGAGTTAGATTTAATTTTAGGGTTGTAATTAGGGATTTTTTAGATTTATGTTCTTTTGGTGTATGCTTGTTTTTAGTTTCATTGCATAAAATGATTTAAGTGTACAGTAAGTGTGTGTGTGTATATATATTTATATAAATTTGGGGGTTTTTTAACCAAAAAATCAAAGCTGTCTGTTCTGCCTGATTTTCTGTTACCAGGAAGAACAACCAAACCAACCAATCACAGGGCTGTAAACCTCTATTCTAGTAAGGCGGACATGGGTGGAGACTAGGTGTCCACCTCTATCATCATTAACACTCCACCTGTTGAGCACAAGTGTGGGAAAGAGGGGGACAAAGCCATGCCCCCCAACCTTTCGGTAAAACCCCCTATACGCCATGCCGCCACATTTGTAATGTTATAATTTAGCACCCCTCACCACCGTGCATGGACAGGGGGACCAGAGAGAGGTCACTCCTGTTCATTGTTAGCAGCTGAGTATCAATAGTTCCTCAATCACTAAGATTTATCCCTAGCGGTTTGGGGTTTGCTTGTAGAGAGCAGCCGATGGCTGTTTCTTATTGGGGTAATTTGTCCACGTCTGTACAATGTTGGTTAGAGGCATAGGATGTTATGAGGGTCATTGTGAACCCAGCTTGTATTTAATTATATATTTTTTTAAGTTTGCAGTGGTGGCTGGTTAGCAATTACTGACCAGATGTTTCTAAATTAAGCGGTGCTGTTTCAATTGGTTCATAATACTTATATTTTGTTATTATTATTATATTATATAGTACTATATCAATCCAAATTTCAGAAAAAAACTAATTAGAGCACACCCAAAACTCATTTAGAACTGAAATAAGTAAACAAAAAACATTTCAGGCTCCATTTCTTTCTGACCACTAACTTTTTTAATTCTATGATACACTAAAACAGATTAAATATAGTTACGGTACTAAAAAATTTAATTGGTGAGCATTGATGAATGCAGTCACCATAGGCGTGTGCAGGGGGGTTTGGCTGGTGTGTCCAGGCACATCCTAATGTTGGGTGAAGAGGTCCTCTTTCACCTCCTACATTAATATTTTAGATGTCCCTTATCTGTTTCATGCTGAAAACCATAAAAATTGACAGTATCTCTGATTACAGGCTAATTGCTAATGAAAAATATGCATGTTTAGAAAAAATTGGAAAATAATAAATGTAACATGGGTGCATACCTTAATGCCACGGGCTGCACATGCCATTGGCAATCAGAAAATATACAAAAGCTATAATTTAACCTATTAATCTGCCAGAGATTGGTGGTTATGTATAAGTATAATGTGCCCCATTGCCTTTTGGTGAAGGATGTCTAGTCTCCACATGCATATACGTTTGTATTACAGATTTTATTACATAATACCAATTACAAAATGCTGTCTTTAAACCAATAATTCCACCATTGTAATATTTGGCAGACATTCTCCAAAACTCTTTCTTATTCTTAAAATCAGGACAAGTTTATTGCACTTTAAATGCAAATGTTACCTTTTTTCCCTATTTTCTTCAAACTTTATATTTTTATGTGCACTTAAAAGGCATCATAAAAAACCCTTACTTGTCTGTTATACAATACTGTTTAATGTGTCTTGGCATCATAAGATAGAAAATTAGAACATTAAGGTGAAACCAATCGAAAGCAAAGGTGCAAAACTCATGAAGTCAAGCATTAACACAAAGGAAATAAAATAAATCCTCAGTCGTTAAGGGGTTAAATACATAGGGCTAGATTACATTTTGCATGCTAAAATGGGGACACTAATGGGGAAAGCCTGCGTCTGCAACACCCCCTTTTTGGCGTGAGATTCCAGGGCAGGCGCTACTTTAGTACCTTGCCCTGGAACTATGCACTACCCTTAAGGGTACTCGCAGCAGCTGCGAGTATCACCTTCTGGAGTCCATAGGAGTTCATGGAGGGTTGTGCTGCTGGGCCTTGAGCCATGCGCGATCTCGCGAAATATTTAAAAACAAAATTACCTTTAAAAGTGCATTTAGGGTGAAGAAGGAGATTCTGAACAACAAAGTTTACCTTTGCACAGGGAACGAAACTTATGTCTGATATTTGGAAGAACACGGAGAGCAAATAGCTCTCTGGCATCCTCCTCCAGTAAAGTCCATCCTCCTCCTGTGTGCTTGTACCTCACATGACACTCTATATTGGCTAGAACAATTATGAGTCCAGACACTACAATAAAGGCTTAAAGATAAAATAGGGACTGACTGGACATAGACCAGTGGTGGAAGATACAAAGTATGTTAAAACTTAACTTTTAATGTAGTGACTGGACATAGCCTGACTGGACATAGCCCAAATGCCTTACAAAAAGAAAGTCTTGTATACAGTATTTACTGGTGATGCTCAATGGGTTCCGGAATAACCAGCTCCTTGGTAAATCAGGCAGAATTAAAAACAAGGAAAACTAGGCGCTCTCCAATGGTGCAAGGCACTTTTGTTAGTACCCTGGGAAAGGCTGCACTTGCAGCTGAACCATTTAGGGTCTTTTTTCCAAATGGGGAATAGTGCCTGGCTGCCATTTTTTATTCTGCTTGGTTACTACAGAGGCTGAATTGTAATTCAGCTTCTGTTAAAGATCTACAAAAACCAGTTTGCAACAAATTTACATCTTTGATTCTCCCTAACTCTGGTTGGACTGGCATGGAAGTCGCATTCTTTTGCAGTATGCTGTTGGTTGCAAAAGAAACAAAAGCATACTTACCAAAAGTAAAATAAAGTTACTGGATACGACACTCTGTTATCTAACTGAAAGTGATGTATCTGTAAGTAGTCTTTTTACACTCACTGTCAGATCATCCAAATTTGCTGGCAACATCTCTGGCTTCAGGGCTGACATTGTGGTTGGATTAGCTGTAGTTGCTAAAGTTGCTGTAGCAGCTGTAGGTGAGAGATTTATGGTGGGGGCACCAGATTGCGATGTCCCTGTGAAACTGATCACCCGATCTGCTGAAATACTAAAAGAGTACAATAAATGTATTAAATCAAGATTAGATACTATCTAAAGCTGCACATTTCACAAGATAAGGCAGGGTGATTTACTCATGAGCTATTACCTTGTGGTCAGTGGATGAACTGTTTGTACACAGAAAGTTTGGTTTTGCTGTTGGTTGAGAATCTGAAGTTGCAAGAATATCTGTTGCTGTTGCAGCAAACGAGAGTAGGCAGCGTCCATCGCAACTGGAGATCGATCAACTTTCTGATCCGGTGGAATGTATTGATGATACTTGAGTTTTTTCACCTTTGGTTTGGCATCTTTGGATTTCTTTTGCCTTTGGCTCTTTCCAATATCTGCAGGCTTAGCTGAGACCTGGAAGTGATGACAGAAATGTTAATGCTTAAAAACTGTCTCACATCCTTCTCCTCATCGAAAGTACCTTTAGAAGGGTATTCGAACTAGTTTGGGGCTTTACCTAATTTAATATATAGATATATATAGATATATAATGTGTGACTGAAGCTCCGTCTACCTTTTAAAATTTTGAATGTCCTACTAAACTGTCTGGTACGGTCACTCACAGCCTTACCTACACAAGATAAAGTTTGTGCCCTTTGGAAAAGTGTGGATGCCGGGCCTCCTACCAAGTGACTATGGGCCACTGTAGTGTAGGAAACTCACAGGCAAGGGTTATCCCAATAGCTGTCTCCGTAGAGAATGTTAACATCATTATCAAGTTATGTATATAACGTGATAAGCGTTTGACCATTGTTGTTGTGTTTGTTTGTTTTTATCTGTGTCTGGGAGGAGTTGTGGATTGTAACGGTTAGGTAATTGGATTATTCTCTTGAACAGTTATGTGTTTAAAATAACGGGTATCGGTTCATGAAGTGAAATACTGTAATTAATAAAACAAACAGGGTTATTCAGAGAGATCCGAAAAGTCACCGCACGTTCGATGACCTTTCGTTCCCTGCACTTCGGGGCGATTCGGCGATTCCAGTTCGCCGACTCTGCGGTGTATTCAGCAAGCACCGCAGGGCCCCCCATAGTGCAGGGAAAACTCACCGCAAACTCGCAGAACACTCGCTGAAAACTCACAGAACACTCACCGAACACTCGCCGAAAACCTGCAGAAACTGCTGCAAAAACCCCACCGAACACGCTGGAAAAACCCGACTAGCCGCCGATCACAGCGCAGAGCAGCCGCCAGAAAAAGCCGACAGGCAAACGAACGTGGTAAAAAAAAAAAAAAAAACAATACGCTTGCCAGTTTCAAAACTGAAACGCTGTTTGCAAAAAAACTACTGAACGAAAATGCCTGAAATTTACATATAAGATCCAATGAATGATAATAAAAAGGTCTGTTAAAGACTAAAAGAAAATACGATTTAAAAAAAAAACCTGAAAGAAAGAGACTTTTTACAGCAGAATTAAATAATAAACGGTTTATGAGATATTGTATTAAAACGGGAATATTTTTACCTTTGAAGCCTATGGGATTCGCCTGAATAAACCTATCAAATTAAACCACCACCAAACAGCAGGGCATTTCGGTAACTTTTCTCTGCTGTTTGGTGTCTCTGAATAGACGAACCATTGTTTCTCTAAGGGGGATTTCATTGCCCTCAAACAGGCACCGAACGTGCAGGCAATTCGCCACAATTTGGCAAACTGCCTGCTCTCTGAATAGGCGAATGGCCCCGAAATGTCCCCGTTCACTGAAATTCAGTGTCAGGTTACATTTCGGTGACATTTCGGATCTCTCCGAATAACCCCAAAGTCCTTTTCCCACTCCAAAAAGTGTGTCTGGCTGTTGGTCGTAGGGGCTTTTCTGGGGGACCTCTCTGGAATATCAGAACTACCAGCCGCATAGTACGGAAATTGAATGCCAGTTCCACAAGTGGGTCTGTGTCTGGGAAGGAACGGCCAAAGTAATGGGTTGGGTCTAATTGTGGAGCCTTGGACAGAACCCTGGTTTCTTCCTCTTACAATATATATTCTTTACTGATCAATCATTTAAGAAAACCTAGTCACATGCCCAGTTGCACTGGAAACATGTAAAGATAAGATTTAAAGGCCAGTAATGTGTGTATAATATGTATTGCTGGTGCAAATAAAAGTAAATTACAATCCAATGACTCAAAAAGCATCATATTGTTTTGTGTCTGTTAAAAGAATAAATACCTTGGGTATAATAGCTGAAGCCTGGATTGAGTGATGGGCGGCTGCTCTGTTGGTTGCCAAAGAATCAGCCTCTGTCATTGTTCCTGTAGCTGGATTATTCACCTCATTTATTTGGGGAACGTCCAGCTAGAATTAAATCAAAGAAACACCTTTACTAAAAGACATATTGAATAAATATGATTTTTTTTTTTTACTTGAATGCCAAACCATGCGACTACACTATCCATCATGCAGAGTGCATCAATTGTAGTGACATATGTTTACAGGACTAATTTGTCACATTTGCAGACCAAAAGAAGGAACAGAACATTTTTGAAAGACCCAAGAAGTCAGGTGCAATGAAATGCCTAAATGTGTGTGTTATGGCAAAGCAGAAGAAGAAGGAGTCCAGGCACACGAGTGAGCGTTCAAAGCTTTAATGGAGCATCCCAATAAACGTTGTGTGGGTTGTACAACAGCCTTTGTTGTTGCTTGAGAAACTTAGAACTAAATACCTGACTACAATATCATTGAAAAATAACGAGGACCAACAAACACTTATATGTTCCCATCACGACCACTTCGCTCTGCCAATGATCTGATGCTTTTAGTTCCTCGTACCCTCACACCCAACTCTCGCCTTCCGGACTTCTCCTGAGCTGCACCCTTTCTATGAAACTTCCTTCCCCGCAAAATTAGACTCTCCCCATCTCTCTAGTCCTTCAAGAAGACTCTGAAAAGGCATTACTTTAGAGAAACCACAGGCTGCTACATAGCAAACCATACCTGCTCATGCTGCTTGTCAAACATGAGGTAGACTGGTGGGCCTTTATTTATGCTCCCCCAGAAACAAAATCCACTTTGGGATCAAAACAAAGACACGGAGCGGACTCTTGCTGCAGGGATGACCTGGCTGGAAGTACATTGAAACATACATAGTGCAGGAGGGGAGGGGTCGCGCCTATTCCCCGAAGGGTTGGCTGCAACCACCAAATGCATCCAGCCCAACAACATGTGTAGAACATAACAAAGAAAAAAATGTCATCTGCGCTTACTCTGTGGTTTCTTACAGCCTGTGGTTTCATTTTGGTTAGGACTCGCCCTTATAGAGGTGCCTTGACGCTGGCGGGCGAGCTAGTCTTATAATGGCCATTGATAAGAAACCAAACCTCTAATTGTGTTTAGTTTCCCACGGTATAATTGGAGTAAGCACAGATGACATTTTTTTCTTTGTTATGTTCTACACATGTTGTTGGGCTGGATGCATTTGGTGGTTGCAGCCAACCCTTCGGGGAATAGGCGCGACCCCTCCCCTCCTGCACTATGTATGTTTCAATGTACTTCCAGCCAGGTCATCTCTGCAGCAAGACTCCGCTCCGTGTCTTTGTTTTGATCCCAAAGTGGATTTTGTTTCTGGGGGAGCATAAATAAAGACCCACCAGTCTACCTCATGTTTGACAAGCAGCATGAACAGGTATGGTTTGCTATGTAGCAGCCTGTGGTTTTATTTTGGTTAGGACTCGCCCTTATAGAGGTGCCTTGACGCTGGTTGGCGAGCTAGTCTTATAATGGCCATTGATAAGAAACCAAACCTCTAATTGTGTTTAGTTTCACACGGCATAATTGGAGTAAGCGCAGATGACATTTTTTTCTTTGTTATGTTCTACACATGTTGTTGGGCTGGATGCATTTGGTGGTTGCAGCCAACCCTTCGGGAATAGGCGCGACCCCTCCCCTCCTGCATTACTTTAGAGAAGCCTATCAGCTCATTCAATGATCTCCCCACTGTCATTTCCTGCTCCTCTTCCCATTCAGCCATCCTGCAACCTGCCACTTACCCTATTCACTCTCACCTAATGGGTCACCCCTCTCCTCTTAGATTGTAAATTTGCAATTAAAAACAGACATAAAACATACAATTAAAAAATAGAATTGCCGATACATTCATTCAGTCGATCTATAATCCAAATAATTTCCTTAAATGCAAATAAAGAAAATGGATTTAATTGTATTTACTATCGTGAAAGTGTATTTGAGCTGTAGATGATCTAATTAAATCAATTCCCACTTGTGAAGAAGATTAAGTTCCAATAAGGTCAACCATATATTTGTGCTTTGTGTCAACCATATATAGTCAATTTGAATATATATGGTTGACCTTATTGGAACTTAATCTTCTTCACAAGTGGGAATTGATTTAATTAGATAAACTATAGATCAAATACAATTTCTTTCAAGATAGTGAATACAATTAAATCCATTTTCTTTATTTGCATTTAAGGAAATTATTCTTTTTCTAGATCGGCTGAATGAATGAATCGGCAATTCTATTTTTTAATTGTATGTTTTATGTCTGTTTTTAATTGCAAAAATAAAGGTTACATTTTATTAATTTTTGGGTTTCCGATTTAACAAGCCTCCACTTGGGGCTTAATTTGTTATCCTAGTAGGGTTACCCCCTTTTGTTTCAGTCTGGAAACTTCTATACAATTCTAGCTCAGCTTCAAAATATAGGACTCATTTGTTT
Organism: Leptobrachium leishanense; assembly: GCA_009667805.1. Lineage (NCBI taxonomy): Eukaryota > Metazoa > Chordata > Amphibia > Anura > Megophryidae > Leptobrachium > Leptobrachium leishanense. The sequence continues at coordinate 77,217,363 of CM019073.1, read as the reverse complement.
GTGTTCCTATATAATTTAATCTTAGATTGTAAGCTCTCGAGCAGGGTCCTCTCTCCTTCTGTTCCAGGTGTGTAACGTGTATGTATGTTTGTTATTCTGTCTCTCCCATTATACAGCACTAAGGAATTTGTAGGCGCTTTATAAATACTTGTAACTGTAACCTCCCATCTTCAAACATTATCATTAACCTCCCTGACGGTTTTCCCGAGTGTGTCTCGGGATTAAATTTCACCGCTGGGAGCGATAACACCGAGACACACCGGGCTGTATACATCACCTCTCCATGCGCTCCCTCGCTGATCTCTGCAGTCTCCCCCGGCAATCGCGGCGTTTTACTTCCTGGATTCCTTCTCGCAAGAAGGGAACAAGGAAGTATAAGGTTGCGGTCGCCAGAGAAGGCAGCTGGGGACATCGAGTGAGCTCAGGGAGAGGTGATGTATCTCGAGTGTTGCTCGGGGTTACTGCTTCCAACATAGGATTTTAACCCCAAGCCACACTCGGGATGCCGCTAGGGGGGGCAGAAAAAAAAGACCGCTTTTAGACTACGGTCTTTAGACAAAAATTAGGCCGCCAAGGAGGTTAAGTGAATCATCTGTACTATAGGCATGATTGATGACAAATCTAAATTTCATTCAAGAATTGAAGAACTTGACATGCCTTAAAAGATATTAATATTATTATTTCATACAATATTACTTAATATGAATTATTACACAATGGACTGTAAAAAATTGTTCCTGTGTATGTTGTCTTAATTCAAATATGACCTTAACCATAGCAGTTTGGTCATACCTGGAAAACAGTGGTAGATGTTGGGGAAAGGTTAACAGATAGACTTGGAGAAGGTGCAAAGCGTGGAGAAGAAGATGTAGAGGATGAAGATGAGGAGCTGCTGAGGTCATCATCAAAGGAGAAGGTGTCAGAAGATGAAGAGATCTGCATCTGGTCTACTGAGATAGAATGTGTTATATAACACTTAGTCTTTCTTACAGTTTGATTTTACTTTGTAAAATGTAACATGATCCATCATTACATTTTAGAGGTGGTGCGTGTATATATATGTATTATAAACATATAAAATGTAATTATATCTATATATATATATATATAATATACAGGGTGTCCATAAAGTCTCTTTACAATTTCAAACATTTATCACAAAGACAAATGAAAAGACAGATAAGTGAAAATTATTACAAAATGAGACGTATATATTTAAGTTTTTTTGCTTCGTTTAATACACCTCTATATGGGCACCATTAGTTGCACGAAGTACATCAAGACGTTACTCGATTTCTTGCCATGTTTGCTGTAGCATACCCTTATCAATGGTGGCAATGGCATCAGTGATCCTCTGCTTTAGATTAGTGATGTCCCGTACCTTTGTTCGATACACGATATCTTTAACATAACCCCATAGAAAGAAGTCGAGGGGAGTGATATCTGGTGAACGAGGTGGCCAGGGAATTGGGCCACCCCTCACATGGCACCACAACTACATGGCCTTCAATCAAACATCATTTTCCAGCAAGCTGGTGCACAACCACATTGGGGACTGCATGTTCGTGGGTTCCTAAATGAAACATTTCCACAATGGTGGATTGGAGGTGAGTATTTGACTTGGGGAGGGCCCCAGCTGCTGCCAACTGATTCTGCAGACGCTCTAAGCTGTAGCAAACTTTTTCAGTTAGCTGCAGCAGTTTGTAATTAGAGTTAGGACTTTGTGATCCTAACGCTAATTACTGATTGCTTACTCTTTGTGCTCCCCATGTTTAGCATTGGGAGAGCAAAGTACAGTAAGTTTGTGCTAAAAAGTGCTAACACTGATGAGCTAACAGTTTTTTAACCCGTTAGCGATCAGGAGGGCAACCGTTCAAAGCAGCAAATTTTCCTGGGCAGCAAAATTTTGCAGCCGTGCCCCTGCACTATTTTTTTTCAGTGCCGCTGCACCGGCATATTTTGGAGGCCGGCGCAGTGGTCGCTCTGCACTTAACTTCTGGATTACCTCAGTGTCTCGGTGCCACCTGCTGACATCACCAGAGCATTGCATGCCGGGAGATGTAGTTCACTGGTTTTCTGCAGATTGAAGAAAAGCAGTGTAGAACTACATCACCCGGCATGCAATACTCTAGTGATGTCAGCAGGCGTCACCTGAGGTGCGTTCAATACCTCAGCCGCTGCAAGTGCTAAGTTAGCAACTTGCCATTGAACGCCGTTCAGCCACTCAGCTCTCAGCACTGCTAACTTAGCACTTGCAGCGACCCGAGGAGATGCTGCGAGTAGCTGAGTATGACGTATTAAAGATGGCCGCCGCCATGAAGCAAGTAACAATTCCGTACAGCAATGTTAATTTTGAGGTTTTTGTTCACCAAAGCACAAAATATTTATTTATTATTTACCCCTGCACATAGACATATAGTACAGCTCAATTATATATTTTGTTTCAGAAGTAAACATAATGTTTATTCAATAAAAACTATCATTTGTGGTGTGTGCGTACAAAACGGAATTGTGCTGCTTTCCTTTATCATATTTTGTCCGAGTGACACGAAAAACAATCTGAATCTTTAATAAAAAAATCGGCGGCCATTTTGGATTCAAAATTTGCATCCAAAGCGTTCAATGACACTGCTGCAGCAAACTGAATTGCTGCACTGCTGCTGAGGTATTGAACGGGGCTCTAGACAGTGACCGTTATCCGGCTGCCAACTTTCAGATGGGGGGACAGTGTGTGGAGCCAGAGAAGCAGGCGTTGGGCAGCATGGAGCCCAGAGGGAGGCAGGAGTCCCCCAGCTCGGGCTGTGAGTATGTTCTGCACTCTCACAACATACTACAATGCACTCTGCATCTGTCATCCCAGCATTCCCTGCTCCTGCATCTGTCATCCCAGCATCCCCTGCCCCTGCATCTGTCATCCCAGCATCCCCTGCATCTTTTTCCCCTGCTTCTGTCTCCCTACCTCTGCATCTTTCCCCCACCCAGCTCCTACCCCTGCCTCTCCCAGCCCTCTCTCACACACACTACAACGGAAGCACCAGCTAAGAGAGTGCCGGGTACCTAGTTGTCAGACGTGCTTTCTTGAAATACACAACATGAAGACTCTGCTGGTGAGTTAATTCATGCAAGTGATTGTGTGTGGGCACCTCATCATCTCATACATGGCAGAAGGAGAGAACTTTCCCAAACACATGGTCTGTGTTTCATGGCACACAGGGTGCAGGGAGCTTGCATGGCATGGAGGCTGCATGGCATGGAGGTGGGTGATCTCAGGTCTTGCAGGGCAGACTGATCTGCTCAATGCACAGGGTTTGGGCCGTGTGGTGCCTGACAGGATAATCTGCTAACACAGGGCTCAAAATTTCAAGTCCCAAGCTACTAAACAGGCCATAAGAGTTACTTGCCCCCAGTTGCTCCACCTAACCCCTACCCCGACCTTAACTCTTCCCCTAAACACACCCCCTTAAATTATCTTATGAAATTACACTGTTAAATGTTTTATTTAGAATAAAGATACAAAAATAACATTAATACCCAGACATCAGACCCCCGATAGATGTATACCCAGACATCAGACCCCAGATACATGTATACCCAGACATCAGACCCCAGTGTGAGCAGGGTGAGGAGGCAAAGAAGCTCCTCTCCACCCCCCTGCCAGTGACAGAGACGAGCTTGGTCAGGTTACGCAGTTGATCCCTGCCACCGCGCAGCCTGGGAAAGGGGGGCTGCACGGTGGCACTGCCGGAATCCGCAGAACAAAATGATTTATTGTGCAGCCTGTGTGTGCATTTCCACTTGCCCTAACTCAATTTCCACTCGCCAAATGCAAGTGGGCAAGTGGAAATTTTGAGCGCTGTGCTAATATATAACCTGTGGCTCTTCAGCTGCTGCAGAATGCACCTCCCAGCTAGCCCATTTATTTAAAGTTCATCATGCGTTGCTCTGAAACCCACACAGGGGGTATGTGAATGTGCCAGGGCATCCAGATTCTATCATAAAAGTTCAGGGGTATCTAAATGAGTTATGGAACCCACTTAAAACCACTGTGCTGCAGTATTTCAGTAGGTACTTTGATACCCAGGCACTATTTATACCCAGGAAGGGGGTAACTATCTACCTTAGTACCCTGATTACTGATGCTCTGGCATGGAGGGGCATCTACATGTGCTGTGGCACCCAGACATTACCTGTGCCAGGCAGACATCTATCTATCCCCTGGAGACCTGACATTTCAATCCATACCCTGCAGGAATATCTGCCTAGGTACTAGTGCCAAGATCTAATCTACACCTAGCAGGGGTAAACCTCAATTAACCGGGCGCTAACTCTCATTTATGTGAGCACTAGTGCTAGCGTTGAGGAGGTGATAGGGCCCTTATAAGGTTAGCTGAGCCCCATGGGAGATGTAGATCCAAAACATCTGGAGGGCTGAGTTTTATGATCCCTGTCGCCCCACTACCTGTCCTCGTTAATCACCAAATACACCCCAGCCCGCTCCCTAAGGTCAAACAGTGACCTGCGACTAGCTTCTCCCCGCATCACCTCTTCCCATGATAGACTGCAGGATTTCTCACGCGCAGCCCCCACTCTCTGGAACGCTCTCCCTCGTACTGTCAGACTTTCCCCTAACTTCTCTTCCTTCAAACGCTCCCTTAAAACATTCCTATTTAGGGAAGCCTACCACCCAACTCACTGACGCAACCATCAATCACTCTCACCTTACAGTCCTCTCCTCCTGTTTCCAACCCCAACCCTCCTAGATTGTGAGTTCCTACGGGAATAGGGCCCTCATCTCCTCCTGTACTGTTTGTCAAATGTTGTTCAATGTATTGTAACCCTGACTATACTGTGCTTATTGTACAGCGCTGCGGAATATGCTGGCGCTTTATAAATAATGAATAATAATAATAATCCCTGCTCTAGATGGTATCCCTAATGTCAAATACTTTCAAGCAGGGTCTGCAGTATCTGCATACAGACATAAATGGCCTTTGTGATAAAAATCGCAAATGTGATAAATATAGATCTATAAAAGATATCCTGCATATGGATCATTGTAGTGATCATACTGAGATTACTGGCAGCTTTCAAAAATTCCATTAGAAAGTACAAATAATATATACTGTAAAAATAAAATAGATTTGTAGGCATAATGTCTAAATATGGAAATTACAATGACCTGTACTGTATACAAATTTTCAGCAAGCTTATCCTACGTATCTCCCCTACCGTCCTGACCTCTCACAAATATGTTCCCTCACTTTCTACTGTAATGCAATAATAAAGTTTGTTGAACATTTTATTACAATAAAGCTGGGGGCTCCTTGTTTTAGCTCCTTTGCAGTCATAAAGGATGACAAGAATGACCTATAAATGAGGATTTTGTTTCTCCCAGGGAAAACATCAAACCTACTTTATATTGGTCTTCACAGGTACATTATGTGGCTTTTTTATGTCTTTTCAATGCAAAAATATTTATTTAGAGTTTTTGTAGAGATGTAGTTAATTAGTATATTTGTTTAGGCTTTAAATGCATTATCTATCAGATTGTGTCTTAATAAAAAAAAATTTAATTTAGCTGTTCTGTGCTTTCACATTCAATCATAACCCCTTCACTACTGAGATCAAGATATCTCGGGCTTTAAACGCATTTGGTGACCTGATATCCAGATCTACTGATCTGTAGCCCAAAAGCAAACAAAATTAATTTGCTGCAAACAAATTTTGTTTGCTTTTTGGCTGTAGAAGGTGTATTATGCCCAAAGAGCTAAAACTGTAAAATCAGCTGATGAATGCTCTGAAATATTGGGCTTTGAGCAGCTGATGCGGGGAGAAAAAAAAGACCTTCAGCTCAAACCTCTGTAACTCAATTTGGCAGTAGATGGTGCCATCTACTGGCCAAATAGGTTATTTACAATAATGACTATTTATTACTTTATAATTAATTATAAATTATTTTACAAAAAACCACTGGTTTCTGACAATGTTTTTTTGGAAAATCACTTGGTAGTGAAGAGGGTAAAGGGATGATCCAGGTACTGTGACCACTCAATGTAATATGAGTGGACACAGTGACTTAAATGCCTTCATCCATCTCCCCCCTTCAGAGGACCCTGGAGGGCTAATTTAGCTGTCTGACTGCAAAGTTTAGTTCCCCCAAAAGCTGAGATCAGCAAGGGCGGTTTAGGGCTCTCTAGACTAAAGATTCTTTCCACATGGCATTGAGAGTTATTGGATCGAAAGGGAACTTGTTCAAACGTCTTGCCTCTCACTGGTCTAAAGGGTTAAAACGTGAAGGGAAGTTGCTTAGGGGGTTAGGAAGGATTAATGTTTCATACCTCCATTCCCAACCTCCTGTTTTAACCCCAGAATATCCCTCTGCAGACTGCTGATGGTTGTTAAGTTGTATTGTACACATCACAACATAAAAGAAAGTAACTTTGAGGCTGTCGGGAGATTTAAATGTACCAAACGCGATACATATAATTAATGAAAATATAAATTTGATTTAGATTTAATACCAAAATCTAAATTTATTGTAAAAGATTAATTTTATATATGCTCACCCTTAAGTCCATCCTTTCCCCCAGTAGGTAATGGAAGGATATTTTTCTTCACTAATTCTAAAGGTCCAGGCCGATGAAGAATTTTTTCATTCAGATCTTCAGCCAGACGGGCTTTTTTTTCTTTAAGTTCTTCAGATTCAGCTATGGTATCTTAAACAGTATAAAAGTATCATGGATGAGTGAACATGAACCTGTACTGTGCATTAACTTAATTAAACTGCCTAGATATTAAACATAGCATCATTATAAACTAAACATTGATGTTTAGTTGATTCTAATAAAATAGTGGTTCCAACCCTGGCCCTCAAACACCCTTAAAAAGCCATATTTTAAGGATTACCTTGGCAGACTGAATACTGCAATCACTGGGCATCAAATGATATCACCTGAGCTGAGCTTCAGATATCTGGCAAACCTGGCTTGTTAAGGGGACCCGAGGGCCAGGGTTTGGGAAACACTGCAATACAAAATTGATTCAAATTCCAGAATTCGACCATTTCTTACCACTGACACCAAAAAGCAGCTCATCCACGCCCTTGTAATCTCCCGACTTGACTATTGTAATAATCTTCTAGTTGGCCTCCCTCTCTCCCACCTCTCCCCCCCTACAATCCATTCTAAATGCCTCTGCCAGGCTCATCCACCTCACACGTCGCTCTGTCTCTCCCGCTCCTCTCAGTCCCTTCACTGGCTCCCCATCCACTGCAGAATTAAATTCAAAATCCTTATCCTGACCTACAAAGCTCTCACTAACTCAGCTCCCCACTACCTGTCCTCACTAATCACCAAATACACCCCAGCACACTCCCCAAGATCAAACAGTGACCTGCGCCTAGCTTCTCCCCGCATCACCTCTTCCCATGATAGACTGCAGGATTTCTCACACGCATCCCCCATCTTCTGGAACGCTCTCCCTCGTACTCGAATCAAACTTTTTTGATGAGGGCAAAGTAAAATTTTATGGTTGAACCTTGGGGTCGTTGACCAAAATTCAACAAACAATCTCAATAAACCCTATTGATCTAGAACCAAACAGATATCTCATGAGAAGTTAACTTGTTAACAGATGCGGAACTCAATGTGTCAGCGAATCTCGAATTGACAGAAACACGCATGGTTCTCGCCATTCTGAGTTTCAAGTTTTACACATTACATCAGAGCAAGAGGGCTCTGCGCTGCCTCTGAAACACTGGTCATGTTAAAGAGCAAAAGGAAGTCATTTTGCAGCCAAAATATATGATACAGTATATAAACACAATGTTAAAATTGTTATACCAAAGTAGGTACAGATCGAAAAATAAGAGAATTATAAATTACAAATGTTGCAACCTTACAGGGTGTTTTATTGAAACTCCTTTGGATTGTAGGACATTTTTCAGTACAATCAGGGCCTTCCCCGTTCTCCAGAATACCTACATTTATCTCCTGTCATCTGCTTTCAATTATGTACTATTTATCAATTGTATTGATAATTGTCATGTATCAGAGATTGCAGATGACACAAAAATAGGAAAAGTAATACAATGCGAGCAGGATATTACTTCGCTGCAGATGGATTTAGATAGATTGGGGGACTGGGCACTTAAATGGCAGATGAAATTTAATGTTGATAAATGCAAAGTTATGCACTTTGGAGTGAAGAACACACAAGCAACTTATACCCTAAATGGTACGGAGTTAGGGAAATCCAAGTAGGAGAAGGATTTGGGAATGATCATAGACTTCAAACTAAGTAACAATGCGCAATGTCAAACAGCAGCCGCCAAGGCCAGCAAGGTATTGGCATGCATTTAAAGGGGAATTCACTCTCGGGATAAAAAAATAATTTTGCCTCTGTATAAATCAATGGTAAGACCGCACCTTGAATATGCCGTGCAATTTTGGGCACCTGTCTTAAGAAAGTATATTATAGTGGTAGAAAAAGTGCAGAGACGGGCGACTAAATTAATAAGGGGAATGGAAGGGTTAAGTTATGAGGAAAGACTAACAAGCTTAAACCTGTTTAGTTTAGAGAAACGGCGCCTTAGAGGGGATCTGATAACCTTATATAAATATATACGGGGCAATTATAAACAATTGTCTGGAAACCTATTCATTAACAGGACTATACGCAGGACACGAGGTCACCCATTTAGACTGGACGAAAAGAAATTCAGCCTAAAACAAAGGAAGGGTTATTTTACGGCGAGAACAATAAAGCTGTGGAATTCTCTGCCTGTTGAGGTGGTTGGGTCAGAGACTGTACAGACTTTTAAAAAACAACTGGATGACTTCCTGCAGACACAGAGTATTAAGGGTTATAATATTTAATATGTGGACAAGCTTCTTGATCCAAGGAGAAATCTATCGCCATTCTGGGGTCAAGAAGGAATTTTTTCCCAGTGTGTTGTGCATAGGTGAGCACTTCAGACAGGGTTTTTTGCCTTCTTTTGGATCAACAGCAGTAGGTGATGTGTTGTGAGGCTGAACCTGATGGACGCATGTCTTTTTTCAGCCTATGTAACTATGTAACTATTCTTAAGGGGTTATTCACAAAGCACTGAAATCTCACCAAAATGTCGGCGCGTTTCAGCGATTACAGTTTGCCGACCCTTCGGTGATTATAGTGCCCCGAAGATGGAGTCGCTGAAGGCCGCCGAAGACTGCCAAAGACTGCCGATCTGGTCGCTGAACAGGCAGCCGAACACCACCAAACACCACTAAAGACTGCCAAACTGCAAAAAAGAAACACGGAACTCTCCTATTCTCCTAATAGGTGTTTAAACCAATAAAAATGTCTTAAAAACTATCTTAATAATAAAAAAGGTCCTATTAAAAAAATAATAATATTATCTGTTACACAACTATAAAAAAAAACTTTTAAAAAAAAACTTTTTGCTGAAAATGAAAACAATAAACTTTTTAAGGATAAAAAAAAATATTTTCTTTTTTTAGATTTTAAAGATTTTAGAGTTTAAACCTGTTGAACTGAAACACCGAAAATTATGGCATTTTGCCGACACTTCAGTGCAGTTCAGCGTTCTATTAATAGATTAACCATTACTTATCTATGGGACAATTTCTCTGCCACCGCAGATCGCCGGTCTGCGTGATCTTCAGGGAACTACATTGTATTTCGCTGTCAATTCCCCAGTACTTGGTGAATTGACAGTTTAGTGAAAAGACAAACTGGTCCAAAATTGCACTGAATGGTGAAATTCAGCATTAGCTGAAATTCGGTGGCAATTTCACCATTTAGCGAATAACCCCTTAAGTATTAATCGTGCAGCACTTATGAAAACCTTTTGTTACTTGTGTGAATGTTTTTTTAGAATTGCTCTTCTTGATATGAGCTCTGTGTTAAAATGAGTGTCTTAGAACATACAGAGATTTACTTCTAAATTCGGCTGATTATACTAGACTCTTCAGAAGAACTTTATCAAATCTAGGCTTATAATATTTCTATATAGCACAATGTGAGTGGTATAAACATTCTAAATATATAACACCTGATCTCACCCCGACATCCCCTTCTGAAGGCGTTAATCATATACAGAATAAATGAATAGAGAATCGGGGTAGATCACTTCACGATTCCACCGGTCCTCTAAATCTTGGCATTTTCCAGAACAACAAGAAGGACTCTGTGTGGGTAAAAAGTGGATTTATTGGAAATTAACAATAAGAACAAGTAATCCAACGCGTTTCACCCGTTACATAATATGGACATCATCAGGGAACGGATGAAGTCCATATTATGTAATGGACGAAACGCGTTGGAATACTTGTTTTCATTGTTATTTCCCAATAAATCCAGTTTTTGTTCCTCCTTGTTGGTCCGGAAAAGGGCGAGACTCATTTGAAGGACCGGTGGAATCGTAGAGTGATCTACCCCTATTCTCTATTAATTATTACATATCTAAATCTAAGGACATCTGAACAGATGACCAGTTGGATTTTTACCAAACCTGGTACGTATTTTTATGAATCCTAGATTTGTGAAGCAAAAAGCTTGAGGAGGATGAGCTCTATAGCCATTATGGTTTTTATCAATGGCATAACAGTAACAAAATAAAAATGTAACCTTCGGCAAAATGCATCTTCACAGCTGCCACTTTGTGGAGCTTGTTCTGATTCTTGCACTTAAGCGCATCTTCAGTCTGCAAAAAAAAAATCAGAAGAGGTTATGTGAGGCTACAAATCTATGGTCAGTAACCTTCACTCGCTTGGAAATCACATTTTATTATGGTTTTTATGATCCCGTAAATGTGAGGAGCTTTTTTAGCACAGGGCTCCACTGATCCAGCTTTCAGTTTTCCATTTAACCCCTTACTGACACAGCCTAGGTTTACCTGTTTGGTACAGAGAGGGCTTTAATTTGATGCAACATATATATATATATATGTATCTTCTCAGTAATTATGAAAAATGCAGGGGGAAAAACAAAAAGATGCCATTATTTATTCCAGCCTTGGCAGTTATAGTGTGCACATAAATAGTGCAGTTAAAGAAATGTATTTCAAAACAAGTACATTATTTGTCTTGATTTAAAGACTGCATCGTATGTCTAGGATTTCAGCTTATATAGGTAGGTATTTTTGAGATAAGAAAAAAATAGGCCATTACATAGCTCACTGACCACTGAGATTGGTTGTATAAATTATGGCTGTGTTAGGACCGTTGTATGCTGCTACTAGTGTGCTTCACGGGCCAAGGCATCAAGCAACAGCATTTTCCCGACCCTGCCTGCTCCAAAAAGCAGCTCATCCACGCCCTTGTAATCTCCCGACTTGACTATTGTAATAATCTTCTAGCTGGCCTCCCTTTCTCCCACCTCTCCCCCCTTCAATCCATTCTAAATGCCTCTGCCAGGCTCATCCACCTCACCCGCCGCTCTGTCTCTGCTGCTCTTCTCTGCGAATCCCTTCACTGGCTCCCCATCCACTGCAGAATTAAATTCAATATCCTTATCCTTACCTACAAAGCTCTCACTAACTCAGCTCCCCACTACCTGTCCTCACTAATCACCAAATACACCCCAGCCCACTCCCTAAGGTCATACAGTGACCTGCACCTAGCTTCTCCCTGCATCAACCCTTACCATGATAGACTGTAGGATTTCTTACACGCAGCCCCCATCCTTTGAAACGCTCTCTCTTGTACTGTCAGACTTTCCCCTAGTCTTCATTCGTTCAAATGCTCCCTTAAGACAATCCTGTCCAGGCAAGCCTACTCTGCGACTCACTAATAGACCTCACTCGTACAGTTAGACTTTCGCCTAGTTTCCCCTCCTTCAAACGCTTCCATAAGATATTCCTAATCAGGCAAGCCTACCACCTGACTCACTAATACACCTCACTCGTACTGTCAGACGTTCGCCTAGTTTCCTCTCCTTCAAACAGTTACTTAAGACATTCCTATTCAGGCAAGCCTACCACCTGACTCACTAATACACCTCCCTAGTACTGTCAGACTTTCCCCTAGTTTCCCTTCCTTGAAACGCTCCCTTAAGACATTACTATTCAGGCAAGCCTACCACCTGACTCACTATTACATTGCCCCAACCAGTCCATCACTCTCACCTTCCAGTCCCCTCCTTCTGTTTCCACCCCCAACCCTTCTAGATTGTGAGTTCCCACGGGAATAGGGCCCTCTTTCCTCCTGTACTGGTTTGCCAAATTGTTGTTCAGTCTCAATGTATTGTAACCCTGTCTATATAGTGCCCATTATTCAGGGCTGCAGAATATGCTGGCACTCTATAAATAAAGAATAATAAAATAAATAATAATTGCTGCTACAATGGCTGCATAGCCGTATTTAAGTCCCATGATGGAATTATTCTATTATCAGTCCTTAAGCCCTTCACTACCAAGATCAAGTATACTCGATCATCTAAAGCACCTCGTGGTGCCACAATATCCAGAAATTCAATGCAAATGGTCTCCAGAACGTGCTCCTGTATTACAATGCATCAGACCTGACCGAGAATGATTTGAAATTATTTGAAAAACCTTGATTTTCCTATATGATGGACTATGGAGATCAGGCTATAATTTAAATGTAGATGCAATTTTTAGCCAGCAGAGGGAGTCCTCTGCCTTTCAAATAGGGCTTACCTACTGTGAACATATACAAAGGGACTCCTCTGCATATATTTACCGTGTGGGTAATGGACAGTTATTTTTCCATAAACCACTGGCACCTGCCTTTGGGTTTAAGAAAATCACTTAAAAGTGAAGGAGTTAATTGCAGGACAGGTATGAAAGAATAATTAGAATTATTTATTTATTTATTAGATAATAATAATAATTTATTAGAATAAAAGAAGGGGTTAATATAACAGAGGTACAGTATAAATATTGAGAAAAATGTTCACTAGCTCATGGGTAATTCACATAAGCGTGAGAAAAGTTAATCTATTTTTATTTGACATCATTACTTCAATATTATTTTGCCAATCAGATCATTTATTAAATAAACTATAACATACTAAATGTAAACCTTTGAACCACCTGATCCACCTTCTGCTAAATTTGGAAAAACACAACATTCTTTTGAAAGCTTCTCTTTATTCAGTGATCTGGCACACGCAAACAGTTCAAATTAAGTACTTTGTTTCACTGTTACAGGATGTCATTGCTTCATATTAAAGTACTTACTTTCATTTGACCCATGTTTCCATTTTGTTCTGGGAAAGGTGACTGGGATTTATTTGGCGCTATAAATCAAAATATAAAAAAACATGCAATTTGAGAGAGTTGTGTGATTGTCATATCAGGTCACAGAACAAATTACTTATTTTGAAATGAATTTGGCATGTACAGATATTCATAAGGGTCGATCTCTTGTCTGTGACTCTGTCTGATAGTTTATTCCTGCTCCTTACAGTTCTCTCTGTTGTTTGCACTTTATTTGGTACAGTTTATGTCTGGTTCCTTGTTTTCCCTCGTCTGATTATACTTCAGTTATCCTAGTCATTGCCATTTCTTTATTTTTTGTCTATCCCGATCTGTGTGTTTCTGAGTTATCTAATTTTCTGTGTATGACCTCTGGCTTTGCATTCTGGCTATTCTTCTATAATTTCCCTTGTGCTCCTTGACCTCCTGTGTACCGACTCCTAGTTTGTCTGATATCCCTCTCTGGTTTCTGATCCCTGGCTCTGCGTGACTACCCAGATTTTAGAAATCCAGCTATTCAAAGTGTAGATAGTGTTTGTGTGTAGGGATCTAGTTTCACCTTTCTAGTTTGGGCTATTAAAGCAGAATATGGGGCCAACCTTGTCTCACACCAGGTGCCCCTATGACAGGTAAAATCCTGATGTTTTATTTTATACTGGGCTCCTACAGGAGCCAACATCAAGTAAACTCAATCTGGTGATATTCTGGAGCAATGCAAAGGAAATTTGTTTACTGTGAAATTCATTTGTAAACGTGTTTCAAAATGTGCCCCCCAAATTTCAGTATTTTGTACATGTTATACAACCTGCTGAAGCTGTTTGAACAGCTTGAAGACAAGTTTTTCTATTACAGAAAGACAGAGCTCCACCTGTAGATGCTGTTTTTGGCCAGCAGGGGGAGCCCTCTACCTTTCAAATAAGCTTACTGTCTCTAAAATGAATATTATGAAGGGTACCATCATTTTTACACTGTTGTAAGGTAAAGCTGCTTTCCATAAAACCTATGGGGCTTGGCAGTGGTTTTATGGAAAACTACGTGGGAGTGAAGGGGGTAAAGATATTTTTTGTAGGCATCCTAATGTGATTGTGTTTTTATGCATTAGTTTCAAATTTGCTGTACCTTTTTTCAAATATTTGATATTTAAAGTTACATATCAATAATTGCTTTTCTCTGATTGTTTAAGTGCAGCTCATTTCTCCTCAGTCAGCAATCCATTTATAAGCTCTATACATAACAACAATGCAACAGGTTTAAACAATCTGCTTCTGAAAGCAGTTCTTCCTATTTTTAAAGGGACACTACCACCCAAAAAATGAAAATGTATATGTTATTTATTTTATTATTTGCTGATATCTTACATTTGCTTAGTTTTTCTCTTGTGTATTTAGTTAAGAAAATATTTGACGTTATATTTGTCACTGGGTGCATCCTTTGTGTGATTCAGCAGCTGCTGAATTGCTACATTGCAGCAGTTTATTTTGCTGCAGCAGGCTCACTGAATGCTTTGGGTTGTGCGTACTGAAGCAAAAGGGCGGAGGATTGCTTAATGAAAGGTGCTGTTGCTGCAAAATCCACTTTTGCCCATTTTATTACCACTTTAGTGTTAATGTTTATCATGTTCCATTAAATATTTGGGGTTTTGGTCCACCAAAACTTCAAATTGAACATTTCCTTATTGGATTATTTGCTCCGTGGAGGCGGCCATCTTTCCCACGTCACACTCAGATACTTTGCAGCACCTCTTGACTTGGCTGCAAGTGCTAAGTTAGCAGTGCTGAGCGCTGAGCGCTGAGCTGCAGCACAGCGTTCAGTGCCAAATTGCTAACATCGCACTTGCAGCGGCTGAGGAACTGAACGCGCCTCTGCTCTCCCAGCCCCCCATGTCTTGCAAAGCACAGGCTGCAGATAACTCTTAGCTTACAGTCTAAACAAGACATCCCTACATAGATATACAACATGTATGCCTGGGAGTGATAGGAGCAGCAATGTATCTGATGAATGCAGTCTGCAGTGAGGCTTTATCAGATACAATGCAGCACCTATCTCACACACACACACACAGGCATCCATAATGTATATGCAGGCTACACTTTAACTGTTGAAAGACGTGTGGAAAATAAACTTGCTGAGCTGCCTGGTCCTGCCCTCTACAGACACACAGCAGCCAGTAAAAGAGTTGGGGTGTACACAGCAGTAAAGTGCAGATTTTGGTAAATGTTGAATCATGGGAAAATACCTACAAAAGGGGACCAAGAAAGAAAAACATATTTCTTTTTTATTTCTTCACATTTTCTCTCTTTGTTTTAACCCCTTCGCTGCGGAGGACGCGCTCAGCGCGTCCACCCGCAGGTAACGTTCCTTGCGGTGGACGCGCTGAGCGCGTCCTCCCTTTGGGGCCAGCGTTCGGCCGGGTTCCGGCCAATCGCTGGACCCCCCGGTGCGGGCTGACATCCTCGATGTCAGCCCAGCACCCGGAACCACTGCGGCGGCGCGATGACACCTAATTCAGGCACCTCCCCGCATGTGCGGAGGAGACGCCTGGGGGGGAGGGGGGGGGGTCCTTCGGACCTCTCTCCCTCCCGATCGCCAGCGTTGCGGGGGTTAATCCAGGCACTGTTTGGAAGGACACAGCCTGCCCTTCCTAACGGTACCTGGAATTAATCCCATGGGGGCTGGATCACAAATCGGCGCCGAAAAGCGCCAGTTCGTGATCCTTCTCCGGAGCTGGCCGACATCTTGGATGTCGGCCAAGCTTCTGGGAATGCCCCCTGAGGACTGACGTCATCGTGCATAGCACGATGACGCCAGTCTTGGAGTTAACCCCTAACTGCCACCAATGGTGGAGATATGGGGTTCCAATGAACCCCCTATCTCCCGATCCATGGCAGTTTTTTTTTTTTTTTGTGAAAGGATTTTACCAGGAAGGATACATTGAGATTTCTCTTGTTTTCAAGTATGTCCTGGGTGGTGAGTATGTACCATTAGGTGTGTTGCCAAGGACACTTACTGGAGAGGTTGCTCACTGGGATTGAGCCCATGACTCGACAGGCTCTCTCCATGCAGAGCGGTGACATTACCTCTACTCCACCCAGCCGGTACTTTTAAGTACAGTTACGGTTAATGTTTGATATTGTTGGATCGGCCAGAGCATGGCCGTTCCAACAATACCAAACATGAGTATGAAAAAAGTTTTTAAAAAAAATTATAAATAAAAATAAAAATAAAAAAATATTTTAAATAAAAATTATAAAAAAAAATAAATAAGTTTTTTTTTCTTTTTTTTGGTTTGTTAATGCAGCAATATTGTTCCCATTTCAATTATAATGTGAACAATGATGCTGCACTAACGATTTTTGTATGCGGTGCGTTTGTTAAAAATCGCGTAATTTTCCCCAAAAAAAAATGTAACGAGACCCCATCTCTAATTTTTTTAACAAGCGCACCCCATACAAAATATAACCGCAATTGCTCGCATGTTAAAAAAAAACACTTTACACGTTGTAAATTATTTAAAATTCATATTTTATTGCATTTTTTGTTATAATATACAGACAGGTCATGACGTATACATATAATAATGACATATTATGAATCTGCCGAGTCTGACGGAAAGAATGATATATAATATGTCTGTGTCATATACTAAAATAAGCCTTCAAAACACGTTTAAACATGATGAGCAAAATCGGTAAAAATGAGCTCAGCACAGAGGCGGGAAAAGCCTCAGCAGCGAAAGGGTTAAGTAGAGATGTGCACCGCTGAAAATTTTGTTTCGTTTCGTCTAGGTTTTTTTTCCAGGTGTTTTTTTTTATTTCGGGTCATTTCGGACCGTTTTCGTTTCGATTCAGTGATTCGATTCAGTGATTCAATATCGATTCGAAATTTCTGATCGTTTCGGTGATTTGGGTCATTTTGGTGTTTGGATCATTTTGGCGATTCTGTGATTCGGATCATTCGGGTGATTCGGTTCAGTTTGTTTTTTGTTTTTTAATGAGTTATTTTGTTTTTTATTGCTTATTTAAGAATGGGAAGTAGATTAGTACCAATAGAATGAAAGTTCCTTTACTTAGTTATTCTTTTAAGATTTTTTAATCATTTTTTGGGTGAAATTTTAGGTTTCTTAACTTTTTTTAAAGAAACAAGGCTTTTTAACCCATAGGTTTCAATGCAGCATAAGATTCCACACACTGCCGGGCAGCACCTCTACAGTATAATTAATGCAGCATATGAATTCGCACACTGCTGGGCAGCACCTCTACAGTATAATTAATGCAGCATATGAATCCTCACACTGCCGGGCAGCACCTCTACAGTATAATTACTGCAGCATATGATTCCACACACTGCCGGGCAGCACCTCTACAGTATAATTAATGCAGCATATGAATCCGCACACTGCTGGGCAGCACCTCTACAGTATAATTAATGCAGCATATGAATCCGCACACTGCCGGGCAGCACCTCTACAGTATAATTAATGCAGCATATGATTCCACACACTGCCGGGCAGCACCTCTACAGTATAATTAATGCAGCATATGAATCTGCACACTGCCGGGCAGCACCTGTACAGTATAATAATGCAGCATATGAATCCACACACTGCCGGGCAGCACCTCTACATTATAGTTACTGCAGCATAAAACAAAAACCAACTGAACCGAATGACCCGAAATTATCCGAATCACAGAAATGTTCCCAAATGCCGAAATGACCCGAATCACCGAATTGACCCGATTTATCGAATCGACCTGATATTTCAAATCATCTGAATTATCGAATCGAATGACTCGAAATTTCGAATCGATCTGAAATTTCGTGTGGTCGACATTTCGGATTCGAGATGCCCTCGGAAGCACGAAAATGGTAAATTTTGTCTGAAAATCGATTTGGTACGAAACGAATTGCACATCCCTAGTTTTAAGCTTGCAAACCTAACTTTGTAATGTAGCAAAAGAACTGCACTCAGTGGATGGCCTTTAGCAAAGCATAAAGCCATGGTGAGGGACACAGATCAGGTGGTGAATGATCCTACATGACTGCACTCAGTGGATGGCCCTTAGCAAAGCATAATGCGATGGAGAGGGACACAGATCAGGTGGTGAATGATATTACATGAGTGTGAAGACCTTTCCTTTAGTGTCTTCAAATAATGCTGCCAAGCATGGTTCCCAGTGGGGCCTGTATTGCTGTCAATTCTGTCAGCAGATAGACCCTTCCATGGTGGGGACACCATGAGGATAGATAACTTCATAAATGTGGAGACCATCTATCTACATGTTTTCAGAGGCAGTAATTAGGGCAGTATAACATACTGCCCGCTAAGGCTGGGGTCAGACGAGCGTGATTTCTACGGACTGTACGTCTGTGCAGTACGGACATCGTCAGTACGGATGACGCAGTAGTGGTCACACAGTCCGTTTTTTCACTGAAGTTATTTTTTAACGGATGTAGGAGGGAAAATAAATTACAATGAAAAAACATTCTGTCCGTCAAAAATGCTGGACGTATAAATGCAGTCCGTCTGACCTCGCTCCATCACTCACACACAAAGCTATGCAGACGTTGTGGACGTGGCGCACTCCGCAAGTCCGTTCTAGCAGTATTACGTTCTTGCCTAACCTGCGTCCGTTTGCCGCGGCCGTTGTGCGTCCGCAGTTCAGTGCGGACGTACTTCATGTGTCAGGCTCCAATGGACTTACTTTCATGCTATCACGGAGGTACTTTTAGGCGCAATCACGGACGTGAACACTACGCTCGTCTGACCCCAGCCTAAGACGGGGACGCTAAAGAGGAAAACCTGCACCTGCAGGTTTCTCCTTAATATCCTCATTATAGCTCCATATTACGTGGCAGGATCTAATCCAGCAGTCTGCCCTGTAATGCCGTGCTAAGCCTCAGGATACTCGAGGCAGCGCTAATGTCATGCCTCAGCCCTGAGAGCCTGCTGTGGTCAGCCTGGGTCACTAGCTCTCTATACCTGCTCCCCACTTAAGGGTTAACTCCTGTGTCTGAACCTGAGGATTCTGCATATAACCAGACCACACCCTCCTCCCCTTTGCTCTTTCATTTTGTGTTTTTCCCTTCCAGTGTCCAGAGGTCTTGAGAGCTCCCTCTTGTCATTGTTGTTCCTGATTTATTTTGCTCTGCCGTGCATCCTTGCTGTGTCTGCATTACCTGGTTCCTGCGTGCTGGACAATCCACTGCGTGGCCCACTATCCAGTGGGTCCAGAGACACTCAAGTGGCTTCCAGCCCTCCAGCTCTCTCCAAGGAGACCAACCTACTATCAAGGTACATTTGCCTAAAGGCTCCTGCTTCTCCTCAAGCGGATCTGGAGAGAGACTACGTGGTCCACCATCCACTTGCCTATTTTCTGTGCTACCACCTGTTCTGTGCTGGACTGTTTGCTGTGAACCATCCCACAATATAAGCTTTGTTGTGTATTTACTGTCTCCTGTGTCTTTCTGCCTGCTCACCCCCAGCGCTTGGGAATATAACATCACACTGAGGCTGTGCCATGGCTCCTTCCTGGCACGAACCTGACAGCTAAGCGCCGACGCGAGCATCCCCTCCATGGAGTCCATAGGACTCCATTGAGGCTACAACTGCTAGTCACGTGACCATGCAGGATCTCGCCTCTCACGTGATCCTGCAGGTCGACAGAGTGATTCGCGGTGGTAGACTGTGGATTTTTTTCCCCAGTCTCACTCTGTTCCCTGCGGCCAGAAGAGGTTGATCGGGCCACTGTTCTTGCCGCAGGATGAGAGATGAGTATGTGATTTTTTTTTTGGGGGGGGGTTGAAGATGATGATAACTGATTCTGCAGAAGCGGAATTAGCTAGCACCAGCTCCAAGCTATGGTTAACTTTTCAGTTAACCCCAGCGGGACGTAATTAGTGCTAGGACTTTGTAATCCTAATGCTAATTAACACTTTACGCTCCCCATGTTAAGCATAGGGAGAGCAAAGTACAATAAGCTTGCGCTGAAAAGCACAATCCCCGAATCGCTAACAAGCTTTTTCGGAATGTAATATGGCCGGCCCGCGCTAGGGCTACTTAAAGGGATACTCTAGGCAACATGACCACATAAGCTTTTTTAGGTGGTCATGATGTCTAGAGAATGCCCTTTTCCTCCGCTGCCCCCTCCGCTCAGCCGATCGGCTGAAACAGCTGAGAGACGCGGAGGACTTTACTCTGCCCTCTCAGCTGACGTCTCCAACTCGCCGCAGTAGCTGGCGGCAGCGGCTGAGATTAGTGTTGCACGCATCCTCTTGCGTGCAACACTAATCAAAGAAGATGGAGCCAGGAGGAAGCCTGCTGATTGGCTGGTTTACATGAGAGGCGCACATGCGCGCTTCTCACGTAAACCATTAGCCAAGTTGAAGATTTTCAGGACGAGAGCGGAAGAGAAGAGAGGTGAGTATAAAAAAAAAAACGCTGTTGTGGTTTTTAGGGTAAGTATTACGTTAAAAACAAAAATACTGAATAACTAGGTAGGGCAATAGGTTTAATATAACTAAAAAAGGGGGCGGAGCTGACTACGGACAGGAGAGGACGCATCTCGCTGAGCTCTCTAGCTGACATCTGCAATTTATTGAATTTTAGCGTCATCCAGTCAATGTTGAGACCCCCATTTGAGAAGGTTTAGTATCAGGGAGGCAGTGACCACATATTGTGTCGGGTGCCTGGCCCTTTGGAGGATTTCGGAGCCGGTGCTGGAATTCGGGCCTACTGCGGCCTGCTCCCGGCGTCCATTTGCAAAGCCTATCTCGCCTTTCAGGATTTCTGGATCTGTCCTGGGTACTGCCTCCGGCCACGCGGAGTGTTCATCCTTCGCTGCCGCTGTGTCTGCAGGAGATTCTCCTTCACGCGAGCCCCCATAGAGCCGCTGCTTCCCATCGCCGATGTCTGACCCTGATTTGCAGCCGCTTACGAGGGGGATGCTGAGGGAGCTGCTGGAGGAGTTCCGCGAGCAGTGGTTCCTTGCTTGGAGAGAAGCTGGATGGTCCGCCGAGGTGACACTGCCGTGGCGGGGTGCTGCGGTCCTGGAGAGGGAAGACGAATCCGGGGGGATCCCTCGGCTGCGTGTGGCGTTGGAATCTGCGACATGGGTGGGATTTCCTCTTCCCCGGCCGGGCATGCTGCGGATTTACTACTACGGGCCCTTGTCGACTTACCTGAGCTGGAGGTCGGTGAGCGGTGCCGCGATTGCCCTGATCCGGTGGGGCCTTCTGACGTCTTACACCTGGTCTCTTTACTGGAGTTCTCTACCGCAGCTGCTGCGGCTCTGTTGCCTGGCCGACTTTGTGGATGGTCCTTCCCTCCTGCTGGGGCGCTTCTCCTTGGACTCCTGTTGCTGACCGTCATGCCTGCCCTGACTTTCAATATCTGGTGCCTTCCCGTCGCTACGCTGTAGGCCTCAGTCCCCCCCTTGATCCTGGACACTGGTTGAGTGGCTCCGAGGATGCTGTGTGCCCTTTCCCTATCCTGACCTGGACACTGGCTGAGCTGACTGACCCTGCTTCTGGAATCCTGGCTTTACACGTTTGATCCCACCTGTTGACATACCCTGCTGACATCCCCCCCCCCTCACCGCAGAGACCCCTCTCAGCTGATTATTTCCCCTTCCTCCCCTCATGTTTTTATTGATATAGCTGAGATATTTGAATTTTTACCCCTTTTATTATTTCCACCCCTCCTGAAACTCTGAGACACTATTTTTATATTTTTTTTGCCGTCTTTTTCGGTGTATAGCTTATTTCTGATGTGCTGGTGGATGCTGAGGCCCTCTTTGATTTTCCTCCCCCTCCCTTTTTTTTTTTTTTTTTTGCAGAAAGGGGCTTACTTGGGGTGAGCCACTATGGCAGCTACCATGGCTCTGCCTGTCATAATTGGCCCCCGAGAGCCCTGGCCGCGTGACATTTGTCCTCCATGGCCTCCTTGTCCCTTGGACTTTCTGGAGTGAGCCAGGAGAGTCACGTCGTTGGCTTTTGCCATATCCCCATCCCTTGTTTTGTTTTCCTTATTTACACATCTTGGTTTCCGGCTCCCACCTTCCTTTATTTTGTTTACTGCTGTGTACACCATTGTTTCCTTTCTTACTGGTCCTGCGTGGCCATTGTTTTTCACTGATTTATTGTCCTGCAGACATGTCTTCAAAATAAAAAATTTGAAATAAAAAAATATAATTAAAAAAAAAGGGGGGGTGATTTTTAGCCTAGAGTGTTCCTTTAAGCTAACGTTAACGCTCAGCTGAGCGCTAACGCAGTGGCGTGCATGACACTCATGGTGTCACCCCACCCTCCGAGTTTTACTGTTTGTTTGTTTTTTTACTGTTACTCAAGAATTCAAACTCCCATATAACACTACTATACACAGCACACATTACTGTGAGTTTTACTGCTGTGGAGCTCTGAGATACGCTTATATACATCGCACATTACTATGGGATTTATTGCTGTGGAGCTCTGTGATACGCTCATACACAGCACACATTACTGTGAGTTTTACTGCTGTGGAGCTCTGGGATACGCTCATATACACCGCACATTGCTTATTGCTGTGAGTTTTATTGTTGTGGAGCTCTGTGATAATCTCATACGAACACACTGCACATGACATTCCTATGAGTTTTATTGCTGTGGAGCTCTGTGATACGTTCATACACGCGACATTCCTGTGAGTTTTATTGTTGTGGAGCTCTGTGATACGCTCATATATACCGCACATTGCTGATTTCTGTGAGTGTTATTGTTGTGGAGCTCTGTGATATGCTCATACTGTATACACACTGCACATGACATTTCTGTTTCCTATGAGTTTTATTGTTGTGAAGCTCTGTGATACACTATAGGGGGGGCAGCAAGGAAGGGAGCAAATAAAAATATTCTACACCTGATCTGTTTAATTTTTTATGGCCAACAGAGGAGGCAGGCAGGAAAATATATTTTATTGGGGCAGGGGTCAGGGGACCTCACTTACTGGTGTAGGGTGCGTGTGCTGCTCGGATCAGGGAGCCTCCAGTGCCGGTGGTGAGTCTCTCTGGCAGGGTGCAGCCGCTGTGTGTGATTACTGCCAAGGATGGGGCTGTTGTGTATAGGGCTGGTCACTTGGCAGAGACGTCAGCCCAACAGACGGCTGGCGCGGCGCCACCTCTGGCGTGTGGTGTCATCAGAGGGGAAGGGACTGGCCACCATCTTTGATTTTTGAACTGGCCCGGGCCGCCACCGCACTGCAGCCTAATAAACACGGCTTGCAAGTGCCTGGCGGCAGGTGCCGGACAGTGGAACAGAATGGCCCTGAAGGATAACATGGCTTCTGGCGTCAGTGGGTTTGGTGACTTGGTGTCACCCTAATGGGGGTGTCATCCGGTGTGCTCCGCACCCCCCGCCCCCAGCTTGTGACGCCACTGCGCTAACGTTAGCGTTTAGTATGTAATAGGGCCCTTATGCGCTCTAAAATTTTGTCTAGAAACATAGTCCAAGAGAAAGGTACAGGCACTTCAGACTTCTAAATCAAGGCAAATTTATTGGACAGTATTCTACAGCGAGACAACGTTTAAATTTTTATGAAGGCTTGTCAAGTGACTTGACAAAGACTCATCTGAGTCGAAACATTGGATGATCTGGGAGCGGGCTGGTCCTGGTATGTGCTGGCACCCTGCAAAAACTGCATAATCATTGTGTCTTTGTTGCCCCTTATACTTCACCATAGTCTAGATATATAAGCCTCTATTACATTCTGCACGCAAAAATGTGCGCATGCGCAAAAACGCATTAACGCGAGAGGCAAAACCCTTTGCGCTGAACGACGTATTACGACGTTCGCGCATATGATGCGTGTTAATGTCTAACGCGAGTGACCCTGCGCAAACGCAAGTTTGTGCGTGCATCCCATATTTAACCCTTTCGCTGCTGAGGCTTTTCCCGCCCCTGTGCTGAGGTCATTTTTTACCTGTTTTGCGCATCATGTTTAAACGTGTTTTTAAGGCTTATTTTAGTATATGACACCGACATATTATATATCGTTCTTTCCGTCAGACTCGGTAGATTCATAATATGTCATTATTATATGTATACGTTATGTCATGTCTGTATATTATAACAAAAAATGCAATAAAATATGTATTTTCAATAATTTACAATGTGTAAAGTGTTTTTTTTCACATTTTAACATGCGAGCAATTGCGGTTATATTTTGTATGGGGTGCGCTTGTTAAAAAAATTAGAGATGGGGTCTCGTTACATTTTTTTTTGGGGAAAATGACACTATTTTTAACAAACGCACCGCATACAAAAATCGTTAGTGCAGCATCATTGTTCACATTATAATTGAAATGGGAACAATATTGCTACACTAACAAACCAAAAAAAATTAAAAAAAAGTGTTTATTTTTTTTTTTTTTTTATTTTTTTTTTTTATTTTTTTTATTTTTATTTTTCTTTTTTTTTTTTTTTACAAAATTTTTAACTTTAATGTTTGGTATCGTTGGAACGGCCATGCTCTGGCCGATCCAACGATACCAAAATTTAACCCCTAACTGCCACGGATCGGGAGATAGGGAGTTCCAATGAACTCCCTATCTCCACACTTGGTGGCAGTTAGGGGTTAATGCTAGGACTGGCGTCATCGTGCTACGCACGATGACGCCAGTCCTCTGGGGGAGTTCCCGGAAGCTTGGCCGACATCCAAGATGTCGGCCAGCTCCCGGGAAGGATCGCGAACCGGCGCTTTTCAGCGCCGATTCGCGATCCAGCTCCCCAGGGGTTAATGCCAGGCATCATTTGGAAGGGCAGGCTCTGCCCTTCCAAATGATGCCTGGGTTAAGCCCCTGTGCGCCGCCGATCGGGAGGGAGAGAGGTCCGAAGGACCTCCCCCCCCTCCCTTTCAGGCGCCTCCTCCGCACATGCGGGGGGGCGCCTGAATTAGGTGTCATCGCGCCCCCGCGATGACACCTAATGTTGGCGGCTGCTGGTCCGGATGCCGGGCTGACATCCAGGATGTCAGCCCGCACCGGAGGGGCCAGCGATCGGCCGGAACCCGGCCGAACGCTGACCCCGATGCGAGGACGCGCTCAGCGCGTCCTCCGCATACCAGCGGGAATGCTGAGGACGCGCTGAGCGCATCCTTACCATTCAAGTGGTTAACATTGTGAGCGCAAATGCAGTCGTGTGCTGGTACGCAGATGTTATTACAATCGATGCGCAACTTTTTACGAACGACGTTTGTGCGCATAAATTTAATGTCTTTGAAAAGCTGGTGGTATCTGCAAATCGGAAGGTTCTGGCCGAAACCAAATACACCAACACGAAAAAAAAAATACAGCACAGTATAGTTACACATCCTACGCATACCCAAACAATAAAATTGAGAGGTTGTGCGTGTTTTTATTATTGCTGCAGCATATATACTCAGATTGATTTTGACAGGCGCAAAAACTGAATGGGAGACAATTGTGGTTCTTAATTCAGATTGGCTGAATCGCGTGAAAAAACAGCCCGCCCACCGATTTCTGCGCGTTAATGCTCACGCGTTTTTGCGCGTCTTTTTTATGCGCGTTATTTTTTGACGGATGAAAAAATGCGCGTGGATTGTAATACCTGCGTTAATATACCCGGGTTAACGGTTAACGCTGCGCGCAAAAAAAATTGCGCTGCGCGTACGAATTTGCACGGAGAATGTAATAGAGCCCATAGTGTTTGACTGCTCGTTGTAACACATAATAGTGTTTTACAAACATATAATGGTCTGGTTACTAACTTATTCACACTGACAACTTACATGGGATTAGATTGCGCTCTGACATTTGTTCTTGAGTTCGTCGATGCTGCATTCTCAGCTGTAGAACTATAAGTAGAAAGAAAAAGACCTTAATAATGCTTGATAATTTATTCATTATTACATTTTGCAACAATCAACAGTTTGAATAACTTATGGTACTTATTCCACTTGGAATGGGTGGGTTTTTATTTAGAGATAATTTAAAAATCCAGAAAACATTATTTTTTTTGGAGGTTTTCCATGCTGCTTGAACCACTAGAAACGCTAGCTCCATTTTTTTTTTTAAATCCAATGCTTTTCAGTTAATAGAACTTCCTAATTATCTGTACAGGCAATGTGGCATGCCTATTTGAATGTCAGGGGAGAAATTACATTAAGACTAGGGTCAGACGAACGCAGTGCGAACGCGCGTGCCGCCGCACTTTATCACGGCCGTAGCAGCAGCAGATGATGGCCAATGACGGGCAATATACAAAGTACGGCCGCACAAAAGTGCGGCTGCGCAACGCAAGCGGCAAACAAACGCACAGACGTACAAACGTACAGAGTGCGCTGCGTCCGCTAGCGGCGTTTGTGCGTGATTAGGAGACGTCAGACGCTGCTAATGTCCGGCCAACATAACGTCCAGACGCAAAAAGGGTTTTATTGATGATCCGTACAAAATCACGACGAAAATGCGCATCGTATGACCGCTATCACATATTCCGTGAAAAAATATGTCCATTGTTCGAACGTACTTTTTCACGGACGACGTAAAAAATGCGTTCGTCTGACCCTAGCCTAAAAGGAAACATTACAAGCACTAATATGTCTTGCATAAGTTATGATGGATAGAAAGCTCCTGTCATTGAATGACATCAAAGTGAACATGTATACGTCAGGTTCACTTTCCCTGTGATATCCCGACAGATATCACATTGGTGCTAATCAGTCTACGTGCCTGGCATACTATCGGGCATGAAGAGTGAACGGAGGGCTGTTCCATGATAGTTCTTCCATTCACAGCTGTCAATCACTCCAGCGGCATGCCATTACCAGTGAAGAATGACAAAACTTTGAAAGCGAAAACCTCAAAATGTTCCTATGTTTGTTTTAGCAAAGAAAAGAAAACCGATAAAACAAACCACTAACACATTTATAGGGAGTAATTCTCTTTCAAATAAATATGTAAACCTCTGTTCTTAATCTTTCAAGATTCTTTTCTTTCAGGAATAGTACCAGAGGATTGGGAAAAAGCTGACGTGGTCCCTATATTTAAGAAAGGTTTAAAATTTGTGCCTGGGAATTATAGACCTGTGAGCTTAACATCTGTGGCTGGGAAAGTATTTGAGGGGTTACTAAGGGATAATATTCAGGAATTTATTGGGAGGTATAATGAAATTGGCAAAAATCAGCATGGTTTTATGAAACACAGATCATGTCAGACTAACTTAATTGCGTTCTATGAGGAAGTAAGTAGAAGTATAGATCAGGGAGTCGCAGTGGATGTGATTTACTTGGATTTTGCCAAAGCTTTCGACACAGTTCCACACGAGGTTACTATTTAAATTAATAAAAATT
This sequence comes from Leptobrachium leishanense, assembly GCA_009667805.1. Lineage (NCBI taxonomy): Eukaryota > Metazoa > Chordata > Amphibia > Anura > Megophryidae > Leptobrachium > Leptobrachium leishanense. The sequence continues at coordinate 77,189,800 of CM019073.1, read as the reverse complement.
GGTCTAGATGAAAATACTTGTTCTTGGATAGAAAACTGGATAAAAGATAGGGTGCAGAGAGTGGTCATAAATGGTACATTTTCAAGATGACATCAGTGTTAAGTGGTGTCCCTCAGGGGTCTGTTATAGGACCAATTCTATTCAATTTATTTATAAAGGACCTTGAAATAGGCATTGAAAGTCATGTATCAGTGTTTGCAGATGACACAAAACTAGGAAAAGTAATACAATGTGAGCAGGGCGTTACTTCGCTGCAGAGGGATTTAGATAGATTGGGGGGACTGGGCCCTTAAATGGCAGATGATATTTATTGTAGATAAATGTGTAGCGCTGTGTTAAAAATCTTGCTGTGGCAGTACCTATTTTTGGCCACAAGATGGAGACTATCGCGATCAGAGATACTGGACATTGGGACTACAATGCCCGGCATGCTTTGCAGGAAGACAGGAAGTGGGTGGGGACTGGACACTTACATCCTCTGCCTCGTGGAGAACGCCCCAGAGCGCGCCAGGGAACGAGAGAGAGCAGACGCAGTGCCATACTTTGTGAGAGGACCTAGGGCGGAGAGCAAGTGAGACCTGTCAGTCTGTCACCGGGTGATTCAGTCGCAAGAGAAGGATCCCTCCAAGTTCCAGAGTTGCTGAAAAAGGGAACCAACCGAAGACCTCGAGTAAAGAGTCGCCGCAAGCGGATCGGGGACAGAGAGCAGGCGGTGAGCTGAGGAAAAGTCGTGGACAAGCTACGGGAAGTCAGACAACGGTGGTTGGCCGCTCTGTCAGGGTTTCGGTTCAGCCTGAAGTATCGCCCTGGGGTGAATAATCGAGATGCTGATGCGTTGTCGAGAAGACCCTACACTACAGAATGGACTCAGTTGACTCCAGACGGGGTGCAAGCTTTGTGTCAAGGAACAGAGCGCCGGGTCAAAGGAGGGATTGAAGCGGAGGCCATAGGAGTTATGGCTGTGGCTGTTCCTGAGTTCTACTGTAACCCTACGCAGTTAAGGGATGAAAATTGACCTACCTTTTCGAGACAGGACCTGAAAGCGGATCAGGCCACAGACCCTTTAATTGCCTTGACCATAAAGGCCCTGTCTGCAAACCAGCGAGAGATTTTGTTAACCAACTCCCCGAGTGGAGCCAGATTGGTCTACAAAGAGTGGGAGCGGTTAAAGATGTTCGGATGGGGTGGTCTACCGAAGGGGCCCCTCAACTAGCGCTGAAGAGATTCAACAGTTATTCCTCCCTACTAAACATAGGGAGAGTGTGTTGCGATCACTACATGATGAGCATGGACATTTGGGTGCTGAAAGAACTTTTAAGCTGGTGCGAGATAAGCTCTCATGCAAGGCCAATAGAACCTAAGTGGAAAGCTATTGTCACTCCTGTCTAAGGTGTATTCAGGGGAAGACTCTACCGACCCGAACTGCTCCAATGAGCCATCTGCAGAGCCAGGGACCCATGGATTTGGTGTGCATTGACTTCTTGTACTTAGAGCCGGATGCTAGTGGGCAAGGGAACATTCTAATAGTGACTGATCATTTCACCCGTTACACCCAAGCATTCTCCACAAAAGATCAACGCGCTCCGACCGTGGCCAAGGTGTTGATGGAAAAGTTCTTTGTTCACTACGGGCTGCCAAGGAGGATACACTCTGATCAGGGTAGAGACTTTGAAAGCAGACTGGTGGGGCAATTGTTAGAGCTGTTGGGAATCCAAAAGACCCGAACTACACCATATCACCCTCAAGGTGATGCTCAGCCTGAAAGGTTTAATCGCACACTGCTAAACATGCTGGGGACCTTGTCGAATGTGGAGAAGCAGAGTTGGAGTCGGCACATAGCTACTCTGGTGCATGCATATAACAGTACGGAGAGTGATGCAACTGGATACTCGCTGTACCGTCTTATGTTCGGAAGGGAGGCTCGACTGCCGGTTGATTTGGCATTTGGGTTATCCCTAGACCAGACATCAGTAGCTTCCCATAGAAACTACGTGGATAGGCTCCGAAAGAATCTGGCTTCTGCGTTTGAACAGGCCCGTTTGACCTCGGGAAACAGGGAGCAAAGAAACAAAAGGAACTATGACCTGAAAGTTCGAATACAAGATCTACAACCCAGTGATAGGGTTCTATTGAAGAACTTGGGTGCTGCTGCGAGACACAAGTTGGCGGATAGGTGGAGTTCCCAGGTTTACATTGTCTGCAAACAACTGCCGTGTCTACCAGTGTATCAGATTCGCCCGGATGGAAAGGCTGGGCCTATTAAGAACTGGCACCGAAATCATTTGTTGCCTTTGAGAGAGGCTGTAAGGATGCCAGTTGGGGACGAACCGCCTCTGCCAAATCCGCCTGTTCCATGTTTGCCTCCTGTTACTCGGTCTCAACAGACCCGGGCTGTCGAAGAGAGCGAAAGAGACAGTGAGGAAGAAAGTTTCTGTCTGGACTGGATGCGTTCACCGGAGCCTGAGGAGATTATCTCAGTTCCTGAACGATGGGAGAGTAATTTGAGGCCTGAAGCTCCTGAATTCTTGTTGGAGGTCCCTGAGACTGTTGATATCCCTGAGCCTCTTGAATTTCAGTTGGAAGTCCCTGAGGCTGTGGGGATCCCGGTAGCTCCGGAGGCTTATTCAGGTGATTATAGTTCTATGCCTTCCCTGGAGGGATCATACTCTGAAGAAACGTCTGCTCCAGTGATAGAGAGAAGAATTGAGCCAACGCCTATAGTACTTCCACCTGAAGAGGAACTGATTGAGCCAGAACCAAAACGCTCTGTTCGACCGCCCCAATGACTCACCTACGACTCACCAGGACATAGCACTGAAGAGGCCATCACCACGGTGCAGAGGTTGCCTGAAGTGTCTGCTATGCTAGCTGAGGTAGCCCAAAATATGAGTCAACTTGAGGAAGTGTTCCTAACCCACTGCATGTATGTTGCTGAACCTGTACATGTTATGTAAACTGTATTCAAATATTGTGGAAATGTAATGTAACTGTTGTACCTCCTTGGAGAGACCCAAGAGTTCTAGGAGGGGGAGAGTGTAGCGCTGTGTTAAAAATCTTGCTGTGGCAGTACCTATTTTTGGCCACAAGATGGAGACTATCGCGATCAGAGATACTGGACATTGGGACTACAATGCCCGGCATGCTTTGCAGGAAGACAGGAAGTGGGTGGGGACTGGACACTTACATCCTCTGCCTCGTGGAGAACGCCCCAGAGCGCGCCAGGGAACGAGAGAGCAGACGCAGTGCCATACTTTGTGAGAGGACCTAGGGCGGAGAGCAAGTGAGACCTGTCAGTCTGTCACCGGGTGATTCAGTCGCAAGAGAAGGATCCCTCCAAGTTCCAGAGTTGCTGAAAAAGGGAACCAACTGAAGACCTTGAGTAAAGAGTCGCCGCAAGCGGATCGGGGACAGAGAGCAGGCGGTGAGCTGAGGAAAAGTCGTGGACAAGCTACGGGAAGTCAGACAACGGATCCGGCCGCTAGTATCCCCAGTCAAAATCCAGCGGAGAGACGTCCTGGGTCAGCGGAGCCTAAAGCAACCGGCGGATGGGTGAGAGGCCTCCAAGGCCGTTTATAATACAAAGAGCACGCTGCTGTTTTCTCTTTAAAATCCACAGGGCCCCAACTTGACTAGTCGAAGACCTTTCTTAAGTAATTTCACTGGCCAGTTGAACAGTACCCGGGTACCTTACACACATATACACCTTTTACACTCCGAGACTTAACCTGTGTAGGACTCATTTTTGTTACGAATCGGAACGGGGGTTAAAGATACATTCCGAATATATTTTTCTCTTTTCCGCTGCGCGTTTACCGTGATACGAAGTGATTGTATATTCTGGGGTTCTGCTACGTGTCTCTTTTCTGAATATTCGTGCAATTGCAATTTCTTTTATGTTCGGTTACGAATATTTTATTTTCCGAAATACGAAGCCTCGTGTTTCGTTTCTTTTCCGCTACGCGTTTTATCGCAATACGACAGTACTGTAATAATATCTGTGAATACCGTATCTTAATATCTGCCAAACATTTTAGTAAACTATTTAAATGATAAAAACCCACAACTGTGTTGGAGTATATTTATTCCCTAGTGCGGGGAGACTGACCCGTGGTTCATTTTCAGCGGCTCCTCCGGGAGTGAGCGCTACAAATGCAAAGTTACGCACTTTGGAGTGAAGAACACACAAGCAACTTATACCCTAAATGGTACGGAGTTAGGGAAATCAAAGCAGGAGAAGGATTTGGGAATAATCCTAGACTTCAAACTAAGTAACAATGTGCAATGTCAAACAGCAGCCGCCAAGGCCAGCAAGGTATTGGCATGCATTAAAAGGGGAATTCACTCTCAGGATGAAAACATAATTTTGTCTCTGTATAAATCAATGGTAAGACCGCATCTTGAATATGCTGTGCAATTTTGGGCACCTGTTTTAAGAAAGGATATTATAGTGCTAGAAAAAGTGCAGAGACGGGCAACTAAATTAATAAGGGTAATGGAAGGGTTAAGTTATGAGGAAAGACTAACAAGCTTAAACCTGTTTAGTTTAAAGAAACGCGCCTTAGAGGGAACCTTATATAAATATATACGGGGCCATTATAAACCATTGTCTGGAAATCTATTCATTAACAGGACTATACACAGGACACAAGGTCACCCATTTAGACTGGATGAAAGGATAGTCAGCCTAAAGCATAGGAAGGGTTATTTCACAGTGAGAACAATAAAGCTGTGGAATTCTCTGCCTGTTGAGGTGGTTGGGTCAGAGACTGTACAGACTTTTAAAAAGTGACTGGATGACTTCCTGCAGACACAGAATATTAAGGGTTATAATATTTAATATGTGGGTAAGCTTCTTTTTTTCCCAGTATGTTGCATATTGGCGAGCGCTTCAGACTGGGTTTTTTGCCTACTTTTGGATCAACAGCACATGTCTTTTTTCAGCCTATGTAACCCAAACTGTGTAAATAAGCCCAACTTGTGGTGGGTATGACAGCAGGTGCCCTGTAAATACTGAGCAATAATAGATCTAGAATTCAAGTGTTTAGTTCCTGTGTTAGAATCAAAGTCTGAAAACCACAAAACTGACAAAGATCCAGTGCTTTAAAACTCAAATGAAAGAAAGACAACTCAACATTATATTTATAGGAGCTTAAAGGGCCACTACCACCGAAAAATATTTTGTGTTTATTTTATGTTGCCGATATGTTACATGTGCTTTGTTTTTATCAGGTTTGTTTAGCTATGAAAATATTTTACTCTATATGTATCACAGGGTGCATCCATTGTGTGATATTATGTGTTGTAATCTGCCCCCCCCCCCAGCGGTCCCTATTCTATAGTTGGTGCTAATGTAGCACCACCAGAGGTGTAACTAGAAACTTCAGGGCCCAGGTGCAAGTATCCATGAAGGACCCCCTCCCCCCAAATAATTAAAAATACATATCATACATAATATATCGAGGATCCCCTAAAAATACCCCCACAAACCCTGAGGCTGGGTTCACACCTGAGCGTATCTCATATACGCGTTTTACGCGTGTTTTTTGTCGGGCGTTTTTGACAATTAGAAATTCGCGTTTTTGAAGTATATGGCCGCAAACGTGCTGTAATACGCCCCAAAGAAGCTCCTGTACTTCTTTGGGCGTAGGGCGTTTTACAGCGAGATGCTGAGATAGCACCTTCGCAGGAATAGGACTTTAGTGCGCCCGTATGCCCGCACTTACCGGCGCCCGACGCAGCAATGTGACGCTGCGACGGGGCCGGTCACACGCTTGTGCGCAGCATGCGTCCACCCAGAAAGTTTTCCGTTGACACGCTAGACGCGCGTCAACAGGGCTGCAAAGCGCGATCCTCCTACGGAGGATCGCGCTTTGCAGCGCTGAGTGCACTCAGCGGCTGCGTCGGTGGAAGGAACGTCCACTCTCGCAGACGTTCCTTCCACGTTTGTGTGCAACCGGCCTAACATGGAGACATCTCCTTGTTAGCATCAACAATGGAATAGTGACCAGTATCTTTACCTAACTTGGTCCTCACGGTGTAGCTTTGGCCATATAATGGACTCTATGGGATGACCACTGACTCAAATCATTATATTGTGTTGGATGTATTCTAAGGACACCATCAGGGGGTAGATTAGAAGCCTGTCATATATCATTCAGCTGCCATCTCTTATTTTAGTTAGCCTGAAGAACAATTCATTCCTGCTGCCTTATCTAAACATTCCCTCTTCTACCTCATTATCTGTTAAATAATGTAGATTAACCTCTTCAATACCAAGCGATTTTCCCAAAAAACATTGTCAGAAACCAGTGTTTTTTTTGTAAAATCATTTTTAATTAATTATACAGTAATATATAGTTATCCCTGTAAGTAATCTATTTTACCAGTAGATGGCGCCATCTACTGCCAAATTGAGTTACAAAGGTTTGAGCTGCATGCCTATTTTGGCCGGGATTACGGCCGATTGCTGAGCCCCTCCCACCGTGCGGGCTGACATCTTGGATGTCAGCCCGAACTCTGGGACCCCGGTGAGACCAATAGATGTCATCGCACTAGCGCGATGACATCTATCTCAGGCGCCCCCCACGAGTGCGGAGGAGGTGCCTGAAAGGGAGGGGGGGCAGCGATTAAAGGCAGGTATTGTTTGGAAGGGCACAGCCTTCTTGGATGTTGGCCAAACTTCCGGATCTCCCCCTGATGACTGGCGTCATCGTGCATAGTGTGATGACGTCAGTTTTAGAGTTAACCCATAGCTGCCACCAATGGTGGAGATAGGGGGTTCATTGTAACCCCCTATCTCCCGATCCGTGGCAGCTAGGGGTTAATGTTGGTATTGTTGGATCGGCCAGAGCATGGCCGATCCAACGATACCAAACATGACTACCTTAAAAGTTATCAAAAAAAATAAAAAATAAAAAAATATTTAAAAATTTTAATTTTTTTATTTTTTTTTAATGCAGCAATATTGTTCCCATTTCAATTATAATGTGAACAATGATGCTGCACTAAAGATTTTTGTATGGGGTACGTTTGTTAAAAATCACGTGATTTTCCCCCAAAAAAAATGTAACGAGTCCCCGTTTCAATTTTTTTTAACAAGCGCAACCCATAGAAAATATAACCGCAAACGCTCGCATGTTAAAATGTGGGAAAAAAATCACTTTACACATTGCAAATTATTGAAAAATAAAATTTTATTGCATTTTTTGTTATAATATACAGACAGGACATGGCGTATACATATAATGATGATATATGCCTTGATAAAGGCCCCTGTGAGGGCCGAAACTTCGGCTGGTGCCAATGGGCACATTATTTTAATGTATATCCAATAAATCATCGATTTTTATTTTATAACCTAAGTCTTGGAGTGCTTCCTATACTTGACAATTTCTATAATAATGATATATTATGAATCTGCCGAGTCTGCCGGAAAGAACGATATATAATATGTCTGGGTCATATAATAAAATAAGGCTTCAAGGGGGGGCGTGGCCGGCTGCTCATGGGAACGGACATGTAATGGTGGAGCTCCGCATGTCTTCTCCTAATTGGGACCTCTAGCTTATTTACCTGCGGCATTTTTTGGACATTTGGGAACTAGAGTGGCTGGCCGTCGGTCCTGAGTTGTCCGGAGTCCGCTTGGCCCCCCCTCCGGACCAGAGAATAACTTAGCCGCTGCTATTTTTACCGGGACAAGACGCCGGCGGCCATCTTGAGGCCTAGCACCCGGCTCTGAACACCTGCCAGCCTTACTGGACTGACCACTACAACTCGACATTGATGTTACTGTCTGTGGGGACGGAGAGCCCACGTCTCCCGGCTGCCCTGGCTGACATTCATGTAAGCACAGTGGTCGGACCCGCGGGTCAGAGTCGGGGCGGACCCCATCCCCCCGCTGGAAGAGAGGTAGCCGTTATTTCAGGCCTTGATGCATGCCTGAGGATACTGGAGGAGGAGAGTGATGACTGCCCCCTCACCAGAGGAGTTATGCGCCGATTGATGGCCGCGCTGAGTAGTTGCCGGGAGGAGACGGCCCTGGGGGCAGACGTACTCGGAGATGCTTCGGCCCTATGCTCTGCTGACCCCGATTTAAGTGTGGCTGGTGACATGGAGGGGAGAGTCGGGAGTAACGACCCAGCTGGGGCACTGCCCCCCAGGTCCCGAACACTGCTGAATCCAGATTTGCGCTCTGGGGAAGAGCAGGAACCATACGACGTCCAGGAGGCACGATCTATATCAGACCCTTACAGGACACGTGCCGAGACTGACCCCCCACCGATGGCTGTGAAGATGGTGCAGCTGCGTACCCCGATAACACATGCGACCATGTCCCGAGCGTATGCTGGTAGACGCCATGGAGCGACTCGGGTTCGGATGGAGCTCGAGGACAGGCACGGTAGCTGTGAGCTTGCAGAGATTGAACACTCCGGCCTCCCATGCGGTGCACTGCCTGTCCCTAGCTTCCTGCCTTTTCGTGACACGGGATGAAGAGACCACTGGGACACACTTTTGAGTTTTGTTTTTCTTTTTTTTTTTGCTGTCTTGTCTCCTGTCTTTCCCCCATGTTATTTAGTACCACACTTTGCGACACATACCCCCTTTTTCTTGAATAGTTTTCTTGTTCCTGCTGACACCCTCACACATGCGTCTTTTTGAGGACTCTTGCCGATTTCTCCCCCACCCCCCTGTGGACACTCTTTAGCGGACTTTGTCTCAACTGTCCAGGACGTGGTTGGCAAGATGAACCGGGCATTTGGCCACTCTTTTATTTACTCATTTTTTTTTATTTATTTATTTATTTATTTATTTATTTTTGAGTGAAGGACGATAGGTTGCCCTGGGCGAGCCATTGAAGCAGCTACCATGGCTCTGACTGCTTCCTCTGGCCCCAGGGCGCCTGGCCCAGTGGCCTCTTCCGTGGCCTCCAGTCTCCTTGCGAGGTTGATGGAGTGAGCCAGGAATGGCACTATTTCCCAGGCTGTCCTCCACCTTTCTCCTTATGCCCCTTTTTTTTTTTTTTTTTTTAAAGTGGTTTTGCCCTATGTAGGTTTGAGGACTATACCACCTCCCTGGGCACTTATGCCGAGTGTACATTCCCCTCCCCCTTAATGTTGTTAACTTTGTGGACCCTTGCTGACTATTTTTGTTCTTTTTATTTACGCTGATTTACCTGATGACTAGCCCCATGTGGCCCTGCGAGGCCTTTTTCCTGTTTGTTGTATTACTGACATTTACAAAATAAAAATTTTGAATACCAAAAAAAAAAAAAAAAAATAAGGCTTCAAAACGCGTTTAAACATGAGCGAAACCGATAAAAATGAGCTCAGCACACAGGCGTGAAATGCCTCAGCAGCGAAAGGGTTAAAAATAAAATAATGTAAATTTGCTCACTTAATTTTTCATGTATTTGTTTATCCTTTACAGAAATATTGTTGGTATGAAAGGTTCTGAACTCTAGATGGTGTCCACTATCTTACACAATATCATACAAGGTCTGCGTTATCAGCATATAGCCTTTGTGTCAAATACTGTAAATATGATAATGATAGATAATAAAAATGGTCAGATCTCCTGCTTATGGTGATTTGTGGTGATCATTTAACTGTAGTGATCAGTTAATTCGATTTTGGGAGTGAATGGGGTTAAACCTTGAACTTCAGGAGGCCCCAAGAGGATGGATTTCGAAGAAAGTGTGTGTATATCATAAAAACAGGCATTAGGTTAGGAGAGAGAAGGACCTTTCAGAGTGGAGTACACTGATATTGTGGCAGACTTATGCATTGCATGATCATATTGTGTAACCAAATACCGATTGTTTTACTTGTGTCAGGCATTTTTAAAAATGTCACAGCTATAGTAAAATGGATTTGGAATATATATTTATATATATCAAACTAAAAACATTTCAGGTTAGAATATGACAATGTGTTCATTTCTGACCATTATCCACCCGTGTGCTAAGTTTCAGATCATAATTTTCTTATACGTTTGGCACCAAAAAGAAGTCTGAGAGGACATACTAGAAGTGGGTCATATTCTATTTCAGGGCAGTTTCATGCTCCACACAGTTGTCCCATGGCAATGCTTGTGCTGAGCAGCTGAATGATTTTAAGTGACGGCCTCTTCTATTTATGTCAGTAACCCGAGATGACATATCTGCTACTCACTACTTTTTTTTTTTACTCCCACTTCTCTATAATACATAGATTGAAACAATGAAGATAAAATAACAGGTCACACCTTACGTTTATTTGCAATTCGTTACTAAATTATAATTCAGAAAAGGAAAATCAGGCTCAGTACAGAATGCTAAGAAAATCATTATCCATAATGGAAACGGTGTGAATTTTAGAATATGTTCAGGATAATTCATTTTCGAGAACTGAAAACCACTCCGGCAAAAATGAGACAATGGTACACAAGAACTTAGAAATAAAGTCCATTTGCCAACAATTAGAAGATAAAAGTAAATAAACTAGAGTCCTTTCCCAATTTTGCTGTTAACAGCTGGAACCATAATTCATAACGACTCTAGCCGTTAAGTTAACGACTAGAGCTTCTGTCGAGTCAAACCGCAAGCTTTGCTCGGTCATTGCGAGAGGTTCCTGCATGGAGATGTTAATGTGTGGCCTGGATGAGAAGAATGATCTATTCCAACCTTGGATATTCTTCTCATTTGGAGACAGATGAGTAAATATACTAGAGTCCTATTCCAATTTTGCTGTTAACAACTGGAACCATAATTCATTAAAACTCTAGCTGTTAAGTTAACAACTAGAGCTCCTATAAAATCAAACCGCAAGCTGGTGGTGATACAACCCGCTGAAATGTGCCCCCTCCCTCGGCCTAGGCTTGGACGTGGATCATAATGATCCGCCGCTGAGCATTGCAAGGTCACCAGATGCAGACCCCGCTTCCCCCCGAGTCACGCCATCACAGTGCTGGGAGGAAGTGATCATATATTGTCACTTCCTCCCAGCGCTCCATGATGCACGTGCAGCCATGGAGGAATGCAAAGCAGGGGCAGCAGGAGGGCACTGGTCACCTCGGGGCAGCTCATCTTGCCCATGCTCACCCCGGTAAGTCCATGGGCTTCAGGCGGCTGGGTAAGGGTTGGGGTCCCCGGTACCCCATTGTGCTGCAGATTCATGTCGCCTCCTCCAGAACTCCAGCCTTTTGATGGCCGACTCTGTCCCTCACTACCCGCCCAAAAAGAGTGGGGTGAAAGGAAATGAAAAGGGGACGTGAAATTCAATGAAAAGGGGGGATGAAAATGAAAAGGAGAATTGAAATTAAAAGAAGGGGTGAAATCAAATGAAAGGGGGGATGAAATGGAAAGAGTGGGGTGAAATTAACATGAGAAGAGTGGTGTGAAATGGAAAGAGTGGGAAATGAAAAGGAAGGGGGTGAAATGGACTGAAAAGGGTGGTGGGGATATGAACATGATAAAGGGAGAGGGAATGAAAAAGGAGAGACTCGCTGCCTTTACCGTTAGAGGTCTATTGCTGTGGATTCTGTGTACGTTCATACTCATTGCCTTTACCGTGAGAATTCTATTGCTGTGGTGCTCTGATATACTCATCACACTGCACATTCCTGTGAGTTCTATTGTTGTGGAGCTCTGTGATAAGCTCATATACAACGCACATTACTGTAAGTTTTATTGCTGTGGAGCACTGAGATACGCTCATACACACCATACATTGCTGTGAGTTTTATTGCTCTGGAGCTTTTTTTTTTCTTTTTTTTTTATACTCTCCTCTTCTGGTTCCAGGGGAAATTATGAAAAAATTCTCTGTGCTTTGCACTTATTATTAATGTATAATGGACGTTTAATACTAATATATATTATTTGTCTAATCACTTGTAGCAGTGACAGTGTTATTACATTACTATAACATACATTATTATGTATTTAATACTATTGTCATTACATTCAGTGTGTTTATCCAGGGAAGTTCTGATTGCCGAGCAACAGTAGTTAAAAAAAGTAGTAATATGTAGGGGGGTGACACCATGAGTTACTGCAACGGGTGACACCAACCCTAGTGACGCCACTGACGGCGTGTGCTGACTGTTGGGAGGGGCGTAGGAGGCCCATTGAAGTCAGCGAGGCATACTAGTATGCCCTGCATCTTCAAGGCCCACCCGCTGCAGGGACAGCATAGTACGTCCTGTGGCGGGTAAGAGTCAATGCTGCCACGAGAGACAGTGTGGCTTATTGAAGGGTGGAGTTGGTTTATCTGATGGCCCTATCTATGTATATTAAATTTTTTTGTATATATGAGGGTTTTGATTAGCCAACAATTGTTGGACGTTCGGGTCCTGGGGGCTTCCCATGAAGACGTGTGGCTCTAGTAGTTTCTTGCGGATCCGGTTTTACGGTGAGCCAGCGGGTGGGTTCTTTCTTTTGGGTTCCATTTTGTGAGTATTCTGTTTGTTCTTTCTTGTTATTTGTCTTGAGAAAAAGTCCCCCGGGATTGAAACGTTGACCATTCTAAATTAAAGATTTATGTAATTTTTTTAACAAATCTCAGTGTGCGGATCTGTTTGTGGCTTTTTATCGTGTGGATAGTGGCCCGGCACCTTTTAGCAGGGTTATTCAATAGATCCGAATTGTGGCTGAAAGGTAACCGAACAGTGAAATTCAGTATACGGTTACCTTTCCTGGCCACTCGGCTATTCTGAGTAGGGATGTGCGTTTCGGGTTTCGGAATTTCGGAATTTTCACGAAATTTCCCGATTCGTGTTTTCGGATGCGGCCGATTTTCCGAAAAGTTTTAGATCCGAAAATGGCAGATCCGAAAAGTTTTCCGAGCCGAAACGAAATATTTTCGGAATTTTCGAATGTACTTGAAATGTGTCAAATCGAAATTTATTGCTTTGAAACGAGGAGAACAGACGTTCCGAAAAAACGAAAATTTCCGAAAATACGAAAAGTCGATACAAAAAACGAGCTAAGTGACACGAAAATACGAAAAATGGTCGATATTCCGAAACCATTTACAATTCCGAAAAACGAAAATTTCCGAAAATACGAAAAGTCGATACAAAGAACGAGCTAAGTGACACGAAAATACGAAAAGTGGTCGAAATTCCGAAAAAATGTACACGAAAAACGAGTCGAGCCGAACCGAATCGAAACAGAAATCGGTCGAAACGAGCCGTATCGAAAAGTTTAAAAATCCGAAAAATCGAATCGAACCGAACCGAAAAAAAAATCGGTGCACAAGCCTAATTCTGAGAGCAGGTAGTTCGCCAAATGTTGGCGAATTGCCTGCACATACAGTGCCTGTTCGAGGGCAGTGAAATCCCCATAGAGAAGCAATGCTTCGTCTATTCAGAGAACAAAAACCAGCAGTGAAAAGTTGCCGAATTGCCCTGCTGTTCGGTGGTTTCATTCGACAGGTTTATTCAGGCGAATCCCATAGGCTTCAATGTTAAAAAATTTCCCGTTTTAATTCAATATCTAATAAACCGTTGATTATAATATTCTGCAGTAAAAAGTCTCTTTTTGTATAGATTTTTTTTGGATCTTTTAGGCATTTTTCGGGATTTGTTTGCGAAAAACTTTAGTTCAGTTTTTTTTAAAATAATTTTTTCTTTTTTCTGTAACAGCCCTTTTTATTATCATTCATTGGTTCTTATATGTAAAATTTCTGACATTTTCGTTCTGTAGTTTCTTTGCAAACAGCGTTTCACTTTTCAAACATTCAAGCGTACTTTTTTTTTTCCATTCATTTGCGGTGTCGGCTTTTACTGGCGGCTGCTCTGCACTGTGATCGGCAGCTGCTCGGGTTTCTCCGGCGTGTTCGGTGGGGTTAATCCGGATGTTTTTTCGGGTTTCGGTGTGTGTTCGCAGGGTTTTGCGGTGCGTGTTCGGCGGCATTGCGGCGGCTTTTCCCTGCACTAAGACAGCCCTGTGGTGCTTGCTGAATACACTGCAGGGTGTAAGCTTGGGGCAATATTTCCATGTGACCTGGGGGAAATATTTCCAAGTGACCTGGGGCAAATATATCCATGTGAGCTGGGGCAATATATCCATGTGAGCTGGGGGCAATATATCCATGTGTGAGCTGGGACAATATTTCCATGTGAGCTGGGGCAATATTTCCATGTGAGCTGGGGGCAATATTTCCATGTGTGAGCTGGGACAATATTTCCATGTGAGCTTGGGGCAATATATCCATGTGTGAGCTGGGGCAATATTTCCGTGTGTGAGCTGTGGCAATATTTCCATGTGAGCTGGGGGCAATATTTCCATTTGAGCTGGGGCAATATATCCATGTGTGAGCTGGGGGCAATATATCCATATGTTGCGTTATTACAATATTATCATCATTTATTAGCTTTGTAGGTGAATGCGGCCCTCCACGCATTCACAGTTTTTGCATCCGGCCCTCAGGCAGAGAAAGGTTGCCTACCCCTGCTGTACCATATGTGCTCATTTTGCATCAAAGACGCAGAAACCGTCTCCGATGCCTCTGGCAGACGCAATTCAGTTGCGTTTGATAGGTCTGTTTTTTCATTTTGTTTGGCTGAATGGGTGCAATTGATCGGCGGATGAAAAAAGCTGCGAGGATTGTAATTCCAGCGGTGATTTGCATGCGCAAAAGTTTAACGCTTGCCGCAAAGTTTTTGCGCGAAGATTGGAATATAGCCCAAAGTATTTTACATATGCAGGTGCATCTCAATAAATTAGAATGTCGTGGAAAAGTTAATTTATTTCATTAATTCAACTCAAATTGTGAAACTTGTGTATTAAATAAATTCAATGCACACAGACTGAAGTAGTTTAAGTCTTTTGTTCTTTTAATTGTGATGATTTGGCTCACATTTAACAAAAACCACCAATTCATTATCTCAAAAAAATAGAATATGTTAACATGCCAATCAGCTAAACAACTCAAAACACCTGCAAAGGTTTCCTGAGCCTTCAAAATGGTCTCTCAGTTTGGTTCACTAGGCTATACAATCATGGGGAAGAATGCTGATCTGACAGTTGTCCAGAAGACAATCATTGACACTAGACATGTGCATTCGTTTTAGTACTAAAACGATTTAGTCCGAATTTTGGGATAATTTAGTTTTCATTTGACTCAAGAGAAACGAAACTGCTCAGAACAAAAAACTAAAGAAACTAAAATAAAATGCACTACATTTTAGTTTCAGTCCTTTTTGTGATATTACATTGATGAGTGAAGGAGACCAGCAATGAAGAGGGCAACATCGCAAAGCTACAGCAAAGGTTTGTATGCGTAATCCTTCCCGACCCCTACCCGAAAATCTGACAGTGATAGAGCTCTAGAATACTCACTCGCAGCACAGACAGCCAGCACAGGAGAGGAAACATTTACTTCACCCTTGCATGTCTATGAGGCAGACAAGATGATAAAAGTAGCTGGAGAAGGAAAACATTCAAATAAATCACACTGAAAGCTAATGACAAAGGAGGGCTGGATAGTAAAAACCCCTTTATAACAAGCAGCGCTGGGAGAAGAGAGGGACTTTATAAAATGTGTGTTATCTCCCCTCCTGCTCTGCATAATAAGGGCTTAGGTCTGATACATTTTATATTATTCAGGAGCACTATCCCCCTTTCCTCATCTATAATACACATTTTATATAAAGTCCCTCTCCTCTCCCAGTGCTGCTTGTTGTAAAGAGTTTTTTTAACGTTTGATACATTTAGTAACCAGCTCTCACAGTTACTCTGTGATTATGAGCCTTCAGTGTGATTTATTTGAATGTTTTCCCTGGATTTAAACTGCTTTATTTTATTATAAAAATAAATTTGCACCAGTCATCTCTTTGCTGAGATTTCAGACCGATTTACGTTAATATTTTCCCTCTCCCCTGCTTTTATATTCCTGTCTGTCTCCCCCACAGAGATACAAAGTTTAAGTAAAAGTTCCCTCTCCTGTGCTGGATAAGCATTGCATTCCGAAGTTCTGCACCCTCCACATGCCAATGCAGTAGGATGTTCTATACAGAGAGGGGCATTAATTAATGTAGGAGGATGTTGTATACATTATACAGAGAGGGGTATTAATGCAAGAGGATGTTATATACATTATACAGAGAAAGGTATAAATTAGGGATCAAAATTTCGGAATTCTCACGAAATTTCCCGATTCGTGCATTCGGATTCGACCGATTTTCTGAAAATTTTCAGATCCGAAAACGGCAGATCCGAACAAATTTCCAAACCGAAACAAAACTTTTCGAATGGACTAGAAATGTGTAAAATCAGAAATCATTTTCGTTCCATTCGTGATTTCGGCTCCATTCGTGATTTCGGTTCCATTTCAGTAATTTCGGACAACGTATTTTTTGGTTATATCGCTGATTCTGTAATTTTGTATCATTCCCATCTGAATGTATCCTTCCCAGGAAACCAGAGAAATCTCAATGTATCCTTCTTGTAAAACCAGAGAAATCTCAATGTATCCTTCCTGGAAAACCAGAGAAATCTCAATGTATCTTTCTTGTAAAACCAGAGAAATCTCAATGTATCCTTCCCAGGAAACCAGAGAAATCTCAATGTATCCTTCTTGTAAAACATGAGAAATCTCAATGTATCCTGCTTGTAAAACATGAGAAATCTCAATGTATCCTTCTTGTAAACCCAGAGAAATCTCAATGTATCCTTCCTGGAAAACCAGAGAAATCTCAATGTATCCTTCCCAGGAAACCAGAGAAATCTCAATGTATCCTTCTTGTAAAACCAGAGAAATCTCAGTGTATCCTGCTTGTAAAACATGAGAAATCTCAATGTATCCTTCCTGGAAAACCAGAGAAATCTCAATGTATCCTTCCTGGAAAACCAGAGAAATCTCAATGTATCCTTCCCGGGAAACCAGACAAATCTCAATGTATCCTTCCCGGGAAACCAGAGAAATCTCAATGTATCCTTCTTGTAAAACCAGAGAAATCTTAATGTATCCTTCCTGGAAAACCAGAGAAATCTCAATGTATCCTTCCCGGGAAACCAGAGAAATCTCAATGTATCCTTCCCGGAAAACCAGAGAAATCTCAATGTATCCTTCTTGTAAAACATGAGAAATCTCAATGGCAGAATTATCGTATCGACAGAATTATCGTATCAACAGAAATATCAGATCCAAAAACAATTAGTTTACGTCAAAACGAATAGACACTTTGAAACGAGAACCGACGTTCCGAAAAACATGAAAATTTCCAAAATCACGAAAAAAAAGTCGATCCGAAAAAACGAACCAAAACAAACCGAACCGAAATGGAAATCGGCTGAAACGAGCCGAAACAAAAATTTACAAAATCCGAACGAACCGAAAAAAAAAAATCGGTGCACAAGTCTAGTATAAATTGAGGAGGATGTTCTATACAGAGAGGGACGTTAATTCAGGAGGATGTTCTATACATTATACAGAGAGGGGTATTAATTAATGCAGGTGAATGTTGTATACATTATACAGAGAGGGGTATTAATTAATGCAGGAGGATGTTCTATACATTATACAGAGAGGAGCCTTTTTTAGCCCTTTAAATCCAGTGGCTGTGAGCGCTGAGATCGTCTGCTTGTTATATTATCTCTCAGTACAATGTATCAGGCTCAGCGGTTACAGTAACTGACTGTAACAGCGCTCGGAGTTTCAGTAAAACAAGGAAATAATATTGTTCTAACCTCTTATATATAAAACTAAATTTACTAGTTTTACTGAAACTCTGAGCGCTGTGATGAGCAGCAGTCAGTTACTGTAACAGCTTTGCCTGGCACATTGTGCTGAGAGTGAGTGATACTGTAACAAGTAGCGATCTCAGCCCTCTGAGGACCCACTACAATAGTAATTGTATCCACTGGTTTTCGGATGAATGAAATTAGTTTTCATACTAAAGAACTGAAAACGAATTTATTTAGCAACTAAATAAATTGCATTGTAGAACTAATCCATTAGTTCAAAACGAAATTTTGTGCTGTGCACATGTCTAATTTACACCCTTCACAAGGAAGGTATGCCACAAACAATCATTGACAAAGAAGCTGGCTGTTCACAGAGTGCTGTATCCAAGCATGTTAACAGAAAGTTGAGTGTAAGGAAAAAGCGTGGAAGAAAAAGATGCACAACCAGCAGAGAGATCCACAGCCTTGAGAGACTTGTCACGCAAAATGATTCAAGAATTTGGGTGAACTTCACAAGGAATGGACTGAGGCTGGGGTGAAGGCATCCAGAGCCACCACACACAGACGTGTCAAAGAATTTGGCTACAGTTGTCATATTCCTCTTGTTAAGCCACTCCTGAACCACAGACAACATCAGAGGCATCTTACCTGGGCTAAGGAGAAGAAGAACTGGACTGTTGCTCAGTGGTCCAAAGTCCTCTTTTCAGATGAGAGCAAGTTTTGTATTTCATTTGGAAACCAAGGTCCTAGAGTCTGGAGAAAGGGTGGAGAAGGTCATAGCCCAAGTTGCTTGAAGTCCAGTGTTAAGTATCCACAGTCTGTGATGATTTGAGGTCCACTGTGGTTTTTGAAAACCAGTCACTTCACCCGTTTACCAAGAAATTTTAGAGCACTTCATGCTTACTTCTGCTCACCAGCTTTTTAAAGATGCTGATTTAATTTTCCAACAGGATTTGGCACCTGCCCACACTGCCAAAAGTTGGTTAAATGACCATGGTGTTGGTTAGGGATGAGCTGTTCGATTCGATCAGTTCGGAGTTCGACTCGAACATTGGCAGTTTGAAAGTTCGCGAACTTCAAACTTTTTGGCATGTTCAGTTCGAGTTCGAAAAAAAAACCATTTTGAAAAAAGTATAAAAAATGCTTAAAAAATACTAAAAAAATCTAGAAATAAAGGGACTCTTTACTGCAGAATATTATAACCAATGGTTTATTAGATATTGAATTAAAAAACTACCCAGGGCAAGAAGGCACGCATGTGGGCGATGATTAGCAATGGACGGACTGTGTACATCGTCAAGAAGCGGTATGTATAATAGCATAAACATGTTACATACACATAACACACATTACATACATCTTCCAACATATGTCAACACATGCTGCAGAGTAATGTATTATCTGTTTGTCAGACAAATGTGACTGTCATAAAATTATTCTGGCTTTATTTGAAATATTTGCACACTTGTACATTTTTCTGAAACTTTCACACCTTAAAATTACATGTACTTAGAGTGCATGAGGCTTGCATAGGATTTTTTGCACCGCCTGTGTGTTTCATCTTTAAAATGCTGCAATGGGTGATGTGGATTTTTTAGCTTACGAGGAAAGCATGCTTTACAGTCTGCCTAATGTCTAGGTGCAAAGATTCTCACCCCTAAATGACATGTGCTCGCAGCAGGGCTCTAGTCTCAAACTCTGGTGCCCCTGATGTTTTTGAACTACAACTCCCAGGATTCCCTCGCCATGTATTGCATTGAAATCATCCTGGGACTTGTAGTCCAAATCATGAGTTTGAGACTCTTGGCATACTATGCATGAGGCTTGCATAGGATTTTTTGCGCCGCCTGTGTGTTTCATCATGACATGTGCTTACAGCAGGGCTCTCAAACTGCGTAAACAACAGGTGTTAATTAGTGTTTGGAAATTACATGTGCTTCTAATTAGTCTGGCTCCTGCACATGTATGAAAACTGTGCTTCTGTATTCTAAGAAGTGTTAATTTCTACTAGATTTCCTCTGATATGCTGTTTAACCCCTTAAGGACCAGGGCTCTGTAAAGCCAATCATTAATGATGTAGATGTTACGTCATTTGTCATCAAGGGCTTAATAAAATCTTTATCACACTCCTTAGATTTAAACGTAATATTCCAGTATTTGTATGTCATGTACCTCTCCCGAAGGGCCTATGTGAGCATACAATTATTATTGATCTATAGTTTTGGTGCAAGCGTGGTGGAAGGGCTTGCTGCTTCTGCATTAGTAACACAACAATGTGAAAATGTCTATCATAAAGCGTACAAGCTGAGTCCCTAGAGTCTCTGACTATCCATTGTCATATATACCTTGCTTTATACATATAATACATTCCCTCATCTAACAGGATAGTAGCCAGTCCCTCTGCATTTTAACCCCTTAAGGGTGGCTAGGTGTCGTGTGTGGGTCTCTGATGGCGATATTTCTATACATCCTACAAATCCGCCACTTCACGGGCAGGTTATGGGGACCTCCTAGGTACGATATTTGAAGGAATTTTTCGTTTTTATTTTTAACCCTTATTTCATGTAAAACTCACTGTTCCTTTTAAAATGTCTTTTTTTAACTTTTTGTCCTTGTTTCCTGTCCCCCAGGGCACTACCCGGACCCCCATACACCTTTTATGGCAAATATCTTGCATATATGCCTTCTTGGAGGGCACTCTAAAAATCGAACTTTTGAGTCCCATTGACTTGCATTGAGTTCGGTTCGTGTTCGCGTTCGAACTCGAACTTTTGAAATTGTTCGAGTTGGAATGCGAACCGAACACGGGTGTGTTCGGCTCATCCCTAGTGTTGGTGTGCTTGACTGGCCAGTAATCTCACCAGACCTGAACCCCATAGAGAATCTAAGGGGTATTGTCAAGAGGAAAATGAAAAACAAGAGACCAAAAGATGCAGATGAGCTGAAGGCCACTGTCAAAGAATCCTGTGAAAATGGTCTTTTGATATGCTAATGAGTGCTTTTCACAGTTACGGGTACTTATAAACAACTAAAAAGTTTTGTAGTGCTACAGGTAAGACAGAATTATAAATATACATACAAGTTATACACACAAAACAGTAGGAGAGAGGACGCCGCTTGAAAGCTTACAGTCTAAGAGGAGAGGGGTGGCAAATGATATGATAATGAGTGCTTTTCAATGCATTACAATGCAAAATCGTGATAACTCGATTATGGGCGTGAAGGGGTTAACTTGCATATGATGCAATGAAATGATAGCAGCAAGAAATATGAGTTACTTCAGGTTGTATCGCTTCTCCACCTTAAACAGACATTGGTCAACTTTCTAATACCTCATCATGCATCTTCCTAGCTGTGCTCTTTGAAAAATATAAATAAAAAGTGGGTTGGTGCACGAAACCTTATTATTAACTTCAATGGGGTTTAGGGCAGCTTCTAGATCAATACTGAATGCAATATTCCACTTATGTCATCCACTTATCAATATCCAAACGGAGCAAATAATCCATCTTTAAAAGGCCAGCAATATTCTAACCAACAGGTAAAGCCTTCCATCAAGTAGTTCATTAAAGTTCCATTGGTGAGAGGATCCTCTCAAACTTTACACCCCAAAAAAGAAAACAAAACTATATCGGGCACACGTAAACGCTTCTTGTAAATAAGCACAAGGAAGCTTTCACACGCACATCAGTCTGAGCCTGAATATATATCATGAGTCGGTAAATCAGGCACTTGGACCTGTTTAGGTATTCCTTGATGGCTCTTGTTATTATTATTATTATTGTCCTCATTTATATAGCGCCAACAGTTTCCGCAGCGCTTTACAATAACCAAAGAGAACGAGATACATATAAACGGACATATGATGGAAACAAGAGGTGCAGAAGGCCCTTCACAGTAACACCTTGATTGATCATGAACGTCAAACGGGGCCGGAGATACATGGGTCCGAAGATGAGGGGGAAGATCTATGCTGATCCCTGTTGGAGGAGCACATGGGGGGCAAAGAATAACCTAGGGGGGACAAATGTCCCCCTTCCCCCCCTAGAGACGCCTATGCATGTGCACCCTGCTAACTCTGTATAACATGGCACTTGCTGCTGTTAGTGTCAGGCGGCTGGTCACCTCTTGAGCTCAGGCAGGAGTGGAGACAGGGTGACAGAACTCAGTTGCCGCCCCAAGGTAGGAGGGCTCAGGGAAGGACTCTCTGTGCTGCGTGCGTACAGAACGGCTAACGTGTGCACACACTAAATAGTTAACACATGGGCGCAATTTAGTAGATAGTCCCCATGACCAGTGTTTCCCAAACCTGTCCTTGAGACCCTCAACCAGGCCAGATTTTGAAGATCACCTTGAGGAAATGCAGACTGAATCCTGCAATCACTAGAAGCAAATTATATCACATGTGCTGTGCTTCAGATATCTGGAAAACCTGACGTGTCAGCAGGTCCTGACTCTGAGTACAGGTTTGGGAAACATTTCCACACCAGGGGCAGACTGACCCATCGGGCACTCGGGCGCTGCCGAGGGCCCGCGGGTCAGTGGGGGCCCGGTTTTGTAAGGGAAGTTCTGACCACAGCGGCACACTAAAAAACCGCCTCGTCGGCGTCGCTGCAGCGTGCCTTCCTGGACCCCACGTGCACCCTGCATTGATGCCGCCCCCTCACATAATGCGCGCGAGCATCACGTGGGGGCGGCGTCAATGCAGGGTGCACGTGGGGCACAGGAAAGCACGCTGGAGCACCGACGACGATGCGGTTTGGTAGTACGCCGCCGTGGTCGGAACTTCCCTTACAAAACCTGGCCCCTGAGCTGCTGGGGTCAGTATATATCCATTTGTGAGCTACTGGGGGCAGTATATATCAATGTGTGAGCTACTGGGGGCAATATATATCAATGTGTGAGCTACTGGGGGCAATATATAAATGTGTGAGCTACTGGGACAGTATATATCAATGTGTGAGCTACTGGTGGCAATATATATCAATGTGTGAGCTACTGGGGGCAATATATAAATGTGCGAGCTACTGGGGACAGTATATATCAATGTGTGAGCTACTGGGGCAATATATATATATCAATGTGTGAGCTACTGGTGGCAATATATATCAATGTGTGAGCTACTGGGGGCAATATATATCAATGTGTGAGCTACTGGTGGCAATATATATCAATGTGTGAGCTACTGGGGGCAATATATATCAATGTGTGAGCTACTGGGGGCAGTATATAGCCATGTGTGAGCTACTGGGGGCAATATATATCCATGTGTGAGCTACTGGGGCAATATATATCCATGTGTGAGCTACTGGGGGAAATATATATCAATGTGTGAGCTTCTGGGGGCAATATATATCCATGTGTGAGCTGCTGGGGGCAGTATATACCCATGTGTGAACTGCTGGGGGCAATATATACCCATGTGTGAGCTGCTGGGGGCAGTATATACCCATGCGTGAGCTACTGGGGGCAGTATATATCCATGTGTGAGCTGCTGGGGGCAATATATATCCATGTGTGAGCTGCTGGGGGCAATATATATCCATGTGCGGTCTGTATGAGTGAGTTTTATTGTTCTGAACCGCGGCCGTAGCTGCCACGAGTGTGTGACGGCAACCGCAGCAGAGCAGTGGCAGTTTGTAAGTCTGGAGGGGGCACAATGGATTCTCCAATTCGCTGGGGGCCCGAGTGGATTTTATTAACTCGTTAAATTTAATAGTTGAAAATTGTGCGAAGAAATTAATTCTTTAACGCAACAATGTGCATGTGGGTTGTGCGTTGTATGGGAGAGGTTTATGGGTGTGGCCTACTGTGTAGGCGTGGCATAAGGGGCCCCACTAACTCCTATTGCCCGGGGGCCCCATTACTTGTCAGTCCGCCCCTGTCCACGACGTTACACATTGTGCCCACATGTTAACTTGTTTTTCCCCTCCTCACCCCGGCAGGGCTGCATAGTTCTAAATTGCTGCAAGATTCCAAAAATTCCAAAATGTTTACAACTTATTTAATGTAAGAGAAGATACTGAATGAATGCTGACAATTCTAGACCAGGCCTCAAAATTTCCACTCGCCTACTCGCATTTGGCGAGTGGAAATTACATGAGTGGAAATGCAGATGCAGGGCAGGATAAGGGTTAGGCGGGGCAACTAGTGGCGAGTAACTCTTAAGGCCTGGCTAGTAGCTTGGGACTTGAAATTTTGAGCCCTGTTCTAGACAATAGAATGCAGTTGCTAAAGTCATATAAAAAGTAAAAGCTGCTAAGCGAGTAAAAACAAATACCACAGTAAATATGTAAAATCACTTAAAACAGAAATAAAGTTTTAAACATTTAAATCTTTACCTGTCATCTTGCCATGAACAAGATAATGTGATCCACCTCCTTCTCTCAGTAAATCGAAGGACTCGGACAACAAATGGGTGTCCTTTCTTTAGCATTGCACATCCCTCGAGATCAAGTACATTTAACGTCACACAAGCTTCCATGGAATCCATAGGACTCCAGGATAGATTACCACCTGTGGCTTGTAATTGAGCCAGTAACAGGAAGCTGCTAAAATGCCATGTCTTGTGTCGACGTTCTGTACTCTCAGCTTAACCAGCGTCCGGGCCAAAGTGCACTAACTATTCTTTAGGTCAATTAGAGATTCAGAAGTAGCTCTTTATAGAATTCCACATTTTTCAAGGATTTCACGTTTTATTGAGTCTAGTCAAAGGGCTTTCTCTTTACTAGTCTCAGTGTATTCGCCGAGTTACAGGTTTATTAATTCTTCTTTTTCCTATTATTCCTGTATTTTATTTTTTTGGTTTCCTGATACAAGTAAATATTGTAAAGCGTTGTAAAAAATTCTCCCGCTCTCTTATATCACCGTTGTGACTTTCTTTTTTTAAACTGAACGTTTAAAGTTATTATTTAAGATCATACAGGGGGATACAGAAGGAAAAAAGGGGAATACGTTACAGTAATACATATAGTGAAATTACAAAACAGTGAAGACGAAGGTCGCCATCCAAACAACATGAGTGAAGGAAATTTCAGACCCTCCATGGACTCTTCCATCATATAGCCCACCTAGGGGTACCTAGCCAGTAAAAGTTGTCGCATTATCGTTACAATGTCGCAAAGCAACCAGTTGATCCCATTTGGGAGGTGGGAGACTGGAGGTCTGGAGTACAATCCGTTCATATGTTTTCAAATCAGATACCAACGAATAGATTTCTTTTACAGAGGGAACAGTAGTGCATTCCATACTATTATTCTTTTTATTAAAGGGACCCATCACGGATTCACTTCCACTTAAATGATTGGTTCTTAATTCAAATACAAAAAAGTTGCATTTGAGCTGCCAAGGATGTCAACTATTATATATGTGCACTGCTTGGAACATTGTCTATAAATGGGGACAATCAGTTTGGAGATGAGAAGAACCAGTGGTGCAAGGCCTGTCGATATTGCTGTGCGTCAACCATGGAAATTAATTCATTTTGGGATGTAATATCTTAATAAGCAATTAAATGTATTGTGTTCTTTGGTTACATGAACAATTTACAATATTGTTAATATTTTATTATCGTTTATATAGAATGTATTCTGCAGAGCATTATAATATTAAATAGGGAAATGAAGCAGCCAAAAATAAAAATATTTGAACGCAAACAAAGGTGAAATAGAGCAAGAAAAAATAGCATATCAAATGATATGATGCTCCATGAGTTATGACGATTTTATCAATAGGAACTTAAACCTTTCCGGTTCAATGTCAGAATATATCTGACACAACCTTTTACCGGCTGCGGTACGATTTGGGGTATATTCTGACATAACCAGATCCGCCCTCCCGCCTCATACTCACCTCTCTCTTCGGGGTCCCATGGAGGTCTGACTTTCCAGTCTAGCAATCCCATTCAAACATAGTAGGTAATAACTGATTGACACTGCACTGGTGTTAAACCCTTAGCAGCATTAAGATGTACCAGTAACCCTTAAAGGGTGAAAGAGGTGGAAAGTGAAACCTTATGAGTCAAAACAAGGTCAGGGTAGGTTGTAAAAGCTAGGTCCAAGATTTTGTTAATATGCAGGGCTGGATTGACATAGGTGCAGATGGAGCATCAGCTCCAGGCCCATGCCTCAGAATAGGCCCAGAGAAAGGATAACTATGTCTGCATTTGGACCCTTGCATCTCCACCTCCATAACAGCTACAGGGTCCAGAGAGATATCACTGGAAAGGCTAGAACATGGCCTTGCCCACTGATATCAAATAGTGATCAGCCGAACACCCCCGTATTCGGTTCATATTTGAACTCGAACAATTTCAAAAGTTCAAGTTCGAACTCGAACACGAACCGAACTCAATGCAAGTCAATGGGACTCGAAAGTTCGACTTTTAAAGTGCCCTCCAAGAGGGCATATATGCAAGATATTTGCCATAAAAGGTGTATGGGGGTCCGGGTAGTGCCCTGGGGGAAAGGAAACAAGGACAAAAAGTTTTTTTAAAAAAAAAACGTTTTTAAAGGAACAGTGAGTTTTCAATGAAATAATGGTTAAGAATAAAAACGAAAAATTCCTTCAAATATCGTGCCTAGGAGGTCCCCATAACCTGCCCGTGAAGTGGCGGATTTGTAGGTTGTATAGAAACATTTAAAAACAAAAAATGACATTTCAAATGACGGTAAATGGTTTTCCTTTAATCTATTCATAAACAACTGCTTGGGCGGCAGCCTGTATGAAAAGAGGAGACATTTTAGGACACGCAGAAAACGTTTAGTGATTTTTTGGCTAAATTATTAAAAAAACCAGTCCGCGCACTGATTTACATGCGCAACGTTATTGCGCGTGTATTACACTCCGTTTTGCGTGTTTTTTTTACTAACGTTATTTTTTGACGGATGATAAAATGCCTTCGGATCCGAATATCACGTTAATTTTTGCGCAATAACGCTGGACACTGCGCGCAAAAAAATTGCGCTGTGCAAGCGCATTTGCACAGAAAATGTAATATGGCCCATAGTGGGGGTAGAGACAGATGAGGAGGAGGACCTATGCAAAGTGTTGTGCCAACGGGATGTGTGGCAGGTGGTCAAATGTCACCTCAAGCACGTGGTACCCAAGCGTGGGATGTCTTTCCCACGTTTGATCCTCATCTGACATAGATTACAAATAGCAACGGTGTGGTCTGCTGCACATTTCTTAAAGAACTCCCAGACAGCAGACTTCCTGTACAAGTGCTTTGAGACAACAGCGCTCTGCACCTGAGCAGCTGTGACTTCTGATGCCTTGGACTGGCTACGGTTGCATATAGAGGACGTTGTGCCTCGTGTTTGTTGTGCCTCCTCCTCCTCACTTGACTCCTCTGCTCGATCAGGCACCCAGGTGGAGTCAGTGACCTCATCATCATCATCACCCCCTATCTCCTCATCACTGGAGCCAACTTGGCAGTATGCTGCAGCTGCTGGGGCAACAGGAGTGCCAGTTATTTGTGTGTCACTGGCACCCCCTTCCTCTAGGTTGATTATACTCCCTTCCTCAACCTCAGAGATTGAATCAGAGCACTGTAGTTGCTGCGTATCCTCAAGCAGCATGTCACTGTCATTGTAGTCAAGCAATTCAGCTGACTCCTCCATGTGTGATAGTGAGGCTACGGCAGGAGTAGCTGTGGACATGGAGGCTGAATTAGATGTTTTGGCAGCTGAGGTGGACTGTAAACCACTACAAGCCTGGCTGGCAGAGGACTCAGAGGATGAGGACGGCCTGGTTAGCCAATCCTGCAAATCCTCTGTATGTTGCTGCTGCTGCTGCTTAAGACGGCCAGCACCAGTTAGAAAGGACAAGCGTGCCCCTGCAGAGGATGCACCACGTCCACGATGACCAGAGGCACAGACTCCTGACACAGAGGCCACTTGCCATCTTATCTGTGTCTGGGAGCGTCTGCCTGTCCTTTTTGGTCTTTCTGACATGGTGAGTGATATATAGATTAAAGATATACAGAACTCTGATTCAACTCTGTTATAAAAATTGGAGATATGCTGCAGAACTCTGATTCAACTGTGTTATCTAGATTAAAGATTTCCAGAACTCTGGTATAACTCAGTGAGACACCCTGATAGCTGGCAGCCAGTGACCACTTGTCAAGACACAGATTAAAATTCCCAGAAACCACCTATAAATCAGTGAGACCCCCTGATGGGTGGCAGTGACAAGACACAGGTTATAATTCCCAGATATCTGCTACAAGTCTGTGAGACCCCCTGATGGGAGGCAGGGACAAGACACAAATTACAATTCCCAGGAACCTCCTATAAATCAGAGAGACCCAGGGCCGCCATCAGGGCATTACGCCCCATGCTGCTGTAAGGGGCCCAGGTCCTGATGGGTGGCAGTGACAAGACACAAATTACAATTCCCAGATATATGCTAGAAGTATGTGGGACCCCCTGATAGCTGGCATTGAGAAGACACAGATTGCAATTCCCAGGAACCTCCTATAAATCAGTGAGACCCCCTGATGGGTGGCAGTGACAAGACACAAATTACAATTCCCAGATATCTTGTAGAAGTGAGACCCCCCCCAATAGCTGCTGGCAGTAAGAACACACAGATTACAACAATTCCCAGATATTTTGTAGAAGTGAGACCCCCCAATAGCTGCTGGCAGTGAGAACACACAGATTACAACAATTCCCAGATATCTTGTAGAAGTGAGACCCCCCCCCCAATAGCTGCTGGCAGTGAGAAAACATAGATTACAACAATTCCCAGATATTTTGTAGAAGTGAGACCCCCCTAGTAGATGCCGGCAGTGACAACACACAGATTACAACAATTCCTAGATATCTTGTAGAAGTGAGACCCCCCCCCAATAGCTGCTGGCACTGAGAAGACGCACTAACAGAACAATCTCCTCTCAAAAAACACGTGCTGGGGGCTGTGTGAAGCCTTATATAGTGTGCTGCGGGACTTAGCTCTGTGAGCCCATGATTGGGCAAAATTAGTCCCATAGTCTTGCACCTGTCTTGCACCTGACCTGTGGTCAGGTGGAAGGCTGTAGCCAATTACAAGCTTCAGGCCAGTGGAAAAGTGCATTGTGGTCCATTGTGGGCGAACTCGAACCGAACACGCGGAAATGTTCGGAGTTCGCGAACAGCTGAATGGCCGATGTTCGATGCGAACTCCGAACAGCTCATCCCTAGCGCTAACATGAAAACATGCTGACGCTAACGATAGCGTACACCAGGTGATAGTGCACTACATATAGCCAGTGGCATACACACTGTGAATAATGCATACTCCACACACAAGAGCACATATTACACAATATACTACACAATACAGATATACCAGTATGCACACACTGCAAATACACACTACACATAGTGCATACACAACACACTGCATATACACAGGTAGACGTTTTTCGCATGTGATGGTATTTTGACCCAGGCTCTGGTGCCCCTAATGCTCTGCACGTTCTGCATCTTCCAAAAGCCAACACTGTTCCTTACAAGAAGCAAGGGGCAGTTGCTGAGGGCCTCTACAAGAACCAGGGCAGTTACCCCTTTTTGCCACATGGGAAAGACAGACCTGATTACTATCAGGGTTATTCGGAGAGAGGTGAAAACCAGGAGAATGGATGGAGAAGTGAAAATTCTAGGTCAAAATAGCCAAACCAGAAAAAGTTTCCCATTTATCTCACTTTCCAAATCGACTATTTGGTCTAGAATGTTCATTCTCCTGCCAATTCTCCTGGTTTTCACCTCTCTCTGAATAACCCTGCAAGTCTCAACCAAAAGCCTACAATGCCACAGTACAATAAACAGAATGGGAGGCAGAATCTGTGGAACCAAAGTGAAGGGTGATTGATGGAAGCAAGTGTGTAAGGGTAATGGATAAGGACGAAGGAAGGGAGGGAAATGGGAGATACACAGATGGAGGGGCGATGGAGAGTGATACAGGAGATGCAGAGAAACACAAGTAGGGGTATAATGAGAAAGAGATGTAAGAGAAATTGAATAACATAACATGAGGAAATGAGAGAGGTGAAGTTGTGTAGGCAGAAATTGTTATGCGGGTTGATGTAAAGAGACAAAAAAAGCAAAAACAATTTGAACAGAAAACAATAGAATAACAAATATGTGCAATTTACACAATTGCATTAAAGTACAACTTTACACAAACTGCTCACATACACTATATTGCCAAAAGTATTCGCTCACCCATCCAAATGGTCAGATTCCGGTGTTCCAATCACTTCCATGGCCACAGGTGTATAAAATCAAGCACCTAGGCATGCAGACTGTTTTTACAAACATTTGTGAAAGAATGGGTCGCTCTCAGGAGCGCAGTGAATTCCAGCGTGGAACTGTGATAGGATATCACCTGTGCAACAAATCCAGTCGTGAAATTTCCTCGCTCCTAAATATTCCACAGTCAACTGTCAGCTGTATTATAAGAACGTGGAAGTGTTTGGGAAGGACAGCAACTCAGCCACGAAGTGGTAGGCCACGTAAACTGACGGAGCGGGGTCAGCGGATGCTGAGGCGCATAGTGCGAAGAGGTCACCAACTTTCTGCAGAGTCAATCGCTACAGACCTCCTAACTACATGTGGACTTCAGATTAGCAAAAGAATAGTGCGCAGAGAGCTTCATGGAATGGGTTTCCATGGCCGAGCAGCTGCATCCAAGCCATACATCACCAAGTGCAATGCAAAGCGTCGGATGCAGTGGTGTAAAGCACACCGCCACTGGACTCTAGAGCAGTGGAGACACGTTCTCTGGAGTGACGAATCACGCTTCTCCATCTGGCAAGCTGATGGACGAGTCTGCGTTTGGCAGTTGCCAGGAGAACGGTACTTGTCTGACTGCATTGTGCCAAGTGTAAAGTTTGGTGGAGGGGGGATTATGGTGTGGGGCTGTTTTTCAGGAACTGGGCTTGGCCCCTTAGTTCCAGTGAAAGGAACTCTGAATGCTTAAGCGTACCAAGACATTTTGGATAATTCCATGCTCCCAACTTTGTGGGAACAGTTTGGAGCTGGCCCCTTCCTCTTCCAGCATGACTGTGCACCAGTGCACAAAGCAAGGTCTATAAAGACATGGATGACAGAGTCTGGTGTGGATGAACTTGACTGGCCTGCACAGAGTCCTGACCTCAACCCAATAGAACACCTTTGGGATGAATTAGAGCGGAGACTGAGAGCCAGGCCTTCTCGTCCAACATCAGTGTGTGACCTCACAAATGCGCTTCTGGAAGAATGGTCAAAAATTCCCATAAACACACTCCTAAACCTTGAGGACAGCCTTCCCAGAAGAGTTGAAGCTGTTATAGCTGCAAAGGGTGGACCGACGTCATATTGAACCCTATGGATTAGGCATGTGATGTCACTTAAATTCATATGCGAGTCAAGGCAGGTGAGCGAATACTTTTGGCAATATAGTGTACATCTGATGCTGCGCACAGACACATTTGAACGTTCACAGACATTCACACTCTGCACAAATATATTCGGCTTTGCACACACTGGCGTTGTCAATATAGCAGGTCAGCTGTCCCCAAAGTGTTGGCTTTTAACCAGTGACTGAGAAATGAGAAGAGTCAAGAATATCACTGTGCATTCTTCCGATGTCCACAGCCTGAATCACTGTATAGTGTTAAACTGTTACAATCATAATAATCATAATAAAGCTTAATGCTTCAACTGGTACAAAATTTCCACATTAGTCCAGAAGAGCATATAGGCTGAATACTTCACTTAAGGAGGCTGTTTGTTACTTTATTTTATGATTTATTAGCCCTATTAATGTGTGGGTATTTACATTCTCTGCAATCTAGCTGCTCATCTGGTTAAAAAATACATCTTATATAGAAGAGGAAATCTAATCAAAGCCTTCACAAAGAAACTTTAAAGGGACAATCCAGCCTCCAAGTATTATTATACCGGTAAGGTATTTAAGAAAATAAATAGAACATATACTATCCTTCAAAACTGTGACAGCTGCTCCTGTCTGAAGGACTCCTTTCACAACAGGAAGAGGCTCTATTATGGACTACAAGCCAGATCTTATAACTTGTTGGGTGAGGATTTATGGAATGTTATTATGACACCCAGCAGCAATTCCTCTATTTACTAATAGTGAACAGAACTGCTAAATAAGCGAATGGCAGGCAGTTCTTATTCTACTACTTCTACAACTTATTCAAGGTTTGTCAGAGCTGCGATGGTGCAAAACTGGAG
The DNA here is from genome assembly GCA_009667805.1 of Leptobrachium leishanense. Taxonomy (NCBI): domain Eukaryota; kingdom Metazoa; phylum Chordata; class Amphibia; order Anura; family Megophryidae; genus Leptobrachium; species Leptobrachium leishanense. Next base: position 77,157,910 of record CM019073.1, on the reverse strand, counting down.
TTGCAGCTCTGGATGACATTAATATGCCAGATAGGGACTTGAATTTAAAAATGTGTATAAACAATGGAGTAATAATTCCTCTTTGTGCTCCTGTTACTATGCCCTGTGTTAGGGATAAAGACAGGCAAGAGTCTTGCACCAAATGTCCGAAATGAACATATGTTGTTAGTGTCCCTTTAACACTTTTTGCATTCTATATACATATTGGTATGTAGAGGGAATCCTGACTTTTTCACGCATTGCCAAGAGGCAGAAAAAAAAGTTATTTTTAAAAAAAATAGTGAGGTAAGTCCTGGTTGTAGCCAAGTCAGGATTTACGCAGATTTAATGGCACAGGTGCAAGCGGTTGATTGACAAGCCCAAGTTGAAACTGTCCTTTCAGTAATGACATCATCATGAAACGTGAGACGGTAAGGCTGTTGGAGAATCCAGAGGCTGCAAAATCTATAGGATACTTAAAACTAAAGCCATACCTCCTTAATATGAACATATTGATTATACAAATCAAAAGGAGATATATTTATCAATGCCTAGGTGAACAAGCTGTACAAGAATAAAACTTAACTTTTAATCAGATAAACGAGTAAAAATCCCTCACTGTATAAGCAGAGATATCAGCCAGGTGGCTCAAAGTGAAAGAGCAACAGTACAACAAAAAAGGAGAATAAGCCATTGAATCAAAGAGAGCACATACAAGTGTAACAAAGAAACACAATATTAAAAGTCAATTCCCTGAGTACATTGGATTTGTAAAGGACAAAATGTATATGAATATGTGAGTCTGTATAACTTGTAGCAGTGCCCAAATGATTTGTAATCAAAGCGCCTCAATAAGCAAGAAAACAATCCTTCATGGGATTGTATTTATAGCAAAGAAAAGAGTGGAAAAGTATTGATAGGTACACTGCAAGCAGACTTCATAAATGTATTGAACCCAGGAAAGTGGAGTGGAGATTGTGCAATCCACCACACTCCATTTAACAGGGAAGAGACAAATTAAACCATTGCCAGGTAGAGCTAGCTGCTCTACCTTAGCGCCCACTTTTACAGGGGCCTGCCCTGATGAAGCCGGCACAGTATACCGCCGAAACATGTTGACGTTATGCCCTTTCAACATTCTTTATGCCTTCTAAAATAATTTCTACTCTGGTAATGGTTTCATTTGTCACTTCCCTGTTACATGGAGTGTGGTGGCTTGCGCAACCCCCATTTATGGGTTACCCTCTTGTTGCATTAGGTGTCTTTTTTTCCTAATCAATATTACTGAGAGACTTACTATTCCATTTCTCGATTATACAAATCAGCCAACTGAGCCCTCATAAAGATTAATAGTAATAATTCATTGTACCTTCTAGTGGGAATTCCATTTAAGAACATTTAATTCTGCCTGAGGTACATTAAGGACCCGAGACCAAGACCAACTTTAACCACTACGTGAAGCCCTGCATTTACTTAATGGCTTCAGGCAGTCATTATTGCTTGACATGTTATTCAAGGTTAAGTTGTGACCTGCATTATTTGTTGGTGTTTCAGAGTGTTTATTGCATTTCTCGCTGTTTTCTATTTGTAAACAAAAGTGTCATTAACATCATAAACAATTAGACATCTCGAGACAATCATTACTGCAAATTTACCAAATTTATGGCTCTATTCCACAGTGAACGCAAATGATAGTGTTCGTATTAGTATCTGTTATTGGTGGATAAGTGACTTTAATGCATGCCCCCCCATATTACATTCCTGATGCTAAACCCGTGAAAAGTCAATGATTGCGTTAGCTTCCGCGAGCTTACTGTACTGTGCAGATCCTATACTTAACATGGGGAGCACAATCAGTAATTAGCGTTAGGATATGTAAGGGATTACAAAGTCTAGCGCCAATTACCGCACCGATGGGCGAAACAAAATTTTAGCCACAGCTAAAAGCTGGTGCTAGCTGATTCCACTTTTGCAAAATCATTCATCACCCCCTAAAACCCCCCCCCCATTAAATCCAATACTCACCTCTCATTCTGCATCGAAAAGGATGGCCCAATTCACAGCTTTGCCTGGTCGCGAGCAGAGTGAAACGGGGGAAAAATTGTTCCCGGTCTCCCTCCGCGATCACTCTGTGATGCTGCGTGATCTCGCGGCATCAAGATCGTGCAGGACTCCAAAGAGCAACCCTCCACGGAGTCCTATGGAAACCAGGAGGTGACACTAGTGGTGGCGTGAGTATATTGTGATTTTGCAAACACAATATCACTTAACACCAAACTTTGAGAGACAGTATTTATTATTATCATTATTATTGTCATTTATATAGCTCCAACAGTTTCCGCAGCGCTTTACAATAACCAAAGGGAACGAGATACAGATAAACTGACATAGAATGAAAACGTTAGGTGTATTGGGCCCTGCTCTCAGAATATCGGCTCCAGTTGCGAATAACCGGCTACTTTTGGAGTTCTTCTCAGGCTATCTGAAAATGAACAGATCTCTTGATCAATGTATAGGAGGCGTTAATTTACAGTAAAGCATGCAGCTAGTTAAAGTAGCGGCTCAAGCCAGTAGCTTAATAGCTGAGCTGGAATCAGGTCAGTAAAGTATTTATTACTTATTCTTTATTAGTATTTTTAGCCGTATTATACTCATTTTATTAAAAACAAAATACACCTTTCTTACAGAAACTAGTATTAATTGTTATAATAGCTGCTATCCATCTATTTTTTCCATACCGTCTTGTCTATTGCCATTTCTGATTAATCTTTTACACAGTGCACACTACGGCCCCTATCACATTCTTTATGCAATTTCGTTTGCGCAGCGCAAATTTTTTTGCGTGCATCGTCCAGCATTATCGTGTGAAAATTAATGGTGGTATTAAGATCTGAACGCATTTTCTCATCCGGCAAAAAATAACGTTCGTAAAAACGACACGCAAAACGAAGAGTAATACTCGTGCAGTAACGTTGCGCACGTAAATCAGTGTGCGGACTGTTTTTTTTGTGGGATTCAGCCAATAAGAATTAAGAACCTTAATTGACATCAATTTACCTTAATTGACTCACTTTAGTTTTTGCTCCTGTCAAAATAAATCTGAGTATACATGCTGCAGCAATAAAAAAAACACGCACAAATGCACAGTTTTACTGTTTGGGTATGTGTAGAATGTGTAACTATACTGTGCTGTATTTTTTTTTTCGTGCTGGCGTTTTTCGTTCCGATCAGAACGTTCAGATTTGCTGTTACCACCAGCTTTTCAAAGACGTTAAAATTATGCGCGCAAATGCCGTTCATAAAAAGATGTGCATCGATTGTAATACCATCCGCGTACCAGCGCACAAACGAATTTGCACTCACAATGTTAAGTATAGGACGTGCACAGTTCATCACGCTCGCGCAGGTCCATCCGCGTTAAACGATAACGCGCATCGTTTGCGCGAACGTTGTAATACGACGTTCACCGCAAAGGGTTTTGCCTCTCGCGTTAATGCGCATTTGCGCACGCAAAACCAAATGTGCGAGGAATGTAATAGGGGCCTACATCCATTATCTCCAAATGCTCCAAAGTTCATGATCAACTCATTATGGAAAGTTGCCAGTTGATCGCAAAGCAATTATGTGTGTGGAATAACAATCTTGAGAGATTTCTTGCCATCAGGGAATACATATGTTCAATATTACAATATATTGAAAACTATAGCCATATCTACATGCTCGTCTCATCCCCATCTGTCTCAGCCTTCATGCTACATCACTAATGATTCACAACAACATATGAAGAATACATCATTTTGAAATTGTTTGGTTAAGCGTCATTTTCGCTTTGTCTCTGATGCAGGTTCATTAGATTATTAATCCAGAATGATTTACATTTTGATGTAATGGAATAACACAAACCCTTCTATGGGCCCGATTACATTCTTCGCGCAAAAAAGTGCTCGTGCGCAAAAACGCATTAACGCGAGGGGCAAAACCCTTTGCGCAGAACGTTGTATTACAACGTTCACGCAAACGATACGCGTTATCGTTTAACGCGGATGGACCTGCGCGAGTGGGATTACCTGTGCGCGTCCTATACTTAACATTGTGAGCGCAAATGCGTTTGTGCGCTGGTACGCGGATGGTATTACAATCTATGCGCATCTTTTTACGAACGACGTTTCCGCGCATAATTTTAACGCCTTTAAAAGTTGGTGGTAACTGCAAATCTGAACGTTCTGGCCGAAATGAAAAACACCATCATGAAAAAAAAATACAGCACAGTATAGTTACACATTCTACACATACCCAAACAGTAAAACTGTGAATTTGTGCGTGTTTTTTTTTATTGCTGCAGCATGTATACTCAGATTTATTTTGACAGGAGCAAAAACTAAAGTGAGTCAATTAAGGTAAATTGATGTCAATTAAGGTTCTTAATTCTGATTGGCTGAATCCCACGAAAAAAAACAGTCCGCACACTGATTTACGTGCGCTACGTTACTGCGCGCGTATTACTCTTCGTTTTGAACGTCGATTTTACGAACGTTATTTTTTGACCGATGAGAAAATGCGTTCGGATCGTAATACCACCGTTAATTGTCGCGCGATAACGCTTAACGCTTAACGCAGCGCGCAAAAAACATTGTGCTGCGTGGACGAATTTGCGCGAAGAATGTAATAGGGCCCTATGTATTTAAACCCACTGGAGCATTTCCTCATTGCTTTCTTGTGGTTTTCCTTGTGTGCTCAATAACATGAACTTTGCTACTGTTTTTGACATTTTGGTTTTGACCTGGGGTGCAGCAGACTCTCCTGTTTTTCGTGCTACTGACCTTGGCTCTTTTATCTGATTCAGTATATCGCTGGATCTCCGTAACTCAGCCTCACTTATAGTTTCTGTACCTCTATACTCACTGGCCTTGGCTTGTTTTGGATTTGTCCTCTCTACCTATTTGGGCATTGCGTTTAACCCAGCCATCATAAGGAATAATATTAAGCACTTTTTGGGGTCAAGTTAGCTATGGTGGGTATTGTCTATTCTAACAGGAGGGGACACAGGAACTGTTATACAGTGATAGGGTTCCTCCTGTCACATTCAGCCACTATGGCGGTACCCGGCATGCGCCAAGTAGGGCCCAGGTATGAGGAAAAGCCGCTATATGCAGAGATGCGTGACACAATGATCTAGGATATGTGAATAAACCACAGGAGACACTGGGGACCTCTGTGCGGCTATACCAAAGGAGCCCTATACTGATAGATCGGTCCTTAGAGTGGCCGAATCTGCACTAATAGAAAAAGGTTACCTTTGTAGCCGTGCAGAGTCCTGGGGAAAACACAGACACCTGAAGGAGTGTACTCAACAACTTGCAGGGAAGGACTTCAATATACAAAAGCCGTGGTCTACAGGGACACACAACATATAATACAATATGCACAGAACAGCTAGGGATATCCAGAAGAGTGGTCAATAAATAAGCCAGGGGTCAAAACCAAAACGTATACCTTGAGCCAAAGCGGGGATATAGCACCAGAGAAAATCCGTCAGCCAGGCCAGAGGGTCAATACCAGGAAGTCAATCAGAAACCTAGAACTCAGACAAGGGGGAAACACTGAGAAAGCACTAGGATAGAATAACAGGGAGCTCTCAGGAACAAATCTGTAGCTGAAGTGAACCAGGATGCAAGAGCATGGTGATATGGGCCCATGGCTTAAATAGGGGAGTAATCAGCCCATATCACCAGCAGAAGCTCAACGAGCAATAAACTTAACCCCTGAGCTGCATGTCAGGGAAAGCAGCACAGGGAAACACAGACATAAGGAATACAGAGGGCAGGGAGACAGGGTTGGAACGTGGGAACGTGACACCTCCAACCATAACTCTGGTGGGAAAAAAGCACAATTGTGCAACCTGTGAAATCGTAATGTTTCCACATATGATCACATTATGGATTATTATTAAGTTCATAATTCCACCTGCAATTCATAACTTCACGTTACTGCATCGTGAGCCATTATATAGCTATAGGATCACCATATATAGAACTAGCAAGTTATAACTCTAATACAAAATGTTTCATAAACATCAAAACAAATATATCAAGATTTATAGATCTGTATGGCTTACCGTTCATTCTAATAGCTTCCGTAGTTTGTGATGTTTTAATTCATTCACACATAAAACGCGTTGACCCTCTTTCGTTACAGCAATGTTTCTTAACCTTTGATGGGAACCCAAATTATGTGCATGACATTAGCTTGGTGGCCCATTCTTTGAAGCTAAACTTAGCTCTCTGACCCATTCTTGGATCGTAATATAATATACTGTATACTACAACAAATGTTGCAGACATCTTTCTCACACCCTTAATATGGGGCAGTAATTATGGAGAAGTCACCAGAACAAGAAATAGTATAATCAGTTACCCAGTGAAAATTACTTGCATCTATTGTTAACGCCCTGAATTGTTTTCCAATAGCATTTTCTAACAAAAAAAATATTATTGTAATTAAAAATTGTCTTGGTTAGAAATTCATCAGATTTATAACCATTTCCTCCATAGCACTTTCACAACCAAGCAGTATTTTTTGTTGAAAAAAAATTTATCATAACATTTATTTGAAACACGGAGGGTGTAGTTCGTACTGAACCATTAAACATAGACAGGGTTATTCTCAGAGATCCGAACTTGCCCCAAAAATGCACCGAACAATGAATTTCCACGTACGGTGCATTTTTGTGGCCATTCGGCTATTCACAAAGCAGGCAGTTCGTCAAATTTTGCCGAATTGCCTGCAAATACGGTGCCTGTTTGATGGCAGTGAACTCCCCATAGAGAAGCAATGGTTAATCTATTCACAGAATACTGGACAGCAGTGAAAAGTTGTCGAGATGCCCTGTTGTTCGGTGGTTTCATTCGGCAGGTTTAATCAGGCGAATCCCATAGGTTGCAATGTTAAAAATATTCCCTTTTTTATCTGCTATCTAATAAACCGTGTATTCTTTTAATTTGCAGCAAAAAGTCTTCCTTTTTTTTGTTTAGGATCTTTTAGGCATTTTTCGGCAAATAGTTTTTTTCCGTTTTTCTTCTTTTTTCTTTAACAGACCTTTCCAAGACCAAAGATTGTTTCAAATTTCAAAATAACAATGTAAAATGATTCTTTAGCCAAATGTTGCTGGAATGAAAAGTTCTAAACGAAAGACATTGTTTCTTAAATTGCAAAATTGTAAATGTGTTCTGCATTATTAGAATATGGGAAAAAGTGGCCATTGTGTCGAATACATTAAATGTGATAATGTCACGCTAATTATGCACTAATACGCATCAGACACCACCACCTAGACTCTTTGTATTAGCTGAGAAATGAGCTAGGTAAGGCAAAGATGACAGCAGAGGAGTAATACAAGATCAAATAAATGATACAAGGTAAGCAATAAAGTTGGTAGTCATACAAGCCAAAGATAAGAGACAACAATGATCAGAATAGTCAAATAACAATAGGCAAGATCAGTACACAGAAAAGAAAATAATAAACAATGCGCTCTTGGGAACTAGAACGACAGGGCTCAGAAGAAGGTAAGGCAGTGGTCTAAATAAGTGCAGAAGTGTTCCCATTGGTTGACATCATTTTCGAGTGCCCTTCCCCTGTATGAATGATGTGGGCCACGAGGTGAGGACACAGCATTATGATGCACCAAGGCCTTATGTCAGGATCTGTGCCTGTCAGGATCTGTACAGGCATCATTACCTGCAAGCGGGCAGCTACGTGAAAAGTATTCAGTGTCAAAACAGCTACACAGAATGGGACACAGCCAGGGAGGACACAACCTGAGCGACAAGGTGACAAGGAGAGGAAAGACACAAGGCAGCCCCAAAGGCAGTAGTATTCGTGACAGATAACAACATGGTCAGGCCTATATTCAATGCAGCTTCTGAAAAATACAACTACTAATGGTAATAATACCAAAATATTAAAGGGATACTCTAGGCAACATGGCCACCTAAGCTTTTTTAGGTGGTCATGATGCCCTGAGTATGCCCTTGTCTGTCCCCCCTCCCTCCGCTCAGCCGATCGGCTGAAAACAGCTGAGAGACGCGGAGGACTTTACTCCACCCTCCCAGCTCTCAGTCAGCAGAGCGGGATTCATATTTCCCGCTTCTGCCGACTATTGCCGAGTAGGAGACGTCATCGCGCTTTCAGCGCGATGACGTCTCCAACTCGCTGCAGTAGCTGGCGGCAGTAGCTGATTAGTGTTGCCCACATCCTCTTGCACGTAACACTAATCAAAGAAGAAGAGGAAGCCTGCTGATTGGCTGGGTTACGTGAGAGGCGAGCATGCGCGCTTCTCACGTAAACCATTAGCCAAGTTCAAGCTGTAACAGGACAGGAGCGAAAGTGGAGGGAGGTGAGTATATATAAAAAAAAAAGACGCCGTTGGAAACAAGTGGTTTTTAGGGTAAGTATTACATTAAAAAAATAGTATATATATATATAATGAATAACTAGGTAGGGAATAGGTATATTTTAATGTAAAAAAAAGGGGGCGATTTTTAGCCTAGAGTGTTCCTTTAACTGTGTATATGCATAATGCCTGCATATAAAAAAATTACAGTAATTCCTTGAATCAGGGGAAGGGTTTACTGGTCCTTAAGTACCATTATTTGTGGTTTGCATCTTTCAATAGAAAAGAGCTGTGGAATGTGTTGACACTATAGAAATACCGAGTAATAATAATAACATGATGTACATAACAGGGATTTAAGCACTTTCTGGGCATTCAGGTGATTGATAGCAGAACCTTTCCTGTATTCTGCCTCTTCCTGGCTGTTGTAATGCAAAAGTCATGTTTGTCAAACATTTTCATACACCAAGGGTGGGGGCCAATTCTTGCAGCTTATTTATAGTAATACAGGGCTACAGGAGTGAGATCACACTGCAAATTTCAGGTCTCCCCAGGTGAACACTAGTCTTGCATTATATAAGGTATCTCATTTTTAGTGAAGGGGCTTGAGACATCTCTACTAATGTTAGACTTCTCCATGGCTTCATTCTTTATTTGTGCTATTGGGTTGTTAAATATATTTCTAAAAATGGAAATAGGATACCAACAGGGTTATTCAGTGAGCACCGAAATGTCACTGACATTTTGGTGCTTTCTCGTTCGCGACACTTTGGCGAGTTCGATTCGCCTACCCTGCGGTAGATTCAGAATTCACCGCAGGGTCCCCGAAGTGCGTCAAATTGACCTGCTGAACGAATCGAAAAACCGCCACAAAACTGGTGAATCGATCCGAAAACCCACAGACGACGATCCACCGCAAAACCGCCAAATTAATTTCGATAAAAGCCGATGACCTGACGAACAGACAGCCAGCCAGCTGCCAAAAAAAGCCGCCAAACGGGGCGAAAAAAACCAACAACTATTAAAAGGTGTTTTCAAACAAAGTACTGCATGAAAATGCCTGGGAATAATAATAAAAAGGTCTGCTACAGCAAAAAAAAACAAAAAAAAACACATTTAAAAAATAAAATAAATTTAAAAAAATAAAAACATTTGCTGAAACAATACTGAAAAATGCCTGAAAAATCCTGAAACATAACTAAAGAGACTTTTGCTGCAAATTAAAAGAATAAATGGTTGACTAAATATGTAAGAAAAACGGGGATTTTCATTTTCACATTGAAACCTATGGGATTTGCCTGTTTAAACCTGTCAAACAAAACCTCCGAAAATCAGGGCATTTCACTGACAATTCTCTGTTGTTCAGTGTCTCTGAATAGATTAACCAATACTTCTCTATGGGGATTTCACTGCCACTGAACAGCACCGTATTTCGCTGGCAATTCGCCAATATTTGGCGAACTGCCTCCTTTTTGAATACCCGAATGGCCCCGAGATGGAATTGCACAAGGAAATTCACTGTTCGGTGCAATTCCAGGGCCAATTCGGCTCTCTTTGAATAAACCTGATAATCTACCTCAACCATGCTTTTGTTGTGGAATTATCACTTGCACAAAAGATGATTATGGCCTCCATTACATTCTTCGTGCAAATTCATCCTAGCAGCGCAATTTTTTTTGCGCGCAGCGTTAAGCGTTATTGCACGAAAATTAACGGTGGTATTACGATCCGAACGCATTTTCTCATCCGTCTGAAAATAACGTTCATAAAAACGACGCGCAAAATGAAGAGTAATACGCGCGCAGTAACGTAGCACACGCAAATCAGTGTTTTTTTCACGCGATTCAGCCAATCAGAATTAAGAACCTTAATTGACATCAATTTACCTTAATTGTCTCACTTAAGTTTTTGCGCCTGTCAAAATAAATCTGAGTATATATGCTGCGGCAATAATAAAAACAAGCACAAATTCACAATTTTATTGTTTGGGTATGTGTAGAATGTGTAACTATACTGTGCTGTATTTTATTTTTTTCGTGCTGGCGTTTTTCGTTTCGGCCAGAACGTTCAGATTTGCACTTACCACCAGCTTTTCAAAGACGTTAAAATTATGCGCGCAAACGTAAAAAGTTGCGCATCGATTGTAATAGCATCCGCGTACCAGCGCACAAACGAATTTGCGCTAACAATGTTAAGTATAGGACGCGCACAGTTCATCTCGCTCGCGCAGGTCCATCCGCATTAAACGATATCGTGCATCGTTTGCGCGAACGTTGTAATACAACGTTCAGCGCAAAGGGTTTTGCCCCTCGTGCAAATGCGCATTTGCGCGCGCAAAACCAAATGCGCGAAGAATGTAATAGGGGCCTATATCTTTGTCTCACATGTTTAGGCTATGATTTCTGATACTCACCGATAGATGATTTTATCACTTTCTCGGAATGCATTTTGCATGAGTATGTTATTATTTTTATACCAGCACAACTCACTGCACTGCACAACATTATACTGTTACTGTATAGTTCCAATAAAATCTATTCACAATAAAAAACACTTCATCAGTAAAAGGGAATCCAATAAAATGCTATTGAATTGATAGCTTTTAAATGTCTTAAGAAGAGCAATGATATTGCTATCTGTTATAATGATATGATACACGCCCTGGTAATCTCCCGACTCGACTATTGCAATAATCTCTTATCTGGCATCCCTCTGTCCCGCCTCTCCCCCCTACAATCCATCCTGAACGCCTCCGCCAGGCTAATTCACCTCACCCGCCGCTCTGTCTCTGCCGCTCCCCTCTGCGAGTCCCTTCACTGGCTCCCCATCCACTGCAGAAATAAGTTCAAAATCCTTATCCTTACCTACAAAACCCTCACTAACTCAGCGTCCCACTACCTGTCCTCACTAATCCCATACACCCCAGCCCGCTCTAAGGTCTACAGTGACCTGCGCCTAGCTTCTCCCCGCATCATCTCTTCCCATGATAGACTGCAGGCAGTGGCGTCACTAGGGTTGGTGTCACCCGGTGCGGTAACTTATGGTGTCACCCCCCCCCCCCGAGTTTTAAAGATTTTTTTTTTTTAACTACTCTTACTCCTAAAATCAGTACTCCCATATAACACTGAATGCTCATACACACAGCGCACATTACTGTGAGGTTTATTGCTGTGGAGCTCTCTCATATGCTCACAGAACTTTTTTCAACTGCCAGCAAGTACGTTGCCTGTTCGAAGGCAGTGAAAGCACACATGGATATATATTGCCCCCAGCAGCTCTGGATATATATTGTCCCCAGCTCACATATGGATATATTGCCCCAGTTCACAGTTATATATTGCCCCCAGCAGCTCACCCATGGATATATATTGCGCCTCAGCTCACATATGGATATATTGCGCCTCAGCTCACATATGGATATATTGCGCCTCAGCTCACACATGGATATACTGCCCCAGACCAGCTCACACATGGATATTGCCCCAGCTCTCATGGATACTGCCCCCAGCACACATGGATATACTGCCCCAGCTCCTCTCATGGATATACTGCCCCAGCTCCTCTCATGGATATACTGCCCCAGCTCCTCTCATGGATATACTGCCCCAGCTCCTCTCATGGATATACTGGGGCTATCCTAAACAAAAGATAAATCCAGGTAAAGTATCCATGTAATTGGGAGACTAGATCTTTTCATTCCAAACGGACCCCTCTTTTCATCTCACCCCCACTCTCTTCATTTCATTCCAACCCCCACCTCTCCTTATTAAATTCCAACCCCCCACCCTCTTCGTTTCATTACAACCCCCACCCTCTTCGTTTCATTACAACCCCCACCCTCCCCTTATTAAATTCCAACCCCCCACCCTCTCCATTTCATTCCAACCTCCCACCCTCTCCATATTAAATTCAAAGCCCCCCACCCTCTCCATATTAAATTCAAAGCCCCCCACCTATCTTTATTAAATTCCAACCCCCCCCACTCTCTCCTGATTTCATTCAAACCCCCCACTCTTTTTGTTTCAACCCCCCTGTCAGTTTTTGGAGACAGGGGAAGGGGCTCAAGTAGAGCAAGCGGCCAGCAGGGGAAGGGGGGGCCCAGGGACTCCCAGCATACTCCTTCCGATGATGGGCAGAGAGGGACCGGGCCTGGCGGGTAACGAGGACAGGAGGCAGGGAATGGTCGGGTGTATGTGACCAGGGCCGGACTGGGTATAAAAAGCAGCCCTGGAAAATAATTTTTACACCAGCCCTATATTACATCAAGTGCAAACAAAAAAGGATATTGGCTATAAGAAGGCACAATTCATAACGACACAGCAGCCAGTTTTCCCAAGTATATGGTGTGGTGCAGCAGTGATGAATGAGTGTATCACAGAGCTCCACAGCAATAAAACTCAGTGATGTGCAGTGTGTATGAGCTTATCACAGCAATGTATGGTGTGATATGAGCCTATCACAGAGCTCCACAGCAATAAAACTCATACACACTGCATATTACTGTTAGTTTTGTTGCTGTGGAGTTCTGTGATACAGTAATGTGCAATGTGTATGGGTGTATCACAGAACTCCACAGCAACAAAACTCACATTATATGCAGTGTGTATGAGCGTATCACAGAGCTCCACAGCAATAAAACTCAGATTATATGCAGCGTGTAGGAGTGTATCACTGAGCTCCAAAGTAAAAGTCACAAAGAAGTAGTATAAATTAAATATTATGAAAAACTGGGGCCCAGGCAAAGCTGTGGACCAGGCCGCCCGTCGATTGGAGGGGACCCGGGACTCAAGGGCACGGGTGACATGGCATCCCTGGTAGTTCTGCCCTCGATACCTGGAGATACCCCTATAGCCTGGATATCCAGCTATAACATGGATACCATTATAACCTGGATACTCAGGGATACTGCTAAAGTCTGGATATCCAGGATACCCTTAATGCCTTTATATTTGGGTGCCCCTATACCCTAGACATCTGGGGGTACCCTTAAAGCCTGGATACCCAGGGAGACCACTAAAACCTAAATGCCAGTAGGTACCTAAAGGAAGGGTGGGCTGTGGGGGATAGTGGAAGTCTGGACAGGCTACTGTTGGCATGAAGCTTTTGAGGGTCACAGTCTGCCTCTGGGTGTCCTATGCTGGGGATCCATGTTGTTAAAATGGGGGAAGGCTGGGAGGAGAGAAGTGGAAGGTAGAAATGGGGGTGGTTATTTCAGGAGGGAACTTGGATGGGTTGGGGTTAAAGCGGCAGCTGGGCAGGGGTAAAACTGATGGAAAGGCAACATTTAATCTAATGACAGGGCTGAGGTTATTGTGACAGCAGAGCAGAAATAAATGTAATGTGGGAGGGTTAACGTAATGGCTTAAAAATGGTTCATATAGTGGCAAGGCAGGGGTTAAGCTTGAAAGCAGACAGTTACTAATCTAATGGCCGTGCAGAGGTTAATGTGATGGGTGGGCAGGGGTAATTGTGGAGGCAATTCAGGGGTTAATCAAACGAGTGGGCAGTGGTTAATTTGATGTTAGTGCACAAGACCACAAGTTAATGTAAAGACAATTCAAGGGGTTAATGTGTTGTCAGTGGAGGGATTCATTTATAGCCACAGTGAAGCTGTTAATGCAGTTTCAGTGCAGGTGGTAATGTAAAAGGCAGTGCAGGGGTTTATGTGGGTTCAGTGAAAGGGTTATGGTGTAGGTAGTGCAGGGGTTAATCTGATGGCTGGGCAGAGGTTGTCAGTCTGTACACTATAAAGCAATGATCGGTAGGAGCAGCTCCTGCAACAAAACGACCACCCCCAGGCCCCAGCTCAGGCACTCAACCCCAGCCTGGAGCCAGCGCAGCCAATCCCAGCAACCTCATGCAGCACAGCCAATCACCTCTACCTCCACAAAGCATAGCCAATCACAAGCACCAGGGCTGGGGGAGAAGATGACACCTACCCAGCTCGCAATATCTTGCTGGACACATGGCAGAGAAGTGGAGCACCGCGCGTTACTAACAGTCACCGGTAAAACAAAATACATATAAATAATAAAATCCCGGGACCACACACACACTTACTTACACACACACACACTTGCCCACACACTTACTTACAGACACACCCACACACACACTTACTTACTCACACACACACTTACCCATAGATGTCTCCTCTTGTCACACTGTGCACCTGACCTCACTCCTTGGCTCTTCCTCCAGCGCGGGGACAGGAAGTTCAGGAGGAAGGGGAGGAGTTAGACTGGCAGCCCCAGATGCTTTCACACAAACCGCAATGCTGCATGGATGGGCAAGCCCTGAAGGGTGACAGCCCATTTATGCACCCAGGGTGGCCCGCCCTTACTCTGCCACTGCCTGTGTCTTGGTCTGCATAAACGTTTTCTCCCTGTGGATGTTTTGGAGGTGTTTGGGGGGGGGGGCGGAAGTGTCATAACACAGACCAGCTCTCCGCCCACCACCACATGAATGACACCTGACACCAAGTCTTGCAGGCAGCCTGCCGTGTACAAGGAAGCACTTGAGCAGGTTGTCACTAGCGGCTGCCTGCTTGGATCTGTGGTTGTGCTGAGGCACCCGGCCATATACAACTGACTCTCAGTCTGTCAGTCACCGCTCATGGCAGCGCTCTGCCCCTCCCCCGCAGTATGCTTCTGGCAGCTGATATAAAACGGCCTCCAGCTGCCCAAAAACTAAGCCTACCGGGATTTCTCCCGGTATCCCGGTAGGCCAGTCCAGCCCTGTATGTGACATTCCCCGGAGCTCCCGGGGGAAGGGGTGCCGCTGCTTACCATCTGGGAGGGTTGCTGCTTGCTCCACGGTCAGATAGCCCAGCTCCTCCTCTTGCAAGCTCAGACGTGTGAGGCGACAGGGCTGTCAGGGTGGCACGGAAGGATCAGCCACATCGCGCCACCTCTCTCCTCAGCGGCATCTGCGTGGTGGAGACGGAGTGCTTGGGGGGAAGTGACGTTATATCACTTCCTCCCAGCGCAGACAGTAATAGCTGCGCGTGAACGCTTGGCTGCGGGGTTTTTTCGGAACATGGGGGCGGCGGGTCCCACTAGATACCCCACTGGGTGTCACCCTAAAGGCGGGTGTCACCTGGTGCGGGCCGCACCCCCCGCCCCCACGTTACGACGCCACTGACTGCAGGATTTCTCACGCGCAGCCCCCACTCTCTGGAACGCTCTCCCTCGTACTGTCAGACTTTCCCCTAACTTCTCTTCCTTCAAACGCTCCCTTAAAACATTCCTATTTAGGGAAGCCTACCACCCAACTCACTGATACAACCATCAATCACTCTCACCTTACAGTCCTCTCCTCCTGTTTCCAACCCCAACCCTCCTAGATTGTGAGTTCCTACGGGAATAGAGCCCTCATCTCCTCCTGTACTGTTTGTCAAATGTTGTTCAATGTATTGTAACCCTGTCTATACTGTGCTTACAGTACAGCGCTGCGGAATATGCTGGCGCTTTATAAATAAAGAATAATAATAATAATAATAATGATATTGTGAATAACATCCTGATCTGCATGCAACTAACCTTTAACCTGAAATTCATCATTATCACTAACCTTTGAACATTTAAAATATAAGACAGTTTCTGCAATTGTTCAGGAAAAAAGCAAACATTACAATTCTGTACCTATTTTTATTTGAATAAATGTATTTATGACTGAAGGAACATTTTATCACGTTTTCTCCTACTAACACAACATTGTACAGTGGATAAAGAAAAAGAGAAGGGATAAAACATCCAGCTTTAGAAGATTGAGTTAGTCTCAAAATGATCCGAAATTCTGATTATCAGGGTTATTCAAAGAGAATCGAAAAGTCACCGCATGTTCGGTGACTTTTCATTCTCTTCAATTCGGTACAATTTGGCGATCCCATTTCGGTGACCCTGCGGTGTATTCAGCAAGCACCACAGGGCCGCCGTAATGCAGGGAAAAGTCGTTGCAAACCCGCTGAAAACTCAACGCAAAACGAGGGCGAACGCACACCGAAACCCGCAAAAACATCTGGATTAACCCGATGAAGATGCCAGAGAAACCCGAGCAGGAGCCGATCACAGCGTAGGGCAGCCGCATGAAAAAGCCGACACCGCACACGAATGGAGTAAAAAAAAAACAGTACGCTTGAATGTTTTAAAAGTGAAACGCTGTTTGCAAAAAACAACTGAGCGAAAATGTCTGAAATTTACATATAACATCCAATGAATGATAATAAAACGGGCTGTTACAGAAAAAAGAAAAAACGATTAAAAAAAAAAACGGAAAAAAAATGTTAGCAAAAAAATCCCGAAAAAATGCCTAAAAGGTCCTAAAAAATCTAAAAATAAAGAGACTTTTTACTACAGAATATTATAATAAACGGTTTATTAGATATTGTATTATAACGGGAATATTTTTAACATTGAAGCCTATGGGAAACCTGTAGAATGAAGCCACCGAATGGCAGGGTAATTCGGCAACTTTTCACTGCTGGGTTTTGCCCTCTGAATTTAAGAAGCATTGTTTCTCTATGGGGATTCACTGCCCTTGAACAGGCACCGAACAGGCACCCTATGTGCAGGCAATTCGCCAAGATTTGGCAAATTGCCTGCTCTTTGGATAGCCGAATGGCCAGGAAAGGTAACCGAACGCTGATTTTCAGTGGAGCTTTTTGAATAACCCTGAATATATACACAACAATAAGGAAAAGCAACATGCATCAGCATTATATTTATTTATAAAGGATTTTACCAGGAAGGATACATTGAGATTTCTCTTTTATACTAGATAGAGTGTAAGAAAATACAATATTTTTGTTTTCTACTATATGACTTATTCTACATAAATTTACAAAATCTTATGAATAATTTTGACAAAACGGTTGTTTTATTATCCATAAAAAACAACGAAATCTGATCTAAAGCACAAGATGGATTTAAGAATTAATCCTCAATATTATCATGGCAATTATCAATTATTTGACAGCTAACACGATATCCCTCATTTGATTGGAGGGGGGTCTTTTGATGTATTTCTGCAGGGATGATGTGATATCAGTACCTTTATAATCACAAAATTTCAAGATACTGTATATGCAAAGGATGCAGATGATGAGTCCCACCCACTCATTAGCACTCAAGGGGTTAAACAACAAACTAAGGTATAAATGCTATTAACCACTTCACTACAGGGATCGTGTTTACACAATCAGCAGCAGCATATGTAGCACCCCAAGATTGAGTAAACACAATCTGAAGCGATGTCGTATAATTGCAAATGGAATTTTTTTTTTTATATGAATGTTGTTTGCAGTTGGGCATCAGACAGTGCCTCAAAGTGTTTAACACCAAGGGGATGACACCTGAGGTGTTAAACCACTGACAAACACTGCTAGAAAAGCTGGGAATCTGTGTCTAAAACACAGAGTCCCAGCTGAGTCAGCACAGAGTGCCGGCTGCAGTAGCCCTTTTTTGGTCAGCAGATGGCGATGTCTACCTGTCAAATTGGAGTTCTATAGTGAAACATACTTTGGGAATTTTCCCAATGATATTTTACTGTATTAATAATGAAAAGTGATTTAAAAAAAAATAAAAATGATTACTGACAGTGGTTTTCTGGAAACAACTGATCCTTCTTCCAGAATTATCCATGCTTCTTCAGATAAAATCTAAGAAAACTCTTCACACACAAATGTTATTATTCAAAGGTTTTAGTTTTTTAATAAAAGGTAATAAAGATGACAATTGTAGGTTGCCAAATATTTTTTTAAAAATCATGATAAAATCAATCCACATTCCTTTTATAATCTTAAAATTGTCATAGTATGGATTTGGATGATGTTAACCACAATCTGTGAACACCTGCTTTAACACATATCCAAATGTTCATCAGCAGGTGGTAGGTTTTAAATTAAAATATTTGATTTATACCCCCAGACAAATGCAGATACAACCTGTCATGAAAACTATATCCAAACAGACAGAGTGTAATGCTGACAATGTCTGGGAATGTCATTAATTCAAAAAGTCATCTGACTCCTATGTGGAATGCATAACATTTGGGATGAAAGATCTCTTCATGCGTAAGGCAAAAAAAGAAAAGGAGATAACCCAAAGAATATTTATTTATTTATTTATAAAGTATTTTACCAGGAAGGATACTTTGAAATTTCTTTCCTTTCAAGTATGTCCTGGGTTCGAGAACATTGAAATGTTACAGTAGGTCCAGAAATGCAAAGTAACAAAATGCTAGATATTAAAATCAAACCGCAAATATACAGATTAACAGAAAATAAATATGTAGGAAATATATTCATTGTGTTACATGTTTACAGGCGCATTCTGTATTGAAGTATATTAATAGTGATCTCTTAAGGGACTTTAGACTGGGGGAAGATTTGATGGCGTCTGGGAGGTTATTCCATAACTGCGGTGCTCTGTAGGAAAATGAGGATCGAGCCACTGTCTTTTTGTATTGCGGTATTGCAAGTAAGGTGCAGGTCCTGGATCGGAGGTTATAGGATGAGGGAACTGCTGGGGAAAGCAGTCTATTCAGGTAGGGTGGTAGCTTCCCAGAAAAACTCTTAAACATCAGGTTGGAAAGGTGAAGGGTGCGTCTAGAGTCCAGCGAAGGCCAGTTTAGGGGCACTATTATGTAGGTCGTGCTAAAACGGGGACGCAAAGGAGAAACACTTGCACCTGCAGTTTTCTCCTTTGCGTCCCCGTTTTAGAGTGATATTACGATGCAGGTGCTAAAAAGCTGCCTGCACCGGAATCCGGCACTAAACCCAGGGATACGCACGGCGACACTTAGCGCCGCCACGCGCATACCCTCCATGGAGTCCATAGGACTCTATTGAGGCAGACACTGCTGGCCACATGACCTGCCGGATCTCACCTCACGAGATCCGGATCAGGGGCATAACTACCAGGGGTGCAGAGGGTGCCACTGCACACGGGCCCTTGAGTCCGGGGTGGCCCACACTCACCTGCCTGGGCCTGGGGGCTTGCCTGTATTATACGTATATTTCTTTTTTTAATTTATTCTATACTTATCTCTGAGTTTTACTTTGGAGCTGTGTGATACACTCATACACACCACATCTACTGTGAGTTTTGTTGCTGTAAACCTCTGTGATTTACTCTGATACACACTGCACATTACTAAGAGTTGTATTGCTGTTGAGCTCTGTGATACTCATACACACTGCACATTACAGTACGTTTTATTGCTGTGGAGCTCTGATACGTTCATACACACTGCACATTGCTGTGGAGCTCTGTGATAAGCTCAAATACATCGCACATTGTTGTGAGGTTAATTGCTGTGGAGCTCTGTGAGATACACATAGTGCACATTACATTGTCAACATTGTGGACCTGGAGGGGATAAATACTTGTTGACGGGAGGGGGGACAAAATATGTATATGCGGGGGGCGGGACCGTCATGGTTTCTGCACGTGGGCCCTGAGGTTTCTAGTTACGCCTCTGATCCGGATGGTCAGCGTAGTGATCTGCAGAGAGAGACTTTTCCCCCCCAGTCTCTCCCTGCTCCCGGCAGCTGGAAGAGGCGGTTGGAGCCGCCGTTCCTACCGCGGGATGGAAGGTGAGTATGTGATTTTATTGGGGGGGTGGTATCTGCTGGTGCTGATGGATTCTGCAGAAGCAGAATAAGTTAGCACCAGATCCTGGCTGTGGTTAACTTTTGAGTTAACCGTAGCTGGACGGTAATTATCGTTAGAACTTTGTAATCCTAACGCTAATTAACACTTTGCGCTCCCCATGTTAAGCATAGGGAGCGCAAAGTACAGTAACCTTGGCAGAGGAGCGCAAGGTACCAAACACAAATGGGTTTTTAAACCCGTTTGTGTTTGGATTGTAATATGCGGTAAATACCGCAGCAAACATTAATGCTCACACAACTGAGCGTTAACGTTTGCGTTAGGAATGTAATAGTGCCCTAAATGTGCAAGAATTTGATATATGCGATTATAAGAATATTCAATAAAAGTTTTGGATCTGTAGGCGCTAGGGATGATGGATACGGTATATGGATTTTTTTAACCCGTTAGCGTTCGGATGGTAATATGGTGCGCCCGTGCTAGGGCCACCACTGCTAAAGTTAACGCTCAAGCAGGTGAGCTCAAACGTTAGCATTTGGAATGTAATAGTGCCCTAGCTTTTTTAACATGTCACAATGGTGGGTCATGTAGTTACATTGTAGCACAAAACTATAACAATTCCTTGCATATGCTATGATGTGGTTTAATCATTGTAGCGATATGTCTTGACACCAGACATCAAAGTATGAGCATTAACTCTGAACAATAAGGCTGGGCGTCCACTGGCACCGTATTTGTGCGATGGTGCGATCATCAGATATCGTCCGTCGTCGTCTGTCCGATCCAACAACATGCAGGTGAATGGACCATCATCCATTGCATCCGACGTCTGACGTCCGTCTTCCAACGACGGGTAAAGAGGGCATCAGATGGGCGATCAGAACCATTTCACTCGTTTGCATCGCATGTATTTCAGCAGATCGGATAGGATGGTTGTGGAGAAACTGATCAGGAGAGTTATAAAAGCATTTAAAATAAACTATTTATACCAGGGATCTCAAACTCTGGCCCCCAGATGTTTCTGAACTACACCTCCCAACTCTGGCCATTTATTGCATTCAAAGAATTCTGGGATTTGTAGGCAATATACATCTGTGGGGCCAGAGTTTGAGATCCCTGATTTATATGAATGTGAGATGTGTGGGACTAGCCCTGTTTGTGTAGAGGTGAGGGGTAGGGCAGGGAAGGCTCCTTGGTTGATTGTAAGCTCTTGGGTCCTCTATGCTACTGTTCTGCGTGTACTTGTATGTATATTTGTATTCTGTCTCACCCATTGTCCCACAAAGGACTGCAGAGTTTAAAAAAGCAGAATGAACAGTGTTTTATATGTAAAACCAGTTCATTTTGGTTTTGGCAGTCTCTGCACTCCACCTCTGAAATCTATCTGATCGTCCGTAGGTATTCCGACAGATCGCTTGCAGTGTAAGACCCTCGTCGGACCTAGTTGGACGTCTGACGTCGTCCATGGTCTGACGAACGCATCGGT
The DNA here is from genome assembly GCA_009667805.1 of Leptobrachium leishanense. NCBI lineage: Eukaryota > Metazoa > Chordata > Amphibia > Anura > Megophryidae > Leptobrachium > Leptobrachium leishanense. The sequence continues at coordinate 77,136,441 of CM019073.1, read as the reverse complement.
CTTCCGACTATGGTGCCAGTGGACGCTCAGCCTAAGTGCTTGATTGGTCTGCAATATTTTGGTTTTATCCTAGTATGCAAGATATATTTATTTTTACGTTTAGATTTTATGGGGGTGCACCAGGACAAACTCTTTCTCACATTTATTAAGTTGCGTATTTATGTTACAATTGTTTCAATTATTTTTTCCACATTATTCTACAATCAATATATCATAAAGTCAACGCAAACACAGATTTTTGACAACCCTGCAAATTTATTAAAAAGAAAAAACTGAACCATCAAGTTGGTATAATTTTTAAAATCCTTTTGCGATGAAACTTGAGATTTACCGCAGATACATGTTTACAGGTGATACAGTAATGATACAGGTTTCTAGATCATCTTGGAGAATTTTCTACACTTTGATTGGAGGTCACCTCTTTTCGAGTTATCGCACTTATCAATATAAGGTCTCACAGCTGTAATTGCACATCAGAGAAAAAAAAAAACGAAGCAATGAAGTCCAAGGAACTGCCTGCCGGGTCCAGAGACAGGATTGTGTAGAGACATATACAGGTGAAACTCGAAAAATTAGAATATCGTGCAAAAATTCATTTATTCCAGTAATGCAACCTGAAAGGTGAAACTAATAAATGAGATAGTTCAAGCCGTGATTTGTCATAATTGTGATGATTATGGCTTACAGCTCAAGTAAATCCACAATCTCAGAAAATTAGAATATTACATGCAATCAATAAAACAAGGATTGTACATAGAACAATATGGGACCTCTGAAAAGTATAAGCATGCATATGTACTCAGTACTTTTGCAGCCATTACTGCCTCAATGCGGCAATGTGGCATGGAAGCTATCAGCCTGTGGCACTGCTGAGGTGTTATGGAAGACCAGGAAGCTTCAATAGCGGCCTTCAGCTATTCTGCATTGTTCCGTCTCATGTCTCTCATCTTTCTCTTGGCAATGCCCCATAGATTCTCTATGGGGTTCAGGTCAGGCGAGTTTGCTGGCCAATCAAGCACAGTAATCCCACAGTCATTGAACCAGGTTTTGGTGTTTTTGGCAGTGTGGGCAAGTGCCAAGTCCTGCTGGAAAATGAAATCAGCATCCCCATAAAGCTCGTCTGCGGAAGGAACCATGAAGTGCTCCAAAATCTCCTGGTAGACGGCTGTGTTGACCCTGGATTTAATGAAGCACAGTGGACCAACACCAGCAGATGACATGGCTCCCCAAATCAACACAGACTGTGGAAACTTCACACTGGACTTCAAGCATCTTGCAGTGTGTGCCTCTCCATTCTTCCTCCATACTCTGGGTCCTTGGTTTCCAAATGAGATGCAAAAGTTGCTCTCATCAGAGAAGAGGACTTTGGACCACTGAGCAACAGACCAGGTCTGTTTTTCCTAAGCCCAGGAAAGACGCTTCTGACATTGTTTGTGGTTCAGGAGCGGCTTGACAAGAGGAATACGACATTTGAAGCCCATGTCCAGGATCCGTCTGTGTGTGGTGGCTCTTGATGCAGTGACTCCAGCCACAGTCCACTCCTTGTGAAAGTCCAACACTTTTGAATGGCCTTTTCCTGACAATTCTCTCCAGGCTGCGGTCATCCCTGCTGCTTGTGCACCTTTTTCTTCCACACTTTTCCCTTCCACATAACTTTGTATTAATGTGCTTTGATACAGCACTTTGGGAACATCCAACTTCTTTTGCAATTACCTTTTGAGGCTTTCCCTCCCTGCCACCGCCGCCAACCTGCTGCACAGCCGCCGTAAACCTGCCGGACAAACGTACCCACAAGCAGCCGACGTCCCGATGAACGCCGCAGAAAAAAGTCGGCAAGCCTCAAAAAGAAATGCAACTTTAAAAAAGTGTGTAACAAAGAACTACTGAACGAAAATGTTTGAAAATTATATATGAGGTCCTATGGGTAATAATAAAAAGGTCTGTTACAGAAAAAAACAAATACCGTCGTTTAAAAAAAAACGGAATTTGTTTTTCAAAGAAATCCCATGCTATGCCGCTTCTCGCCGTTCTGGCCCATCCGCTGCCAGGACGGCATTAAAAGGTTAATCAGTGATGCCATAAGGCTTACATGTGATCCCATGGTGCATATCCACTGCCTCCTTCAACGAATAGTCTCTCTCTGTTTCTTTCCAACAGTCCTGTTGACCTTGGATACATTTTTGATGTATTACAAAATACAGGTTCCTATTCCAAGCAGGACATTACTGGTTGCAAGTGAGCTGTTAGCTATTCCTCCTCTCATGAATACTAATCACCCGCTTACTATTAGATGTGTGTTAACCTCACTGGCGGTCTATTTATTTAGAAAATTCTTTGCTGAAAATGGTCTATTTTTTTTGCCCCCCCCCAGCGGCATCCCGAGTGTGGCTCGGGGTAAAATTCCTATGTTGGAAGCGGTAACCCCGAGTAACACTTGGGATGCCGCTGGATACATCACCTCTCCCTGCGCTCCCTCGATGTCCCCAGCTGCCTCCTCCGGCGATCGCGACCTTATACTTCCTGGTTCCCTCCTCGCGAGAAGGAATCCAGGAAATAAAACGCTGCGATCGCCGGAGGAGGCTGCAGAGATCAGCGAGGGAGCGCACGGAGAGGAAATGTATACAGCCTGAGTGTGTCACGGGGTTACCGCTTTCAGCGGTGAAATTTAACCCCGAGTCACACTCAGGAACACCACCAGGGAGGTTAATGTCTGATTGTTTACTGTACTTTCACTCGTTCTACCCTTTGTATAGGACGTGCAAAAGTAGTGGGAGATCTTTAGCTCTTGTTATCCTACTGACATTGGCTAAAAATCAATTCATAACCTACCAACACTTTTACACGGCAAAATCACTTTAAAAACCTTACAAAATCTGTAATCTCATCTTCTATGCCATAGCAAAGAGGAAAGCAAGATCTGTGACCTCCTCTCATTGCAGTTTGAAGGACACTGAGGACAAATAGATTGCATGTATGCGATTCTCACACAACACTACACTCCGCGGAGACCTATGGAGTGAAGTAATGAAGTAAAGTGATAGTATTTGTGCTCGGTTGTGTCATGTAGAGGACACTGTACCATATAAAAAGAGTTCATTAAATTGTAATTTATTTTCCTTTCGCTCCTGTTAAGTTATTAAATAAAGCAATAATATTTTTGAGTTACAGTTACAAGTATTTATAAAGCGCCAATAAATTCCTTGGCGCTGTACAATGGGAGAGACATAGAAACATAGAAACATAGAAAAATGTCGGCAGATAAGAACCTTTCGGCCCATCTAGTCTGCCCAATTACATGGATACTTTACCTGGATTTATCTTTTGTTTAGGATAGCCTTATGCCTATCCCATGCTTGCTTAAATTCAATTACTGCTTTGGCCTCTACCACTTCTACTGGAAGACTGTTCCATGTATCCACCACCCTCTCAGTAAAATAATGCTTCCTGATGTTACTTTTAAACCTTTGCCCCTCTAATCTAAGACTATGTCCTCTTGTTTTGCTACTTTGTTTCCTTTTAAATATACTCCCTTCCTCTACCTTGTGGATTTCCTTTACGTATTTAAATGTTTCTATCATACAGAACAGAACAACAAATATACATACACGGTACACATGCGGAACAGAAGGAGGGAGGACCCTGCTCAAAAGTTCTGATTCCAAGTTCTAATGTCAGTGTCCAAGCCACACAAATTGCAACCCTGTCTTTCTGTCCTTAGGCTGGGGCCACACGAGCACAGAATGAACGTTCTCACGGACAATCTTTGTGGCCATCTCGCTGTGTGCACAACTCTATGGAGGATTGCGCTTTGTAGACTCGTTTGACGTCTGTCGTAACGGCTCGTTAGGGAGGTAAAATCCATGGCCGTTGTAATGTGTTTTAAAAGTACACAGGTCACACCGTGTGGTCCTCCCAGTTGATCCATTAGAACGCTATGAAGGACACTGGTGGGGAGGGGGATCATAACGGGCGCATTAAGGGATTATTTTGAGAGCTGAAATTTCAGTGCTCTCTCGTACAGTGTGTTTTGGCGATTTCAGCTCACTGACCCTTGAATTGAGTATTCAACGCAGGATCCCCAAAGTGTGCCGAACGGGATTTGCCGAATGTCACCCATCAGCCAGCTGAATGCTACTGCCCCGAACCGGCGAAAGCCACTGAAGACAGCTGACAATCCGCCGAACTGACTGCCGAACGCCCGACGATCAGCCGCCGAACAGGTAAAAAGAACAGCACTCTGCCATTTTAAAAAAGGTGTTTAACACAATAAAAATGCCTGAAAATAATGAAAAAAAGTTCTATAAAAAATAATAAAATGGTTTACAGAATAAAAAAAACACCATTAGAAATGGGAATCAAATTTTTCGCCTAAAAAAATCCAGAAAAATACCTAAAAAGTTCTAAAAAATAAATAAAATGGCCTTTTTGCTGCAAGTGAAAAGAATAAACGGTTGAATAAATTTTTTTATATAAACAGTAATATTTTTTTTTACAATGAATTATATGTGATTCACCTGTTTAATCCTTTTGAAATGAATCACGAAAGTCTGGGCATTTCACAAACATTTCAGGGCAGTTCGACGTTCTCTGAATAGATTAACCATTACTTCTCTATGGGACAATTTCAAGTGCCACTGAAGGTCGCCGAATCCTGACGATCTGCAGTGAAGTGCACCGTATTTCGCTGGTAATTCGCCAGTATTTGGCTAATTGACAGCTTTCTGAATAGCTGAACTGCCACAAAATTGCATCGTACAGTGTAATTCGATGGCAAGTTTGGCTCTTATCGAATAACCCCTTAAGTGCAACCATGTGGCCCAAGCCTAGCTCAGGAAAACACGATGCCTAAGGCCAAAATTTGAAAACCATTGCACAGTATGATTTTTTTTCCTTCTTTCTACAATGAGCCGTACAGAAATAAAGAAATAATTTTTAACCACCTGTTATGGAGAGAAGTAGTAAACAGCTGTGATGGAAGAATGTGAAGGTCCCACCTCATAGTTTTTGTGTGTTTTCAAAAGCTATTTATGAGCCGTGAGATACTATAAATTCCTAAAGTCATAACCCCGTGTCTGGACACAGGGAAGAAAAATTCTACTTACAAAGATCAGATATTTGTTTTATTATAAAAAGAAATAGAAGTGATAGCGACGGCAGGTTTGCTACTAAACCATGTCGATGTAAATAAATTATTCATGGGAACGATCTGGTTAGTTTAGGACATTCTCACAAATTGTAATCAAAAATGTTACTATTTGTTTACTATAAACTCGTTAGGAAGCAGCGACCTCTCTACCTCATGTCTGTATAACTACCCTAACGTACTGTAACCATTGTACTGAGCTGTAGAATATGCTGGCACATGCGAAGAAATGAATAAAAATAAGAATACATATGTATAGTTTTTTTCCACAACTACAAGCTGTTTAGAAACAATAAAATAAACTCCGGATTCCACAATATTATTGTTTATTTTATTGTTTCGAGTATTGGGGCTGCACAGCAAGAGACCTCTACTCCGTTGACCCACCAAGGGGGATGGTGCCTAAGCTTAAATTTTTACAAGCTGTTTAGTGACGCGACTCTTTGTGTTTCCTTGCCGTTAGAAAATAATAAAATATCCAAAATAATTAATTTACTTACTAGAAGGACAATCAATGTTCTGCTGCTCCTTGCTGTTCTTAAAGGGCCACTACCATCACATAGTTACATAGTTACATAGGGTGAAAAACGACATGCGTCCTTCGGGTTCAGCCTCTCACACAACACCTACAGCTGTTGATCCAGAAGAAGGCAAAAAACCCAGTCTGAAAGGCTCACAAATATGCAACAAACTGGAGAAAAATTCCTTCTTGACCCCAGAATGGCAGTCAGATTTCTCCTTGGATCAAGAAGCTTACCCACATATTAAATATTATAACCCTTAATATTCTGTGTCTGCAGGAAGTCATCCAGTCATTTTTTAAAAGTCTGTAACAGTCTCTGACCCAACCACCTCAACAGGCAGAGAATTCCACAGCTTTATTGTTCTCACCGTAAAATAACCCTTCCTATGCTTTAGGTTGAATTTCCTTTCGTCCAGTCTGAATGGGTGACCTCGTGTCCTGTGTATAGTCCTGTTAATGAATAGGTTTCCAGACAAAAATGAAAATGTTCTTATTGTGTTTATTTGATGTTGCTGATATCTTACATGTGCTTTGTTTTTCTCTTGTATGTTTAGTTAAGAAAATATTTCACTCTATTTCTGTCACTGGGTTCATCTATTTTCTGATCTTTCGTGTTGTAAACTGCCCCCCTCCACAGTATCTTTACCTCACTTGATCCTCACTTTGTGCTTTTGGCCATATAATGGAGTCTATGGGTCAGGCAGTCGACTCACATCATTGTAGTGTGTGGGTTGTATTCAATGGACATCACCAGGGGTAGATTAGAAGTCTTGTAAACTCCCAATCCTATTTTATTCAGCTGCCATCTCTTATCTCAGGTAGCCTAGAGCAGTGGTTCTCAAACCTATCCTCAGGTCCCCCTAACAGGCCAGGTTTGCCAGATATCTGAAGCACCGCACAGGTGATATGATTTGCTGCTCAGTGATTGCAGGATTCAGTCTGCATTTCCCCAAGGTGATCTGCAAAACCTGGCCTGGTTGAGGGTCCCGAGGACAGGTTTAAGAAACACTGGGCTAGAGAACAATAGCCCCATCTAAACATTTCCTCCTCCACCTCATTAACTGGTACATATTGTAGATTAATTAAACAAGAGCCACAAAGAAATGCTTGATGTTGCATTATGGGAAAAATCCAGAAACTGGAACCTGGAGATAAAAAAATAATAATTTTATTTTTCCTTTGTACATGGAATTACTTCAGATAAAGAAAATAAACTGCAGCATGTGTTTTAGAAAGTGTTTTTCTTTTTGTATTGCAAATACTTACAGTTTGTGTAAACGGTAGTGTCTCTTTAAAAAGCTATAATTTCCTTATTATAATGGGGACACACCATGATGACATGTAACCATGCATCCTTAATGCCTTCACTACCAATATCGAGATATCTTGGTATGCTGATCTGCAGCCCAAAAGCAAGTGAAATTTGTTTGCTGCTAGCAAATTTTGTTTGCTTTTGGGCTGCAGAAGGTGCCCCCAAGTTGCGCCGCGTGACCTAATCAGCGGGGAGCCGACAATTTGCAGGTCTTGGGGGCAGTACCAGAGGGGGAAGAGCATGGCGCTGCCAGGCTCAGACTCCGCCGTCTCTGCGAGCTGCTGGCTGTGCATGGGGCACCGCAGACAGCCAGGGAGCAGTGGCGACCCCCTGGTTGTCATTCATCCTCACCGGGCCCCACTCGGCTGTGGGCCCCATAGCGCCCGCACGGGTCGCTATGGCGGTAGTTCCGCCACTGATCTGACTGTAACTTGTATTAAAAATGAAAATAAGTGCATGAAAACACTGGATTCGCTCGTGTAAGTCTTTCAAAGCAGACCTGTAGCATAGCAGAAACGCTTTGAGGATCCGATAAATCGCAGAACGGAAAAGTGGTTGTCCCTGAAAAGTTTGTGCTATATGCTCTTCAATGATATAAAGGCATGCACAAATGAATACAGCATTAGCAGCCGAATCGCTTACAATTATTTTTTTCTTTTACTAATATATTTATTTTATGAAAGAATGTGGACGTTTTGTAGTGAATTGCTGGTATGATCTGTTTCTAATTATCTGTCGAGCTGACCAGCCCTCCTCTCTACATGACTTTACTGTATATTGTAGTATCATCAAGGTAGGTTTGGATGTGAATTCATGAACTTGATTTTTTTTTCATATAATGAACCTTGCTGTACCAAAATTGTCATTATTAGGATTTAGCACGGCATCTGCCACTGTGTTGTCACGTTATCAGTTCCCTACAATCCCTGATTTTTTATTCTGTTACAGGCCTTTTTATTTTTTTTTTAGGACTTTTTTTATTATTTCCACGCTTTTTTGACGCATTTTTATTGTTTTAAACGCCTTTTAAAGAACAGCAGAGTTCTGGGTGTTTTTTTCTACGCTGCGGTGTGCTTCGGCGATTCCAGTTCACCAACCCTGCAGTGAATCCAATATTTATCACAGGGTACCCGAAGTGCACCGAACGTGCAGTCGCCAAAAACCGCCGAATGCCGCCAAAGAGTAGGGATGTGCGTTTCGGGTTTCGGAATTTTCACGAAATTTCCCGATTCGTGTTTTCGGATGCGGCCGAATTTCCGAAAATTTTTAGATCCGAAAATGGCAGATCCGAAAAGTTTTCCGAGCCGAAACTAAATATTTTCGGAATTTTCGAATGGACTTGAAATGTGTCAAATCGAAATTTATTGCTTTGAAACGAGGAGAACAGACGTTCCGAAAAAACGAAAATTTTCGAAATTACGAAAAATTGATACAAAAAACGAGCAAAGTGACACGAAAATACGAAAAATGGTCGATATTCCGAAAAAAAAATGTACACGAAAAACGAGTCGAGCCGAACCGAATCGAAACAGAAATCGGTCGAAACGAGTCGAATCGAAAAGTTTAAAAATCCGAAAAATCGAACCGAACCGAAAAAAAAAATCGGTGCACAAGCCTACCGAAGAGCTCCGAACGCCACCGAACTGCAGAAAAAAAGCAGAACTCTGCTATTCTTTAAAAGGCATTTAAAATTATAAAATGCATGAAAAAGTGTGGAAATAAAAAAAAGGTCCTAACCACAGAAAATCAGGGCATTCCTCTGACACTTCGATGCAGTTCGACGTTCTCTGAATAAATTAACTATTCTCTATGGGACAATTTCACTGCCGCCGAAGGTCACCGAATTGCAGCGATCCACGGCAAACTGCACGTATTTTGCCGTCAATTCGCCAGTATTTGTCAAATTGACAACTTTCTCAATAGCCGAACTGCCACGAAATTGCACCGTACCCTTTGGTGGCAAGTTCAGCATTCTTTGAATAACCTTTTTAGGGTTTCTATTGGAAGTTGTGCGGACAAAGAAATGACAAAAAAAAAGGAAAAGAAATACAGACTTATATTTGAAGTTTTAGCTCTTTGGTTATGTCCCTCAAGAGGGTCAAAACAGACGCAGACAACAAAGAGGCTGACCACCCACAGTGACAGACTACTAAATTCCCAATCTTATCAAGCTAAGGTACCCGGCTTCAGGCAGAGCCAACCACCTGTGGCATGTGCATTTGTTCCATTTGCATTCCATCCGCATCGCCCCAGATTCTTTGAATGCTTCCATAGAACATTCTTTCTTGTCATTTCTTACAGAGTATTGGGAAAAAATAGTAAATAGGAAACATATTGGCAGACTATTACATTTTCTGTGGTACAGGAAGGGATGGGTCGCGCCTATTCCCCAATGGGGCGGCTGCAAGCACCAAATGTATCCAGCCCAGTAACATGTATAAAATATAACAAGGAGAAAAATACCATCTGCGCTTATTCCCATTATACCATGTGAAACAAAACACAGTTAGAGGCTTTGGTTTCTATTAATGGCCATTAAGAGTGTAAGATCACCGCCAATGTCAAGGCACCTCTAATGAGGGTGAGTCCTATCCAAGAATGAAGCCACAGGCTGCTGTGTACCGATCCATCACTACCCACGCTGCTTTTCAGTCATGAAGCAGACTGGTGGGTCATATTTATGCCCTCCCAGAAAAAATCCACCTTGGTATCAAAAAACAAAGACACGGAGGTACAATAAAACATACATAGTACAGGAGGGGTGGGGTCGCGCCTATTCCCCGATGGGGCGGCTGCAACCACCAAATGTATCCAGCCCAGTAACATGTATAAAACATAGCAAGGAGAAAAATGCCATCTTTTTTACATTTTCCGGTTGTCAAGTACAAGCAGAAGGTCCGTGCATGACAGTCCCACATAATAAGGAACAGGCTACCTAGGCAAGACCTTACTGTATGATTGTCAGGATTCAGAGTGGGGGGTTGCAAGTACGAGCCCAGTATGCCGTGTCTGAGTAGGCTTGTGCACCGATTTTTTTTTCGGTTCGATTCGGTTCGATTTGTTCGGATGTTTAAACTTTTCGATTCGGCTCGTTTCGACCGATTTCTGTTTCGATTCGGTTCAGTTCGTTTTTCGTGTACATTTTTTTTCGGAATATTGACCATTTTTCGTATTTTCGTGTCACTTTGCTCGTTTTTTGTATTGACTTTTCAGAAATTTCAGAAATTTTCGTTTTTTCGGAACTTCTGTTCTCCTCGTTTCAAAGTGTCTACGATAATTCTGGCGATTCTATCGTGTTTTTTTTTATTAAATAAAGATCCGAAATCACGAATGGAACCGAAATCATGAATAGAGCGAAAATTAATTTTGATTTGACACATTTCAAGTCCATTCGAAAATTCCGAAAATATTTCGTTTCGGCTCGGAAAACTTTTCGGATCTGCCATTTTCGGATCTAAAAATTTTTGGAAAATCGTCCGGATCCGACAACACGAATCGGGAAATTTTGTGAAAATTCCGAAATTCCGAAACCCGAAACGCACATCCCTATATCTGAGTGGAGCTAGGCAGATATTCAGAAGCACAACGATAAAGGTTTATGTGACAAGGCACAGCAGGAGTAAAACCAAAATCAGCACTGGATATAACGTAATTATAGGAGGTGGCTGGGCGAGACAGGAATAGAGCTGGATGGTGGATGCACTGAACAATGAAACAAAGACAAAGGGTCTGGACAGGAAGAGAACGGACTATAAACAGAATCTGGAGAACCAGAGAAACTAAAGGACACAAGGAGACTCACAGAAGCTAAATTGGCAGGACAGGAAGGGGGCCGTGGACCAGGAGACCTGGGACATTGAAGGTAGGAGCAAGGTGGGCATCAGAACAGTGACACAATGGGCAGATGTGCAGGCACAGGATGGGTAACAGAGTAATCAAGGTGAGGTTTCCAGAAGGGGTAATCCCATAAGAGTAGTCAATGTTCGTAGCATGGGTCGAGGCAGCCAGCTGGCAGAAGGCGAGGTCAGTGTCCTTAGTAGAGTTCATACACAAGGAAACAGCACAGGAAGGCTGAGAGACACAGAGGGTAGGCTGGAGAAACGGTTGGTAGCGAGGATCACATTGGGTAGGGAGGCATCATGGTGGGTAGCGAGGATCACTGTGTTTCTCCAGGCAGGATATCAGGTGCACTGGCAAACAGGTCAGACACGACTGAAGAACTTCAATGCCGAAGCACTGTGAAGAGGGTATATTCCCCCTTTAAAGGAAGTTCAGGAGCCAGCCCAAACCTGAGGTGGGAGTGGAAAACCTGGTGTGGACTCCTGGAAACCTGGACACCGAACATGGCAGGGGTAAAATCCAGTCCGGAACAATATTGAGCACAATGCATGAAAGGGTTTGCCGGCAGAGCCAGCGGTGAGAGCCGTGACAATGATACAGAAGATGTACTCTTAAAATAAAGTTAAATGATGCCCAGATGTGCAAGAGACCCTCTTTTTTGAATGAACTATTAAAAATCATTAGCCTTAACCTACTAGCTCCCCCCAAACCCTCAATAAATGCACACATACCCCTAACCTCTCCTGTACCCGCCTCCCTTATCTATCCATTTCCTAATCCTTCAAAACCTAATTGTCAGATTTAACTTCCTTCCTTTTATACATTTTTTTATAAACTGTATTTAAAACATTGGTCTTTTATGAGTGATGTCTTAAATGCCTGTATGCTTCATATTTCACTTTATTTCTCAGGGAACTCCCTCTTTATTCCCTGTGTATATATTGCCTTAAATAACACTTAGGGGAAAAGGGGTTAACTTTCACCATTAATTTGGAAGTTAATGACTATCATAGCTTGAATTATGTTCAGCACTAAATTGATTTTGTTAGGTTGTGTTATTCAACACCAGTTTATGCCAACTGAGCTGTTAAACATAACAAGTCCAGCTGCTGTTCTAACCAAGTCTAGGATAGGTTGCCCTAAATTTACAATTCCTACACCTTGTATACAAGCTGTTAATTTGCAGCTAGATGGAGAAGAATGAGCTAATCAAACATAGCTAGTTTTTCTCAGCTTCAGACAGTATTCTGTAAAGGATACCAGCTCTCATACCCTGTTGTTAAGTGATTTTGCAAAATCACTTAACATTTTAAAGTTGTTGGGTGAAACAATGTCCATACTTATTCCTGATCCTGGGTTACAGAGGGCAGTGTGATCTGCTGCTTCCTCTCGCTACATGCAGTGGAACACTGGAAACAAATAGTTCCCAATGTCCTTCACACTAGGCTGCGCTTGGCTCCATATAGACCTATAGCCAATACCAACAACAGTTTACTGCTCACTGTATCGCTGCTTGTATCAATCAGCAGTTTTCAAATGTTCCGAATTGAGCCACTAATGCAGCTGTTAGAAGTGAGCTGCAAATGGAAAGCGTCTCTCTTACATTTTTCCTTAGCAATTTAGCGACCTAAGTTGTTTGGGAGGTAACCCCTTTACCGCCAGTTGGGCTGTGCCCAGCGTGAGGGCTTTATCACCGGCGGGACGTTTTACCACACCCCGCTCCCCTGCCCCCTTTGGGCAGCATTGGCTCCAGGGAGACAGCATGAGCTCATGGGAATGGGCCGCCGCGAGGACGGCATAGTACGTCCCGCTGGGTAAGTCAGAAATAAAATAAATATTTATTCTTAATGCAGGCAAATTGATTTTATATTATAAAACCTATAAGCCCCCCATTTATGCCATCCAAAATGTGCATTGATGTTTGTAACTATTACTCCACATATAGTAAATGCTGCGGAACATGCTCGAATGCGAGATTATGGTTGTGATGGATGACAAGGATACTGTATTTTAAAATTAAACTGCAATATATTCAAAATTGGTATTAACGATGGGGTCAAAATTCACTTTGTTTTCATGTCGGTTTTTACTTTAAAATACTTTACAAAGTATTACAATCAGTACTCTATTTACCAAAAATAATAATAATAATAATAATGCGACCAAGGGCAGTGGGAGCAGTGGCACTGTGTATTTCATGCTAATTATGTATTAAAATAACATTATTTTCTGTGCATGACATCAACCCGTAGCACAACCTTCAATTTAGCTTTCACTCTGCATGGATTGGATAAACTCACTTAAATAGTTCCACCCGTCCTCCAACCAGGTATTGGCTCTTAGTGCTTAGTGTTACTTTCAGACTTTACACTGGATATAGCTAGCAACCTCTGCTCTCACAAAATCTGTTTGTATTCACAACATTAGGGACTCTATTACGCTCTTAGCGTTAAAACGTGAGCGCAAGGGAGGAAATCCTGTGACCACAGTTTTCCCCCTTGTGCCCGCTTTTTAACGCTGGATTACAATGCAGGCGCAAAAAATGCTGCCTGCATTGTTAACGAGCGCAAATCTAGGATGCTCGCGGCACCGATGAGCGCAGCCGCGAGCATCCACTCGCTGGAGTCCATAGGACTCCATTGAGTTCCTCCTTGCCGGTCATGTGACCAGCCGGAACTCGCCTCGCGAGATCCAGCCAGTCGGCGTAGTGATACGCAGGGAGAGACTGGGAGGACTATTTTCCCCAGTCTTTCCCTGCTCCCGCCGGCCGGAGGAGGCGATCAGAGCCGCGATCCTCGCCGGGGGACAGAGGGTGAGTATCTGTTCTGTTTTTTTTATTTTTAAAGCTGGTGTTAACGGTTTCTGCAGAATCGGAATCCGTTAACACCAAGTCCTGGCTCTGGTTAACTTTGCGCTAACCAGAGCCAGGCGTTAATCAGCACTGGGACATTGTAATACCAGCGCTGATTAACACTTTGCGCTCCCCATGTTAAGCATAGGGAGTGCAAAGTGCAGTAACCTTGGCAGAGGAGTGCAAGGTACCAAACACAAATGGGTTTTTAAACCCGTTTGCGTTTGGATTGTAATATGTGGTAAATACCGCAGCAAACGTTAATGCTCACACAACTGAGCGTTAACGTTTGCGTTAGGAATGTAATAGTGCCCTAAATGTGCAAGAATTTGATATATGCTATTCTAAGAATATTCAATAAAAGTTTTGGATCTGGAGGCGCTAGGGATGATGGATACTGTATAGGGATTTAGGTACGCTGCCCTTGGGACGTGTTTGACACCCAAAAAGAACACAAATAATAATGTATTAGGAAGAGTTTCCCTAGGTGCGTGCAGTATTGGTAAACTGTAATTATTGTGTGTATACAGGGGTGTGGGAATTATATCGCCCGACGCCCGGGACATGAAGATCCGGGCGCCAGGCGAGTAGTTTTTTTTGAGATACAGCCCGCCGGATTGCGGACTAATTCCAAGGACGCCCCCGATACCGGAAGCCGGCATTGAGCCGGCTTGCCGGCACCCGAGAGGGCTTGGGTAGCTGTTCGAATGCGCTATTGGCATTCGGACAGCCGCCCCTGGAGCTCTCTGCGGCATACTTACCTTCCTGAGCGGCACCGGGAAAGTTTCCGCGCTTCCGCTCGTTGAAGGACCCAAGCCGCGATCACGTGGGAGTCCCACGTGATCGCGGCTAGGGTCCTTCAACGAGCGCACGCGCGAAAACTTTGTCGGTGCCGCTCGGGAAGGTAAGTATACTGGAGAGCTCCAGGGGCGGCTGTCCGAATGCCGATAGAGCATTCGAACAGCCGCCCCATGTCTGGTCTGGGGTCTGAGCTGGGGAGCAATATCCATGAGCTGGGGCATATATCCATGAGACCTTGGGGGCAGTATCCATGAGCTGGGGGCATATATCCATGAGAGCTTGGGGGGCAAATATCCATGAGCTGGGGCATATATCCATGAGAGCTTGGGGGCAGTATCCATGAGCTGGGGCAATATCCATGAGCGGGGGCAGTATCCATGAGCGGGGGCATTATCCATGAGCTGGGGGCATTATCCATGAGCTGGGGGCATTATCCATGAGCTGGGGCAATATCCATGAGCTGGGGCAATATCCATGAGCTGGGGCAATATCCATGAGCTGGGGCAATATCCATGAGCTGGGGCAGTATCCATGAGCTGGGGCAGTATCCATGAGCTGGGGCAATAGCCATGTGCTGGGGCAATAGCCATGTGCTGGGGCAATAGCCATGTGCTGGGGGCAATATCCATGAGCTGGGGCAATATCCATATATCTCGGGGGGATATATATATGTGAGCTGGGGGCATTTTTATGAAGTCTGTTCTTATTGGAAAGTGGTCACATGACATAAAATAAAAGTATCGGTACTCTGTATCGGTGAGTACTTGAAAAAAGTATCTGTACTCGTACTCGGTCTTATAAAAGTGGTATCGGTGCATCCCTAATATATACATACATACAACAAAATAGTGTTTAAATAAAGGTCTTTATTCATCACATGTATCTGACGCTGCCTCTATAGGTTGTTATGAATAAAGACCTATTTAAACACTATTTAGTTGAAATTATCAGGACAAGTTGATCGTCCTGAGGGACAAGTAGATTGGACTACTACTTAGTCCGTTGGACAAGTAGATTTTTTTTAAATTTCCACACCCCTGGTATAGATGATCTTATAATCATATAACTATCAATGGAATACGCATCGATTAGCAATGTCGACAATATAAGCAGACATCTATAAATAACATACAGGAGAGTATGCGCTTCTTGTAATGGGTGCAAAATCAATGCAATCTCGTATTCAATATTCAATGAACTGTCTCAAGACTCGGCATAACAAAGTTCCCATATATCACTTTTGAAATTGCAAAATTCTTTAAATGCAGGAGATTTAATGGGATAGTTCGAATTGGTATAAGATAGTTCTCCTTCTCCAAAAGTTGCAGGGGTCGAGATGTGTATATTCGCCAAATCAGTTCCACTGGAAAACCAAGTCCTGCAGTGGATGAATAAAGAAAAACACAATTGCGCAGTATGTAGCGGTAGTGGCCCCTATTTTTCCCCCCTATGGGGTACTTACAATAGGTGGAGCCTCTAGCACGGCTCTGAGGAACGTTTTGCGTGTAGGGTATTTTTCGGCAACCCTATGCCCTTAGTGGAATTTCTTCGGTCCGCACCAGTCCTTTAGAGGTAGTTAAAAGGAAGCACAGGAAAGACCACCATGGTGCAGAGAAATTAATAACAAATTTATTTCTGTTAAAAACTGTTTAAAAAACACCAGTGAGCGTGCTGAGACGCGTTTCGCCGTGTTCACGGTTTCATCAGTCAGTCCTGTCCAGCCAGGTGCAATTTCAAAAGTGATGTATGGGAACTTTGTTATGCCGAGTCTTGAGACAGTTCATTGAATATAGAATACGAGATTGCATTGAGTTTGCACCCATTACAAGAAGTGCATACTCTCCTGTATGTTATTTATAGTTGTCCGCTTATATTGTCAACATTGCTAATCGATGCTTATTCCATTGATAGTTATATGATAATAAGATCATCTATACACACAATAATTACAGATTATAAGAATATTGCCCAGCTATTTACCCTCACCTAGTGCGTCACCCGTTTCCTCTTAGATTGTGAGCTCTCGAGCAGGGTCCTCCCTCCTATTGTTCTGTTCGTTTAACTTGCATGTATTTTGTTCCTCTGTCTCACCCATTGTGCAGCGTTATGGAACCTGTTGGAGCTTTATATGTACTTGTAACTAACTTTTTTGACTAAAATAAAAAATGGACATAATGGAGAGATTGCAGATTGTACAGAAAATAAGTGTCATTAAAGACGTTTTATTCGGCTATTTATATATATATATATATATATATATATATTTGCAATTCTATTAATTAAGCTCCATATCTGATTAAAAAATGCAAGTGTGGTTATAACCATGTCCAAGGAGTATTATTATTAGTAATAAAGTGATCTAAATCTATCCTGCTTGGAACATGACTTTTGTAGCATGGGATCCAGTACCAAGGATGGACCTATACTTCACATTCTTATCACATTGCAAAGAAAAATGGACTTCTCCAACTCTGTTGAAGTGCATACAATGGATAAAATCCAACCCTAAAAATTTTAACACAGTGTTTCCCAAATGTGTATTCAGGACTCGCTGACAGGCCAGGTTTGCAAGATATCTGAAGTATAGGACGAGGTGATACCATTTGCTGCTCAGTGATTGCAGTCATTTCCCCAAGGTAATCCAATAAATGAGGACAGGTTTGGGAAACACTACTCCACCACTACATAGCTTACTTTTAGGCTGGGGTCAGACTAGCGCATTTTTAACGTGCGTTTAGGCGCACTTAATCACGGCCGCAGTAGCAGCAAATGACGTGCAATGACGGCCAATATACGAAGTACGGCCGCACGAAAGTCCGGCTGTGCAATGCAAGTGGAAAATGAACGCATTTTTTCGAGAACGCAGAACCGCTAGTACTGACGTACAGAGTGCGCTGCGTCCGCTAGCGGCGTGTGTGCGTGATTAGGAGACGTCAGACTCTGCTCATGTCCGGCCAACATAACATCCAGACACAAAAAGTGTTTTATTGACGATCCGTAAAAAATCACGCACGAAAATTAACATCGTATGACCGTTTTTGCGCATTCCGTGAAAAAATACAGCAATGCGTTCGGACGCACTTTTTGACGGTCGCTGCGAATAATGCGTTCGTTTGACCCTAGCCTTAACAAGCGCAGATTATTCTTTAACATATAAACAGTCCCAGCTACACATATATATATATCATTTTAAAGTACAAGTAAAGGTCACACAATATGACGTATTATAGATGCCGTTGCTTTTGACAGAATAAAAAAGTAATTTGAATAATAAACTTGTGGATAAATGCTCTAATTCTCCACACAAAGTAACAGAATAGGAGGTTCTTACCTGAGCGGAACTTGCTCCTGATCAGCATGGAGCGCTCTGAGGCAAGCAGGGTCATCTTTGATGGTGGAATTCCTGTAGCCCCAATGGACTGAAGGAGTGGGATAGAAGAAGACGTAATTGCGCCTTTTTAAGAACTATAATCACGCCGGGAAAAAAAAAAAAGTTTATCCAGGAATAAGAAATATAAAGAATATAATTTTGTTTTGAGTGAGCTTTACTGAAAAAGGTAGTTGAATTAAAAAAGATATAAAGATATTCAGTTGTGGTTTTCGTTTAGTTAGGCCTCAGTTTTCGTATGATGATATCTTGTTCCCAACTTCAAATCTTTCTTCTCTTTCGAAACTGATTGCTTGGATTTTTTCTCTTAGTTGCCTACACGTTCACGTTAATGTCCTATATGTTTGCAGCATTTGTTACCTCAGTAAAAAAGGCCGCTAAGCATTAGTGAGGAGCTGGAGATTGAGGCCAAAAAGAAGCCCTGATGGTCACAGTCAGAGGAGCTTCATGAGATGCAGTCATTAGGTGATAGAACTGCCTTCTCACTCTTTGCCACACATACAGTCTCTCAATATCCTAAACCTCATTCCCACCCCCTGTGCCTGGCTGTCCCGTCCATGTGTGATAAAATGCCATCTGCTTTGTCACTTGACACCCACAATTCTGTAGCAGGCATGCAGTGCTGCATCAGCAGAGAGCTCCTCTTCTTTCATACAATCCTTTACAGGCTCACACCCCCTTTATACCCCCACCCATTACAGATACACTCACAATCTAGTATGCTGTACAGTACTGTCTGTACCCTGTGTACTCTGGAGACATTCATTTTTTTGATATAGCAATCTATTCATTCACACTCACTTGAGATATAGAGACAGAAAGTTGTGCCATAATGGTAATTTATTAACAGGTCACTGGATACATAGGGATAAATCTAACCGTATTATAAGATCAATGTATGTCAAGCAATAACAACCTTGACTAACCTTGTTCTGATATATTCAAAAGTATATTATTTGCGCAGCATTTACACAGATACATTATCCCATCGACTAACTTAGGCCTTGATTTAATGCCTTTGGATAAGCATTTTCGAATGATTACAATCAATTGGAAAAACATCATACGATATATCTACAAAAATTCCCGTAGACTTTAAATTGACCTCTGCAGAAAAATCGTTTAAGGCTGGTGTCAGACGAGCGCAGTGTGAACGTCCGTTTTTGCGCACATAATAACGTCCGTCGCAGCATAGAATAATCGCCAATGGAGCCCCTCACACGAAGTGCGTCTGCACCGAACTGCGGGCGCACAACGCACGCGGCAAATGGACGCAAGTTAGGCAAGAACGTAAAACCGCTAGAACGGACGTGCAGAGTGCACTGCGTCCCCAACATCCGCATAGATTTGTGTGTGAGTGATGAAGGAGGTCAGACGGACTGCATTTGTGCGTCCAGCATTTTTGACGGACAAAATGGTTTTCATATTTAATTTATTTTGCCTGCTGCATCCGTAAAAAATAACATCAGTTTAAAAAACGGACTGTGTGGCCACTACTGCGTCTTCCGTCTGAAAGTGCGTCCGTACTTCACGGACACACAGTCCGTACAGAATGTGCTCGTCTGATACCAGCCTTACCATTATCATAAGTCAGTAGATAAACTGATTGTGATCGTTTGTAAATGCTTAAGAAAGGAGAAAGGAGGGCTTAGCATTTGTCCAGCTGTTGTCAAACGATATAAATCTTCGATCTGTCCAAATTTTTTTTCAGTATTTTTATTATTACTTAGTATAGATATTACTTACCTGTTCTCCATGGCACGAGCTGCTCCTCTCCTTCAGGTTCAGAAGTCCTTGAAGCTGTTCTATACAATTTGCATTCCTACACAAATTGTGTAGCGTAGGGAGTGCAGGTTGCGTATCACTACAGACTTACAGACTTTATCTATGCAAGTTCCGTAGCGACTGCGCAAACCGATGGATTGGAGCTGTAGGCGCATTCGCAGAACCAATCCATCGGCTCCCTTCCACTAAGATGCTTGCTATCATGGGCAGCTTGACAGAGGGTGATATAAGCATGCAAGGCATGCTGACATCAATGATATTTGAACTGGTGACCTGCAGCCAGAAAATTCAAAATCCCTGCTGCTGGTGGTGACACTGGGTGGGTAGAGGAAACTCTTCCACTTCATCCAGTGTTTTAACCAGATCGAAACAGGAGGAAGGGGAGGAAGAACCCAAGACATACTTGAAAACGAGAGAAATCTCAATGTGTCCTTGATGGTAAAATAATGTGTTACTAAACATGACTTTGTAAAATGTATAAATTGAAAATAAAATGCATTACGTGCTTTTGATTATAAAGCAAACAATGCCACTGCATTAACTCACCTACTCATTTCCCACTGTGGGCACGAGTGTGGAGGCAGGGTACTGTGGACCCCTGAATCTCCAATATTTACATCCAACATGGACAATGTAAAGGCCAGTGCCATATGAAATGTAAAAAAAAAATACAATGAAGGCCTTTTTTTTTGTTCTAAAGAAGCGCCATCATCCATTTTCCATGTACAATGCGAACAATGACGCTGTCATTACTCACCTTCTCATTTTGCATGCCGTGACAGTTCAGTGTTTCATTTATAGTCATATTATTCATAAAATGTACTAGGCCAAAATACAAACATTTGGGGTTTTTAAGTTTTGGTTAAAATTGCCTTTTTTCTTAAGAAAATGCATTAACAGGTCCTCTTTTTCTGATTTGTTTTAAAGAGTAACCCATAGAATTTATACCCACAAAGGTTTGGATGATAGAATGTGAGAAAATAAATTTACACACTGCAAAATGATTAAAATGTGAATGGAATTTTATACTTTTTAAAAAATCTTGTTGTAACATTATATCAAGACATGGCATATACAAATAATAGTGATATATTTTGACTCTCCCTAAAAAAAGAATTTATGACTTGGCTGGTTCCTACAATAAAACATGACTTCAAATCACGTTTAAACATGATGAGCATAAAATGGTCAAAATTAATGGGTGAAATGGCTCAGAAGCGAAGAGGTTAAAAAGATAAAGTGAGTAGGATATGCAGAGTGTTACTTTAACTATTTAGACAATAAAAAGCTTGATTTAATTGGGCCTGATTGTTGGAATCTGCAGCTTTTTTAACAGAAATTGTTATTTTGAAATTGAAATTTAAATAATGTTAATTAGCTCATTTTTAATTTTGCATGTATTCATTTATGCTTTACATAAATATTGTTGAAATGTAAGATTCTGAGCTCTAGATGGTGTCTTTCACCTTACACAATTTCAAACAGAATCTGCATTATTATCACACAGGAAGGAAAGACCTTTGTGTTGGATACAGTAACTGTGATAAAGATAAATAATAAAAAATGGTGAGTTCTCCAGTTTATGGGGATTTGTAGTGATCATAATGAGATTATTAGCAATGCAGCTTCAACAAAAAATGCCAATAGAATATAAAAATATTCTCTGTATGTCCCATCATGCCTGTATATGAAGATTACAATAACACCTTGTATCTGTACTGTACAGGTATTTTCAGTCATCATAACCCCCTGAATTCTATCCCTGTACAGCACTGAGTGACCCCAAAGCTCTCCCGGTATTCTGCCCCCTCCCTGGCTGCTTTATTACAGCAGTAATCTATGTGAACTTTTGTTAAAGTGCTGTTTAGGGCTGCTATTTGCAAATCGTGCTATGTCTTTCAGGGTGCATGGAGAAACATAAAACAAAGGATTTTGTTTCTCCACAGTTGACACACTAATCTATCTTTAAAAAAAGGTGTGAAAATGGTCTTTTGATATGCTAATGAGTGCTTTTCAAAGTTACATTTACAGGTACTTATTAAGCGGTAACAAGTTCCATAGCACTGTACAATGGGTGAGACAGAATAACAAATATACAAACAAGTTAAACACAAGGAAAAGTAGGAGAGAGGACCCTGCTCGAGAGCTTACAATCTCAAAGCATTACAATGCAAAGTCAAGGTAACTTGATATTGGGTGTGAAATGGTTAAGGAAGGAAAACAGAGATAATCAGACTGAAACACTTTTTTAAACATCAGAATTCTCAAATAGGCATGCTTAACAGTATAAATCGCTATGATACTGGTCTAAAATATTCTTTTTCGAGCGTATTACCAGCCAACTTTATTGGTGGAATCCTCCACTGCATTTGTCTTCAAAACCATCAGACCCAGCCCAGGACGGAGAGTAACAGAATTTCTGTATAAGTATTCATCCCTCTTTAATTTTTACGCATATTATAAAAAAAAAACCTTTTATAATGTCATATTAACTTATGCATATCGATTCATGTTTACTGTATATATGAAACGAATCACACTCACTAAATGTTATAAAGATTTCCTGCACAGTAGATGGTTTTGGTGGGTGTGCAGGAATTGTTATATAAAAATAAACACAACATAGGGTAAAATCCCTAACACCAACAGGGTTATTCAAAGAGATTCGAAAAGTCACCGCACGTTCGGTGACTTTTTGTTCTCTTCAATTCGGTTCCTTTTGCCGATCCCATTTCGGCGACCCTGCGGTGTATTCAGCAAGCACCACATGGTCCCCGAATTGCAGGGAAAAGCTGCCGCAAACCCGATGAAAACTAACCGCAAAACCCACCGAATGCACGCCGAAAACCCGCAAAAACATCTGGATTAACCTGGGAAAACCACGGAAAAAGCCTGAGCAGGAGCCGATCACACACAGCCGAAGCAGCCGAGACCGCAGACAAGGGAGGTGAATAAATTAGCAAAACCGTTTGTATGATTGTGTGAAAAAGAAACGCTGTTTGCAAAGAAACTACTGAACGAAAATGTCTGAAATTTACACAGGAGGTTCAGGGAATGATAATAAAAAGGGCTGTTACAGAAAAAAGAAGTAAACTTGAAAAAAAATAAAATCGGACTTTTAAAAAAAAAGAAAAATTAAGAAAAATGCTTAAAGTATCCTAAAAAATCTATAAATAAAGAGCCTTTTTGCTGCAGAATTTTATAATGGACGGTTTATTAGATATTGAATTAAAACGGGAATATTTTTAACATTGAATCCTATGGGATTCTCCTGAATTAACTTGCCGAATTAAACCACTGAACAGCAGGGCATTTCGGGAACCTTTCACTGCTGGTTTGTGTTCTCTGAATAGCCGAAGCAGTGATTTTTATGGGGATTTCACTGCCCTCGAACAGGCACCGAACAGGCACCGTATGTGCAGGCAATTCGCCAGGATTTGGCGAATTGCCTGCTCTCTGGATAGCCGAATGGCCAGGAAAGGTAACCGAACGCTGATTTTCAGCGTTCGGTTACCTTTCTCAAGCAATTCGGATCTCTTTGGATAACCCTGTAAGTGTTAATTGATAGGCCAATTAAGCACTCACAAACATCGAGCTAGTCAAGCATATAGGTAGCCAATACAGATTATCCTTACTTCATTTTTTCATTTCGATGTGATCACATCACAAATTAGGAATTGTTACTGTATATATTTTGTATTTTGTTCATTGTGTCCTTGAGAGTTTGTGGACACTCCAATTTCATTATAGCAGCACCTGTTAATTTGGGGTGTATTCTCTACTAATAATTTATATATATAATAACGCTGCCTTCACACTTAAATAAAAATTCTTTCAATATCCGCCAATGAAATTGAGCCCAAACTTGTGTTATTTTTCTTTTATTTAGTGAACAATAGAAAGTGTTACATATTTTTTTTCTAGGAATTCTTTGTTATTATTAACACAAAATTGAGAGCTTCATTTAGTTATGTTTCCAATGTTTAATTCCTCGATTTAATTCCTTTGAATAAGCGTATTCAAATTATTAAAATCTTATATATCTTCAAATGATTTATCTAAATAATTGCCATACAGGGTTAT
Organism: Leptobrachium leishanense; assembly: GCA_009667805.1. Taxonomy (NCBI): domain Eukaryota; kingdom Metazoa; phylum Chordata; class Amphibia; order Anura; family Megophryidae; genus Leptobrachium; species Leptobrachium leishanense. The sequence goes on along the minus strand of CM019073.1, from coordinate 77,112,715 downwards.
TCAGAGAGAGAGACGATCTGGCCCTGAAATGTAACCGGACACTGAATTTCAGCGAACGGGGACATTTCGGGGCCATTCGGCTATTCAGAGAGCAGCCAATTTGCCAAATCTTGGTGAATTGGCTGCACGTACAGTGCCTGTTCGAAGGCAGTGCAATCCCCCATAGAAAAGCAATGGTTAATCTATTCGGAGAACACCGAACAGCAGAGAAATGTCAGTGAAGTGTCCTGGTGTTCGGTGGTCTCATTCATCAGGTTTATTCAGGCGAATCCCATAGGCTTCAATGTTAAAAATATTCCAGTTTTAATCCAATATCTAATAAACCGTTTATCGTTTTATTCTGCAGTAAAAAGTCTATTTATTTTTAGATTTTGTAGGATCTTTTAGGCATTTTTTGGGATTTGTTTGTCAAATTTTTTTTTAAATCGTTTTTTCATTTTCTGTAGCAGACCATTTTATCATCATTCATTGGATCTTATATATAAATTCCAGACATTTTCGTTCAGTAGTTTTTTTGCAAACAGAGTTTCAAATTTCAAACTTTCAAGCTGTGAAGGAACCGTTCCCTTCTGTCTGTCCTGGCTCTCCAGACACCCCTTCGTTGCGGTCAGCCCGGCTACTGGGAGCGCTGTCCTCAGCGCCTCGAGCGACTTGACCTGCCTGCTTCTGTTCCTCTGCCCTGGAGCCATTAGGAATCTCCAGAAGGCCGCTCTCTGCCTTCTGAGGGTGATAGTGTATAGTGTAGCGTCGCTGAAATAAAGACACCAGGCGCGGCTGTATGCTTTAAAACAGGATCCTCTCTCTCTGAGCTCTGAGAGTTCTGACTTTTTAATGAACCAAACGCCACCAACAGTCATAATTTGCATACCCATACTAACTACATTAAGTCAGTTATTTACAATAAACATTCTTTACATTCTTTAGCCTTTCAACTCACACAACATTTGTATATCCATTGTTCTAACACATCAGATTAAACACACACTATCAGAGATCCCTTGAATTAAACATGCAGCTAGATAATGGGAAAAACCCTGGTGCATAAATTACACAGCAGTAAAGCTTGTTTACTGTATACACAAAAACACATTTACCTACAGGAATATAATTTTTTTTTAAAACCAAAGCTATGCCATTTTACACTAAACTAAATTAAACTAAAACCAAACGATGTAAAATATTTAAAAACACACGATATAAATGAACATAAAGTCTCTTGGGGTTTGAAGCATGGAGCGTTACATCAGCTCCATGACATATGTCCCCCCTTCCAGGAATGGCAGGGCAAGCTTAGATCCCAAACGGATCTCTTGCCACTGACGAGACTTCTCACCTTGTCCTTTTTTCTGCGCCATCCTCAAAGTTCCAGGGTGTTGGCGCACAAGCATCACCAGTGGGGTCCGACGGTCGCCACAGCGTATGCCTGGGTGTGGGTCCATAGTCTGTCGGGAGGAGGCGAGCCCCTGGGTTTCTCCACTTGTCCTTGTGGGCTGGCCTGCTGTCCGAGGGGTGCCCTATACTCTGGGGCCCGGCGTGTCGCTGGTGTAATCCTTTGTTGGTGTCCCCTCCTGGGAAAGTGTCTCGCTGTTGGGGAGAGGTACCGCCTGTACCTTCTCCCAGGGTATCAATAACCCGGGGGGAACGTGTCCCAACTGCATGTGCCCCTGGTGCTCTGGCCAGCCGTTGAGGGGAATAGGTGAGGCAAGAGGCCTCCAGCCTAAAGGGTTGGGAGGATGGGCAGAGGTTGGAAATGCTCTTCCCCATAGCCAGAGCTTCTGCTGGGGGGGGTGGATGCTGGGGAAGTGCCTCCTTGTGGGAGAATGGTGTCCTCCATTCTCAGGGGAGCCATTGGTCGGGAGGGTAGCACCTTCTTGAAAAACTTGCCTGGATCCTCTGGGCACAAGTTGGGTGGTGGGCAGAGGTTGGAAATGCTCTGCCCTGTAGCCAGCGCTTCTGCTGGGGGGGTGGATGCTGGGGAAGTGCCTCCTTGCGGGAGAATGGCGCCCTCCATTCTCAGGGGAGCCATTGGTCCGGAGGGTAGCACCTTCTTGAAAAACTTGCCTGGATCCTCTGGGCACAAGTTGGGTGGTGGGCAGAGGCCAGCGGCACTCTGCCCCGTTGCCAGCTCTTCTGCTGGGGGGACGGGTGTAATATACGGGAAACAGTTTACCACCAGTCGGGGTAGGGTCGTCGGCTGCGGGGCCGGCAGCCCCTGGGAGTCCTCACTGAAATCTTCTGTGTGGACCGAAAAAGGTGGGCAGAGGCCAGCGGCGCTCTGCCCTGTTGCCAGCGCTTCCGCTGGAGGGGTAGATGCTGGGGACGTGTCTCCGGGCGGGAGAATGGTGTCCTCCATTCTCGGTGGGGTCATTCGTTGCTGGGCCGGCAGCCTGTGGAGACCCTTGCTCGGGTCGTCTTGGTGCAACTTGGGGAGTGGGCAGAGGCCAGCGGCGCTCTGCCCTGTCGCCAGCGCTTCAGCTGGGGGGATAGACACTGACAAAGTGTCTTCTGGCAGGAGGATGGCATCCTCCATCTCCGGTGGGTACATGGGCTGTGGGAAAACCAGCCCGGGGGGATCCTCTCCTGGGTCCGATGTGACCATTATGAAAGGTGGGCAGAGGGCATCGGCGCTCTGCCCCATCGCCAGCACTTCAGCTGGGGGATAGACACTGACACAGTGTCGTCTTGCGGGAGGATGGCGTCCTCCATCTCCGGTGGGGTCATGGGCTGCGGGAAAACCAGCCCGGGGGGATCCTCTCCTGGATCCGATGTGACCATTATGAAAGGTGGGCAGAGGGCATTGGCGCTCTGCCCCATCGCCAGAACTTCAGCTGGGGGGATAGACACTGACACAGTGTCGTCTTGCGGGAAAATGGTGTCCTCCATCTCCGGGTCTGGGCAGAGGCCAGCGGCACTTCGCCCTGTTGCCAGTGCTTCCTCTTCTGCTGCGGTCATGAGGGGGAACCAAGGGAGCGCCTCGGGCTCCAATTCGTCTGTGTCACTTTGACTGCCTGCTTCTTCCGCCAGACAGTCCCAGGTAATGGGGCTCAGGCCTAGCTGTGGAGCGTCATCGAACAGCCTTTTTTAGGCCTTTCCAGCTCCCATTCCTGCTCAACCAGGAACTCCAGTTACTCTGCATCACGGTCATCGTCAAGGTCTTCCAGTTCCTCATACCGGAGGTCCAGGAGTTGTTCCCGCCGCCACTCTGTGTCGTCCCCAAAACCGGGGTCTTTGCCCATCCTTGTATACAGCAGCCCTGTGCCGCCGTAGTCAAAGCCTTTTGTTGGGCCGCTGTCTGCTGTGCTGGGCATTAGTTGGGACGTAAACCACTGGAGGGCTCTGTAGCTGGTGTCCAGTATAATTTCACTCTGGACCAGTTCGCCTAGCTCCGTCAGCCATTCCTCTTGGGGCTGTTCTCCCAAAAAGGGCACCCGTAAGTACCACTGGTGCTCGTACCTCTCCGTATAAGTGGGAAGGGCTTCTTCAAGGCAATCCTCCTCCTGTTGGATGGCCTCGTTCCACATCTCCTGGCGGACAAAATCTTTCCACCAGTGCTTGTCCTGCCAGTTACCAGGTTCATCCGCCTGGGCCTGGGCCATCGCCCTCCTTACTCTTCACTGGAACCGGTCTCTTATGGACGGGGGTTCCGTGTCCTCTCTTCGCTGGTCCATTTCTCGCAGTTCTTTGACCAAGGCCTTTTTGTTCTTTGAGCCCGGGGTGCCTCCTCGGCTCTCCAGGATGCCCCGCAGGGTGTCTTTTTTGTAGTTGGCGTACCCTGCCATTCTGCATTTCTTCTGGGGTTGGAGAGCTTATCCCACCGCTTGCCACCAGTGTGAAGGAACCGTTCCCTTCCGTCTGTCCTGGCTCTCCAGACACCCCTTCGTTGCGGTCAGCCCGGCTACTGGGAGCGCTGTCCTCAGCGCCTCGAGCGACTTGACCTGCCTGCTTCTGTTCCTCTGCCCTGGAGCCGTTAGGAATCTCCAGAAGGCCACTCTCTGCCTTCTGAGGGTGATAGTGTATAGTGTAGCGTCGCTGAAATAAAGACACCAGGTGCGGCTGTATGCTTTAAAACAGGATCCTCTCTCTCTGAGCTCTGAGAGTTCTCTGACTTTTTAATGAACCAAACGCCACCATTTATGCTAAAGTCCAACAGTCATAATTTGCATACCCATACTAATTACATTAAGTCAGTTATTTACAATAAACATTCTTTACATTCTTTAGCCTTTCAGCTCACACAACATTTGTATATCCATTGTTCTAACACATCAGATTAAACACACACTATCAGAGATCCCTAGAAATTAAACATGCAGCTAGATAATGGGAAAAACCCTGGTGCATAAATTACACAGCAGCAAAGCTTGTTTACTGTATACACAAAAACACATTTACCTACAGGAATATAAGTATTTTTTAAAACCAAAGCTATGCCATTTTACACTAAACTAAATTAAACTAAAACCAAAGGATGTAAAATATTTAAAAACACACGATATAAATGAACATAAAGTCTCTTGGGGTTTGAAGCATGGAGCATTACATCAGCTCCATGACACAAGCGAACTGGTTTATTTTTTTTCACCCCATTCGTCTGCTAGTCGGCTTTTTCTGGCAGCTGCTCTGTGATCGCCGGCTGCTCGGATTTTTCTGGCGTGTTCGGCTTGATTTTTGCGGTGGTTTCTGTGGGTTTTTGGTGAGTGTTCAGCGAGTGTTCTGCGGGTTTGTAGCGAGTATTCCCTGCACTACGGGGGCCCTACAGGGCTTGCTGAATACACCGCAGGGTCGGCGAACTAGGAATCGCCGAATCGCCCCGAAGTGCGGGGAACGAAAAGTCACCGAACGTGCGGTGACTTTTCGGATCTCTTGGAATAACCCTCATAGACTTTGGCCCTATTCCAAGGTTGGTGTCGACCAGAGCGGTTGTAAACTTACCAGACCCATTAAAGTCTATGGAGTTGTACAGTTTTTCAAGGATATTCAATCTCCCTTTACATATTTTCATGTTTTACCATTTTGGAAAATGCCAATTGCAACATTTATATGCTCTCCTGAGCATTGTTTTTGTTGCTTTAGACCAGTGTTTCTCAAGCAGTGGGTCGTGACCCAAAAGTGGGTCGCGACAAGGGGCGGAATGGGTCACGGGGCAAGTGCCCCCAGGCCTCTCTAATGCCTGGGACCCACTGATGCATCTTACCTGCAGTAGCGGGTCCCAGGCGGTGCGGCTACCTCTGCCTCCTTCACCAATGTTGCTTTCCCATTGGTCCAAGCTATTCCATTGCTCTCAGTGCCTCTCTGAGGCACTGAAGAGTGTAGGTTCAAGAAGTAGGCAGCGCCAGATGCGCGCTGCAGTCTTAATCTCTTGGCCAGCTTGAGTTTATGTGATTAGCATATCGTACAGCTACGCAAATTGCGCAGGCTCAGGGAGGGCAGGCTGCTGCCGCTGTGAAGAAATAATGCGTGCAGTGGCAGAGATGGACGGCTGGGGAGTGAGGAGCAGGTGAGTTTAAGTTTTTTATAATATTTTATTATTCATTCAGTAGTGATTTAAATTAGAGTTGCTTTGCCTACCATCACCCCAGACTTTGCAACAATTTTAAAGAGCAAGAGCATCTCCAGTTTTCCCATAAATTCTAATTAATTTCATAGGTTTCAATTACAGTTTATTTTATTGGGTTTTTGCCTCAACGGCGCCTTCGTTTTCACTAGTTCTGTGATTACTGCACTATCCATTTTGGAAAGAATCCCGGTTTCTTTACAAAATTGTTTAAAAAGGGCGTACATTGTAGAATATTGCACACGATGCTTTGTGGAATAAAGGTTTCAGAAATTCAATTATTTTTGGGTCCCGACTTAATGACCAAGGACAATTGTGGATCCTGAGGGTCCACAGGTTGAGAACCACTGGTTTAGACTGTGAGGACCATAATTAGCCATAATAAATGAATGCTGGCCTATTACCACAAGTACAGTATCTACAAAATAATATATGACAATGTTTAACAATGTTCTGACACCAAAGAATTTCAGGAAAAAATACAATCAAAGTTGATTTATTAGATTAGTATTTAGTAAATCTAAAATTTATAAGTAGCTCCGAGACACATGCTAACTCTGAAAGATCTGAGCAGGTGATAAAAGCTAAGCCCTAAAGCTAATCGGACACTTTGTGACACATGCATACAGTGGCACTCACAATCACTCACTGTTTTTATGTCTTGCCTCTACCTAAAAGCCCACCTGTTGCTGCAGTGCTAGTTATTTATCCAATCAGTAAAAATGGAAGTGAATGATGTCACTTTGTTTCCATGGCTCATGGCTAGTTTGGGAATTGCAACGGTGGTGGTGGAAAAGCTCAGCTGCTCTCGAACGATGTTTGTGTCATTTATTGAAAGGGGGATGAAACAAGCAGGTGGATATGTTATTGTCGAAGAGGAACAGAAAAGTATTCATTCGTCTACAACACAGTACTAATTAGCTACTGGTCAACCAGAAAATACCCAGTTGTCATTTATTTATTTTATAGTTTATTTCTGTTATTAATAATAAGAATGACGCAATGTTTACATCTTAGGAGCCTGTGGGCACAGAAATCTGGAGCAGGCCCCTGCCCCACCACCATAAAAAGTGCTAAAATGGGGGAAGATATTTTTTAAATTTTTCTTTTCAAGGGTACATTCCACAATTTAAAGAAAATTAAAAAACAGGATCTCCGTGAGTACTGACAGGATGCACAGAGAAGAGCCAAGGATGAGCAGCTAGAGAGCTGGCTGCTCAAACTGCTCAGTCATGACGGCCTGCGCTCTCTGCAAGGACCCAGCTCCAGGCTAAAGAATGTAAATATTAATACTATTTTTAATTTATTTATATTTTCCATTATACAATTCTTTTACAGAGAATGATGTCCATCACAGGGATGCTCCTTGCTCTGAAAAAAAAAATTATATATATATATATATAGAATTTTTTTAATAAACAGGGTTATTCAAAGAGATTCGAAAAGTCACCGCACGTTCGGTGACTTTTCGTTCTCTTCAATTCGGTTTGTTTTGCCGATCCCATTTCGGTGACCCTGCGGTGTATTCAGCAAGCACCACAGGGTCCCCGAATTGCAGGGAAAAGCTACCGCAAACCTGACGAAAACTAACCGCAAAACCCAGCGAATGCACGCAGAAAACCCTCAAAAACATCTGGATTAACCTGCCGAAAACCACGGAAAAACCCCGAACAGGAGCCGATCGCAGCCTTCAACACAGCAGAAGAGGTAGTGAATAAATTAGCAAAACAGTTTGCATGAATGATTGAAAAGTGAAACGTTGTTTGCAAAGAAACTACTGAGCGAAAATATCTGAAATTTACATATGAGGTCCAGGGAATGATAATAAAGAGGGCTGTTACAGAAAAAATAAGTAAACTTTAAAAAAAAAAAAAATCGGACTTTTAAAAAAAAAAGAAAATCAGAAAAATGCTTAAAATATCCTAAAAAAATCTATAAATAAAGAGACTCTTTACTGCAGAATTTTATAATGAACGGTTTATTAGATATTGAATTAAAACGAGAATATTTTTAACATTGAAGCCTATGGGATTCTCCTGAATAAACTTGCCGAATTAAACCACCGAATGGCAGTGCATTTCGGGAACCTTTCACTGCTGGTTTGTGCTCTCTGAATAGCCGAATCAGTGCTTTTTCATGGGGTTTTCACTGCCCTCGAACAAGCACCGAACAGGCACCGTATGTTCAGGCAATTCGCCAGGATTTGGCGAATTGCCTGCTCTCTGGTTAGCCGAATGGCCAAGAAAGGTAACCGAAAGCTGATTTTCAGCGTTCGGTTACCTTTCTCAAGCAATTCGGATCTCTTTGAATAACCCTGAAAGTCTTTTTTTTAAAAAATTACAAGAAAAAGTGTCCACCTTTCAGTGCAAAACTAAAAAAAAAAGGATTTTTTTTTTGTTTTAGTTTTACAGAGCAGGCCCCGCCCCCTTGACTAATTAAAAATCCTGCCCTGACTGGTGCTAAACTGTTGCAGTGAAGTGGCTGTATAGGAAATGCAAAACTGGTATGTTCAGTGGAGACTCTAGGAACAATAAATGGGGGGGCACATAAGATACCACAGTCAAAACTGGGGGGGGAGGGCACTAATAGTTTTCGCCACTCTATCATACCACTAACGAAGAACTAAATAAGTATATATAAATAAGATTCCAAAATCCCAGAGTAATGTGGTGCAATGATACCTTTTTGTTGTACTAACCTGATACTCAAATTCAATATTTTATTTGCCACAATTCGGTGATTTTCGACGACGTCCAATAACTGCTTCAGCAACTCCAATCTTCGCAAATTACGGTGACCATTCGCTAAATAGGGAAATCACCATATTTTCAGCGAAATAGATTTCACCGAAATGTGACAAAAAGCAAAAGATCTAAAGATGAATAGACCCTTTAGAGTCTAAATTCCATAATAACCCCTGAAATGCCATTAAAGCAGGGAAATACAATAAAAATAATAAACAGTGTGGCATGTAGCCTGTCCATTAACCCCTAAAATGCCATTAAATAAAGGGAAAACAGGAATTGAATACACTGAGCCATGTAGCATACCCATTAACCCCTAAGATGCCATTAATCAAGGGAAAACATGAATTGAATACACTGTGGGTCATGTAGCCTATCCATTAACTCCTAAAATGCCATTAAACAAGTGAAAACATGAAATGTATACACTGAGGCTTGTAGCCTGTCCATTAACTCCTAAAATGCCATTAATAAAGGAAAAAGTGAAATGTATACTCTGAGGGATAAAGCCTGTCCATTATCCCTTAAAATACAACTTAACCAAGGCAAAAACAAAAGAAACACACAATGTGTTTATATAGTCTGACCATTAACCCTGTCACTGCTGAGCCATTTCCATCCTGTAAAAAAGTGTTATGCTTTTATACCTTTTAACCCTCCTAGATTGTGAGTTCCTACAGGAATAGGGCCTCATCTCCTCCTGTACGGTTTGTCAAATGTTGTTCAATGTATTGTATTGTAACCCTGTCTATACTGTGCCTATTGTACAGCGCTGCGGAATATGCTGGCGCTTTATAAATAAAGAATAATAATAAGAATTATTATAATTTTGTCTTTACACTGAAATTGGAAAGGCCAGATTCTGCTCTTTCCAATGACATCTCGACCATGTATGACGCACGGTGCCAGAGATACAGCAGTATTATTATTAATCTTTATTTATAAAGCACCAGCATATTCCACAGGGCTGTACAATAGGCACAGTATAGACAGGGTTACAATACATTAAACAACATTTTGACAATCCAATACAGGAGGAAACTAGGGCCCTATTCCCGTGGGAATTTACAATCTAGAAGGGTTGGGGGGGAAACAGAAGGAGAGGACTGCAAGGAGAGGGTGATGAACTGCAAGGTGAGAGTGATGGACTGCAAGGTGAGAGTGATGGATTGGTTGTGTCAGTGAGTCGGGTGGTAGGCTTCCCTAAATAGGAATGTCTTTAGGGAGCAGTATGAATTGTGGGGGGTGCTGTCTGCTGATCCCTGGTGAGGGGGGGCACATGGGGGGCAAGGAATAACCTAGGGGTGTTGCCCCCTGCCCCCCTAGAGACTTCTATTGGGTATGTTTGAAACATAATTGTACCAATAAACATGCCGGTGAAAGGGTAGTGATGCATGCATAGGTGAAGATGCTATTTTTATTCCCTCCATATAAACTGCTTTATAGATATTTGTGTGAAGAAATGTATGCGCATGATGGTCTCCAATCCATGTGAGTGTGTGTGGCTCTGTTAAAAGTTGGTGGTGTGGGGTTGTTTGTATGCCACGGAGTCTGTGTGAGCATAGAGTTATCTGTGAGGCATTGTATGGAGTTTGGCTATGTGGTATTGGGATGTGTGTAACTGCTTTGTGCTATGGAAGTGTATGGGTGGCTGTTTTGGGTGGGAGTGTATGTGCCAGGTTCCCCCTCTTATCCAAGACCCTGCTCTCCAGGCGTCTCAGGCAAAGACAGAGGTTAGATATAAGACCTGGAAAAAAGACAATACTTATGGGTCTATTCACAAAATTAAAAAAAGTCTTTAAAAAAAAGAAAACGAAAAATGTTGTCTAAAAAAATACAGAAATTTAAACAAGGTGTTTCAAAAAAATAAGTAGGGTTTTTACTAAAATGCTGAAAATGAAATGACTAAATGGTCTTTAAAAAAAAAAGATCTGATTTTACATTCAAACCTATGGGATTCACATGTTAAACCTGTCGAACTGAAACACTTAAAATCAGGGCTTTTCGGTGGAATTTGGTGCAGTTCGACATTCTGTGAACAGAAGACACTTCTTCTACGTCTAAGTCTTCCATGGGGCAATTTTGGTGCCGCCGAATTGCGGCAATCTGTGGCAAATTGCGACGATCTGTGGCGAATTGCAGTGTATTTTGCTGACAGCTTAGTGAATAGACAATTTGGCATGAAATTGCACCAAACGGTGAAATTCACCATCCATTGCAATTTGGGGCCAATTCAGATGTTAGTGAATAACCTCTTTAGTAGTGAAGCATTGCTTCACCATTTGCCTTCAACACAACTACCAGCATTGTTTGGAGAGTTTCCTAAACCTTATTAGTCTTCATTGGATTGTTGTGCCATTCATCTATCAAAACATCTCTCTATTGTTTCAGAGACTTTGGAAGATGGTAGCTGCTTTTCATGCCTCCCTACAAAGTTGCCCACACTGATGGTAATTTGGTAATTGAGTTGGGTAGGGTAGAAGCTGAAGTTCCTGGGCAGTATTACATACTGCCTGCTAAAACAGGCAACCTAAGGAGGAAAACCTGTGCCTGCAGGTTTCTCCTTAGCGTCCCCGATTTAGCTCCATATTACAGGGCAGCTGCTAACTCAGCAGCCTGCCCCGTAATATAGCACTAAGCCTCATAATACTCGTGGCAGCGCTAAGCGCCGCCGTGAGCATACCCTCCATGGAGTCCATAGGACTCCATTGAGGCTTCAACTGCCGGTCACAAGACCTGCCTCTCTCGAGATCCTGCAGGCCGGCGGAGTGATTCGCAGAGGAAGACTGAGGACTTTTCCCCAGTCTCTCTAAGCTCCTGGGGAACAGAAGCAGCGGACCGAGCCACCATTCTCGATGCAGGATGAGAGGTGAGTATGCAATTTTTGAGGGATTTGTAACTGGTGATAACTGATTCCGAAGAAGCAGAATCAGTGTCACGGATCCCCCTTGGGTCTAAGATACTGGCCCTGTACACAGTATACTATCTACCCCTCCGATCCTTGGATGGTCGGTAACGCTAGGTATCTTCAGGGAACAGATAGTGAAGCACCTAGCAAGGGTTAGCAAATAGGGATGAGCCGAACGCCCCCGTGTTCGGTTCGCATTCGAACAATTTCAAAAGTTCGAGTTCGAACATGAACCGAACTCAATGCAAGTCAATGGGACCCGAAAGTTTGATTTTTAGAGTGCCTTCCAAGAGGGCATATATGCTAGTTATTTGCCATAAAAAGGTGTATGGGGGTCCGGGTAGTGCCCTGGGGGACAGGCAACAAGGACAAAAAGTTAAAAAAAGTTTTTAAAGGAACAGTGAGTTTTACATGAAATAAAGGTTAAGAATAAAAATGAAAAATTCCTTCAAATATTGTGCCGAGGAGGTCCCCATAACCTGCCCGTGAAGTGGCGGATTTCTAGGATGTATAGAAACATTTAAAAACAAACAAATGACATTTCAAATGACGGTAAATGGTTTTCCTTTAATCTATCCATAAACAACTGCTTGGGGCGGCAGCCTGTATGAAAAGAGGAGACGTTTTAGGACACGCAGAACAGGTTTAGTGATTTTTTTGGCTAAGTTATGGTGAAACTTATGCAGGCTTTGGATAGGTGCTTTAAAATTGGGCCTTTAGTGTCGGCAACAGTGCCGTCACACCGTAACTCCTCTGTGGTATTGTGGAAGAGTGCAGGGTTGGACCCTGCGGTCCAATATTAAAATTATATGAATCTGGTACAGGCGTCAGCGCACCCAAATATTTTGCCTTTGGTGGCAGCAAGTGCCTTCACACCGTAAGTAACCCCTCTGTGGTATTGTGGAAGAGTGCAGGGTTGGACCCTGCGGTCAAATATTAAAATGATATGAATCTGGTATAGGCGTCAGTGGCAGTGCACCCAAATATTGTGCCTTTGGTGGCAGCAAGTGCCTTCACACCGTAACCCCTCTGAGGTATTGTGGAAGAGTGCAGTGGTGGAGGTTTTGGTAATGCAGAAGAGATCCCCGATCTATTCAGTTACATCAGCAGGGAATACACAGAGAGAATAGTCAAATGGCAGGCAAAGTCGGCAACAGATCAGGTCCTCAGAACAAGCAGGGTCAGTAACAAGTATACAAACTGATTCGGTAAGCTAGCGATGCGGGAATAAAGGCTGAGACACGCTGAGCGTGTAGCGATACACAGCGTAGCGAGGTGAAGAGAAGCAAACATTTTGCAGGCTTGACTTCACTCCGCTCTGCCTCGCAGCGTGTCTACACTGCATTACGTTTGCTTCTCACCGTACTGGACAGGAATCCACTAACTAAATTAAAATCTACACACAAAAACGTTTAATTTTCACAAAGCACATGTTATATAGGCAAAAAAAGTTTCTACTGAATAAAATACATCAAATATTACTTAGTTTAATAGGAATAGTATAAAAATATAAAAAAAAGGTAACTCCTGATCATATATATTATAGGGACACGTAGCACTGTGTATAGAGTAGGGATGCATTGATACACACCACACACAGACATATATGTATATATCAACACGCAGACCTATATATACGTATATATCAACACGCAGATATATATATACACCCACCCACAGACCTCAGACCATATATACACTGTAATCCTTGTACCTGTCAGGCTCGCGCCACGAAGGAGCCATGGCACAGCCTCTGTGTTGTGATATATAATCCCAAGCGCTGGGGATAAGCAGGCACACAGACACTGGAGGTAGTATATGTACAATAAGGCTGTATTGAAGAATGGTTCACAGCAAGAAGTCCAGCACAGCACAAACAGTAACACAGAAAATAGGCAAGTGGATGGTGGACCACGTAGTCTCTCTCCAGATCCGCTTGAGGAGAAGCAGGAGCCTTTAGGCAAATGTACCTTGATAGAAGGTTGGTCTCCTTGGAGAGAGCTGGAGGGCTGGAAGCCACTAGAGTGTCTCTGAACCCACTGGATAGTGGGCCACGCAGTGGATCTTCCAGCAAGCAGGACCCAGGTAATGCAGACACAGCAAGGATGCACGGCAGAGCAAAATAAATCTGGAGACATACAATGACAAGAGGGAGCTCTCAAGACCTCTGGACACAGGAAGGGACAAACACAAAATGAAAGAGCAAAGGGGAGGAGGGTGTGGTCTGGTTTTATGCAAAACCTCAGGTACAGACACAGAGTTAACCCTTAGGTGGGAAGCAGGTAATGACAGCAAGTGACCCAGGCTGACCACAGCAGACTCAGGGCTGAGGCATGACAGTACCCGCCTTGGGTGTTATATCCTTAAGAAAGCACGGTCCTCTGAGGATTTCATAAACAAGTCCTTTATTGAATTAACTGCTGTTTAGCAGACAGCAGTGTCAGCATTCAAAAACAAAACAAACACATCCCTAAAAAAACAACTCTAGCTCCTTTGAGCACTGACTCACTTAAAGGTCCCTTACTATCAGGGCTTCTTTTCTAAACTAAACAAAACATAGGTTTCACCAACCTTAGAACTGTTATGGTAGCAATCAAACTTCAGCCAGGAACCAAAACACTTTGCTCCTCTCCACCACGGGCACCTCCCTCAGAGTGAAAAAGCAGGCAGTGATTTCTTTTCACTGCTACTAAATTACTTCCAGCTGAACCGTGTGTGGAGAGTAAAAGAACCTCTTGGGCTTCCATATATATTACAAACGCTCCCCCTGGAGCTAAATATCATATCCCTCCCTATACAGTTTAGAGAGAATATACACCCCGTCACAGACCATACCGTGTACTTTATCACATATCCCTCCCCCCAGCTCAGGCCCATCGGGGTGATCGGCCTCGGACCATAAACAGTGAACACGGGAGAGGCCATCCGCATTACCCTGGGCAGTACCAGCCCTGTGGGCCATAGTGAACTGGTATGGCTGGAGACTCAGGAACCATCTAGTCACCCTGGCATTTTTTTCTTTATTCTGCCTCATCCACGTTAAGGGTGCGTGATCAGTAACCAGTGTAAACCGCCGCCCTAGCAGATAATACCTCAAGGATTCCAAAGCCCATTTAATAGCCAGGCACTCCTTCTCCACCACGGAGTATCTCTGTTCATGGGGGTTTAGTTTGCGGCTCAGGTACATGACTGGATGTTCCTCTCCCCCATGTACCTGAGAAAGCACTGCACCCAGGCCTACATCAGACGCATCGGTCTGTACTACAAACGATTTGGTGAAATCCGGAGCCACCAACACAGGATCAGCACACAGAGCTTCTTTCAGGATCAGAAAGGCACACTCTGCTTCTGGGGACCATTTAACCATAACCGGGCTTTTACCTTTGGTCAGCTCAACCAGGGGGTTAGCAATAGTAGCAAAGTCAGGGATAAACCTTGCGATAATATCCCGTTAAGCCCAGGAATGCCCTGACTTGTTTTTTTGTTACCGGACGTGGCCAACCAGAGATGGCTGCTACCTTGCTCTGTTGTGGCTTAAGGAGCCCCCGCCCGATGGTGTACCCCAGATATTTAGCCTCCTCTAGGCCTAAAGAGCACTTAGCGGGGTTAGCTGTTAAACCAGCAGTCCGTATACTATCCAGTACTGCCTGAAGCTTCAACAGATGTGTTTCCCAGTCCGCACTGTGAATTACCACATCATCCAGATAGGCAGCTGCATACTCTCTATGGGGTTGGAGTATCTTATCCATCATGCGCTGAAAGGTGGCTGGGGCACCATGCAGCCCGAATGGTAACACCTTATACTGGTATAACCCCTCAGGGGTAGAAAAAGCCGTCTTTTCCTTGGCTCTCATGGTCAGGGGCACCTGCCAATATCCTTTGGTCAAGTCCAATGTACTAAGATATCGGGCTTTACCCAATCTTTCTATCAGTTCATCCACCCGAGGCATGGGGTAAGCATCAAACTTAGAAATGTCGTTCAATTTACGGAAATCGTTGCAGAACCGTATTTCCCCATTTGGTTTAGGCACTAACACGATCGGGTTATTCCACTCGCTTTGTGACACTTCGATGACCCCTAACTTAAGCATCTTTTTTACCTCTGCACTGACTGCTTCCCGTCTAGCCTCGGGTATCCTGTAGGGCTTCAGATTAACTTTCTTTCCAGGTTCCGTAATGATATCATGTTTGATGATGTGAGTTTTCCCTGGTACTGGGGAAAACACCTCTCTGTTTTTGGATACAAAATCTTTAACTTCTTGTTTCTGATGGGAAGCAAGAGTTTCAGCGATATAGACCTCTGGATCATTCCCATGGGCAACATGTGTAGGTTTGCCTTTGGTCACCATGAGGACCTCCCTTTCTACCCATGGCTTCATTAGGTTTATATGGTAGATCTGTTCCGCCTTACGTCTACCCAGCTGTCTCACTTTATAGTTTACGTCACTGACCCTCTCAGTGATTTCATATGGGCCTTGCCAGCTGGTTAGGAATTTGCTTTCAACCGTGGGGATAAGGATCAGAACCCGATCTCCTGGTTTGAATACTCGCAGCCTTGCGTTCCTGTTGTAACTGGCTTGTTGGGCTTTCTGAGCTTTTTCCATATTTTCTTCAACTATGGGCAATACAGCCTCCATCCGTTCTTGCATCTGAACTGCATGTTCTATTATACTTCGGTGGGGGGTATGCTCTTGTTCCCATGTTTCCTTGGCAACATCTAAAATGCCCCTGGGATGCCGGCCGTACAATAATTCAAATGGTGAAAACCCAGCGGAAGACTGTGGGACTTCCCTAATGGAAAACATAAGGTATGGTAATAGATGATCCCAGTTCTTCCCGTCTTTATCTATCACCTTACGCAACATAGCCTTTAGTGTTTTGTTAAACCTCTCCACCAGTCCGTCTGTTTGAGGATGGTACACCGAAGTTTTTAGCTGAGTAATGTTAAGTACTTTACATAACTCACTCATAAGTTTGGACATGAATGGGGTACCCTGGTCTGTGAGGATCTCTTTCGTATACCCATCCTGCTAAACATCATTATTAACTCCCTTGCTATATTCTTAGAGTTGGCATTCCGTAGGGGCACTGCCTCGGGGTACCGGGTTGCATAGTCAACAACGACTAAAATGTATTGATGTCCCCTAGCGGACTTAAGCAGAGGCCCTACTAGGTCCATTGCGATCCGCTCAAAAGGAACCTCTATGACAGGAAGGGGTACCAGTGGATTGCGGAAGCCTTTATGTGGGGCCTTTAGTTGACATTCTGGCAGGATTTGCAAAACCGCTCTATGGCCGAGAATATACCAGGCCAATAGAACTGGGCCAGAACTCTCTCTCTGGTTTTATCGGTCCCCAGGTGCCCTCCTAACACATGGCTATGGGCTAGCTCCAAAACAGTGTTTCTATGTGACTGTGGAACCAGCAGCTGCTCCACCTCCTCTTCCCCTTTTTTGTCTACTCGATATAACAAATTGTTTTCCACTTTAAAATAAGGAAAGCCTAGAGGCTTGTCTGGGTCTACGACTTTACCCTCCATTACTTGCACATTTTCTCTTGCCGCTTTCAGGGTTGCATCCTCCCATTGGGCAGCTCTAAAGTTTCCACAGTGGACTCCCAGATCCTGGAAATCCAACTGTTCTACAGGAGCCTCATTCTGGGGTGGCTCTACCTCATTACCCAGGCACGCGAGGGGTGCCTCTTGTTCTCTACCTGGTTACCAGTCAATATCACTGAAAGGAAACATTTTACATCTATCCAGCTCCTGTACCTCTTCAGAGGTCACTTCCTGAGGGCCCGAGGAGTTATCCCACATGTAACGGAAATGTGGAAAGTCCCTGCCTAATACCACATTATAGGGCAACAGGGGCACCAATCCTACACGGTATTTGACCCGTCCAACATCAGTGGCAAACTCAACTTCCGCTGTGGGGTATGAGTGGGTGTCACCATGTATACATACAATATCAAGCATTTGCTTGGCATCTAAGTGTTCTGGCTGAAGCAGAACCTCTTTTATCAAAGTAACTTCGCTCCCAGAATCGAGCAGCGCTTGCACATGCTTTCCTTCCACACTTATCAGTCTTAGATGTGTCATATCAACAGCGCTAGTCACCACACACATTTTTGAGCAAGTTAACACAGTCCTATGCGGAGCCCTTGCACCCACATCGCACTGCATGGGCTCTTCGCCTCCTGGGCAGTCTCGGGCAAAATGTCCTGGTTCGTGACATCTGAAGCAGACTACTGGTTTCTCAGTCCGATCCCGTGGCTGAGGCGGGGGTTTTGGGTACCTTCCAGCAT
Organism: Leptobrachium leishanense; assembly: GCA_009667805.1. Lineage (NCBI taxonomy): Eukaryota > Metazoa > Chordata > Amphibia > Anura > Megophryidae > Leptobrachium > Leptobrachium leishanense. The sequence goes on along the minus strand of CM019073.1, from coordinate 77,095,207 downwards.
TGTACCATTGTCCCATGCTGGGTACAGGGTTCTGTCCTTTGTTTCCAGTTTTTCCACCTGTCCGGTGGTTAGGGGATTTGGTTTTAGGCTGAGGATCGATACCGTGTAGCTCCTTAGCGGTCAAGTACCTTTCAACCAAGCACATCATCGCTTCTTGATCCTTTGGGTCCCCTTGGCTAACCCATTGCCGCAGTCCTGTTGGCAAATGACGGAGAAAACGATCCATGACGACCATTTCCACAATTACAGCAGCTCGGTTGATCTCAGGTTTCAGCCATTTCTGAGCAAGCCTCAGTAACTCGTACATCTGGGTTTGTGTAGGTTTCCCCATATCATAAGTCCAGTTGTGGAACCTTTGGGCCCTAAGCCCGGGAGTTATGCCTATATGAGTCAGGATCTCATCCTTTAGCTGTGTATAGTCCTGGGCCTGGTCATAGGGCAAATCTTCATAGGCCCTCTGGGATTCCCCATTTAGGCATGGAGCCAGCAGCCCAGCCCACTGATCAAACGGCCATTTTTCCCGGGCAGCGACCCTCTCAAAAGCTGTGAGGTAACCCTCTGTATCATCCGCCTCTGACATTTTATGCAGAAAGTCGGTTGCGCGGATACGGACATCTCAGTCTACAGGAGGGCTCCCTTCAGGTGGCGATATCAGTCTTTGCAAAACATTGGCAAGGATAGCCCTGTCTTCCTGCAGAGCGTCCCTTAGGTTTTCAACCTGTGCAGCCACTAGGCGATTTGTCTCCTGCTGCACGGCGGTCGCCTGCACCAGAGCTTTCATTAGGTCCTCCATCCTTATTCCAAAAGGCAAGTAATAACAATGCAGAGCCAAAAAGAGAGCAGAGCCAACACAGAGCCAAAAAAGTCAGCAGGTCACAGAAAAAGAAAAAAATATCTTCCATATGCAGATTAGCAGGAGCTTCACATACCCACAGACCATTTATGTGCTTTCTGCCCGCATCCAAACACCATATTGTAATCCTTGTACCCGCCTTGGGTGTTATATCCTTAAGAAAGCACGGTCCTCTGGGGATTTCATAAACAAGTCCTTTATTGAATTAACTGCTGTTTAGCAGACAGCAGTGTCAGCATTCAAAAACAAAACAAACACATCCCTAAAAAAACAACTCTAGCTCCTTTGAGCACTGACTCACTTAAAGGTCCTGAAGAGAATAGAGCACAATCAATACTCTGCCTTTATGGGCCTAATCAAATAAACGTAGAATTGCTTAAGATAGGATTGCTTCTCTCTAAAGTTTCAGTTGCTATGTGCCAATTTCCTTTAAACCATGAGATACACTCTTGTGTCAGTGACTTTCAACATTCTTGTTAAGTTCCCCAAAAAGGCATGTGACTCTTGTGTCATTTAAGACTTTCTGAAATCTTGTCTATTTCTCGGAAATTATGCCTGGTGTGATGTGTTGTACCAATCAATAATGAAGAAGGAGTGTTCTAAACACCTTCTGTGTGTGTATAAATGCTTTGAACTCATCCATATCGAAAGAGAAGTTCTTTGGCAGATATTTGACTCTGTGTCATTATTCACTAAACTGCTTCTCTCCCAACATTGAGAACCCTTAACACAAGGAAGTCCAGGCGAGATAGGATCTCGAAGAGAAGGAACGGACAAGTGGGGTACCCTATTGCCTATAGTTTCTGGAGGCGCTGCTGAGATCAGTCGTCACCCCTCGTCTCGGTGAGTATTGTCTTGCCCAGACGAGGGCAATGACAACGCTGATCCATGAACTAAAATAAGCATTGTCCATTGTTCCTTATATTTAAGTATCGAGGATACAAAGAGTGTATGTCAGGGACCACTCTTTAGAATAGCAGACATCGGGGATGTCACAGACCTCCTTGGGTTAACGGTTAAACAAACCATATGCATATGCTTTAATTTTGTATATAGTTGAATAAGTTATAGAAGTATAAGATTGAATAACAAACTGTTCCGTAAGGTGAGATGGACTTTTGTTATATGTTATAGAATATTTTTGTATAAGTCCTTTATTTCTTGTCCTTCTCTTAAAGCAGAATTGGTCCTGACTGCCTGAAACCATTTAACCCGTAGACGCCCGGGTCAGTGACTTTCTCACGTTTTGGGAAGACGCACAGATTTATCTGTGGCAGTCGAGCACTGTGAGAAGCCTATACCTTTGTATTCTTTTCCTCTTGATACTAAATACCTTGATTAACTGTTTGTTTTCTTTGATATCAAAACTTGTACTGCTAATAATGGGTGCCCATAACACTAAAAACAAGGAGTACCCTCTACCACTGATTAGCGAGTCATGTAAAGATTATGTAGCCAGAGTAGGGGGAACAGATTACTACCTCATTAACCCATGGGTAGATAATATGGCAGGGTGGACTGAGGCAGTCGGCAGTTTTAACCCTTTCCCTAGACAGGGAGATAATAGTCCGTTCCACATGGACATGGTAAAGGGTCTATGCTTGGATGATACTGAAGCATGGCCCTATTACCGTGGGATCCTCAATGGGACATGAAGTATATGAGGCTGGGCGAGAACAATGGTTGGTCACAGCTTGTCACTGGTTTAATAGAAGAACCAAGTCAAACAAACGACCCCCAACACTAAATGCTGATTGTACAAAGGAACGCAAAATAGAACAGAGTATATCACGCAATAAACAGGAAATACCTAGAGCAGACTGGGGGCCCCGGCCTCCCCCAACATATAAACAATCATTATATCCCTCTTTAGTGGGGTTTTCTGACACAGAAATATTAGGTGCTGTTGGAGCGATGGAGGATGATAAACACCCCCATTCCTCATCCCCCACTAAAAAGGATGACACAGAAGAAGAAAATTTTACAATTTTCTCAAAAAAAACAGAACCAAGCGCTCCCTCTCAAATAGTCACACGCACACAGGACGGCACACCAATTGATGTGCCAAACAGATATAAGGGTGAAGTCAAACAACTTCTTTTTATGACTGTCGGGGACAGGTTGTTAAAAAAGGCCATGGACATTGAGGATATTAACAAAATCCTAACACATTGTCCTAAACCAAGAGAGACCCCCTTAGGAGCAGTGAATTATCTAAAAAAAGCCTGTAAGGGACGCAATTTCACCCAAGAAGACATGAGATTAATATTGGATGGTATTCTTGAAGCACAGACAGGATGGAGTGGACACATGTCCCATCTATCTCTGTTATTCAAAAAAAATCCAACATCCGACAATTATCTTCTAAATACTGAGGATGGACTTGACACAATGTGGCGAGAAATTGAGAACGAAATAGGTCATGTTTTTAAAACACGGTCATCCCTCCCCATAGCGGTTGCCTGTAAACAGAAACCAAACGAAGGGGTGACAGAGTTCTGGCGCCGCTTTGTGTCCTGCTGGACCCAAGAGGCTGGCCTTCAGAACGATAATGCCGACAGTCTGCTTATCTCTACATTTATGAGTAACTTGAGCCTTAATATAGCCTTAACTGTACGACAAGTAGTATCCACATGGCCATCAGACACTATAGATGACTTCGAAAGACATTTACATGAAAAAGAAGCTGCCGGGTGCTTTGAACTTGCAAAAAAACCCACACACATTATACAACGCCAGAATTTTGACAAACATAGAGGCAGTTCCAATACACAGTCAAAAGACTACAAGACCAACAATTCACAACAGAGGAGGGTTTACACAGCAGAAAAGGACTCCAAATGCTATAGGTGCGGCAAGATGGGTCACTGGGCTCGCAATTGTCAAGCTTCAGAAGAAGAAGCAGATAAGTACCAGCGCAACCGGGATAATAGCCGCCACACACCATCACAGTCCCAGAACACCCAACAGGCCGACATGCATGACAACTTACCCCGATTCCCTATCGACTGGGACAGGAACAACAAGTGAAGGGGCCCGGGGGGTGATACCCTGACTTTCCCCCAGCTTACAGGGGGGTGGCAAGATGATCCAATGTTGACTTTACATATTGAGGGTAAACCCATCAGCTTCCTCATTGATACAGGAGCAACCACAAGCACAATAGAAAGCAAACATTACACTGGTCCACTTGCCGCGTCAGAACCTTCCATGGGTATTAACGGGGTATCCACCAAAACATTTTCCACCCGCCCTTTAGCGCTCACCACTCCCGACGGTAAGCCGCTTTTACATCATGCGTTCACAATTATAGAGGACTGTCCTATTAGTCTTCTGGGGAGGGATCTCCTTGGAAAACTAGAAGTCAATATATATTCTAGAACAAGGGGTCTTATTATAGACTCACCATCAATTTCTTTGTTTTTAGACAAACGCCACCATTTTTTCCTGACTACAGAAACGTTACCCACTGAACTCCGGGACTTGGACCAGTTGTGGTCCAACGGTCCCTATGACACCGGACTGATTAGCTGCACTCCATATAAAGCCAGACTACATGACAATTGCAACCCTGTCTACCAGAAACAGTATCCTTTGTCCAAAGAAAAGGAGGACGGATTGCGCCCCATGATTGACCAATTCCTAAAGGACGGCATTTTAAAACCAGTAGTATCTCCTTACAGCACCCCAATCAACCCCATGAGCAAACCTGACGGGACTGTCAGGTTCGTTCAAGACTTGCGCGCAGTTAATTCCCTAGTGATTCCAATAGCACCAATTGTCCCAGATGTTACATCACTCCTGTCATCCATACCGGCAGCACACACACATTTTTCAGTGATTGATCTCAAGAATGCATTTTTTAGTATCCCTGTGCACCCAGACACGGCACTACTTTTTGCATTTTCATTCGAAGGCACACAGCTTACCTGGTCTAGAATGCCCCAGGGGTACGTTGATTCCCCGGTGGTCTATAGCATTGTGTTACAGGCCACTCTGAAATCCTGGCACCCCAGCCATGGTTCTGTCCTGCTGCAGTACGTGGATGATCTCCTCGTGTGCAGTCCTTCGGAGGAGGCCAGCCGGGAGTATGGTGTATCTCTATTAAAATGGTTACAAGAATGTGGGCACAAGGTCTCTCTACAAAAAATGCAATGGTGTGTAGCGCTCACTCCCGGAGGAGCCGCTGAAAATGAACCACGGGTCAGTCTCCCCGCACTAGGGAATAAATATACTCCAACACAGTTGTGAGTTTTTATCATTTAAATAGTTTACTAAAATATCTGAGCAGATGTTGAAGCACGGTATTCACAAGTATTATTACAGTATTTTCGTATTACGGCAAACGCGCAGCGGAAAAGAAACGAAACACGAGGCTTCGTATTTCGGAAAATAAAATATTCGCGAACCGAACATAAAAGCAATGCAATTTCCCGATGGTCCAGAAAAGGGGACACGTAGCAAAACCCCAGACATACAATCCCTTCGTATTACGGTAAACGCGCAACGGAAAAAGAGGAAAAATATATTCGGAACGTATCTTTATTTTTAACCCCTGTTCCGATTCATAAAAGGAAATGAGTCCTGCACAAGTTAAGTCCCAGAAGGTGAAAGGTGTATATGTGTGTGTGGTACCCGGGTACTGTTCAACTGGCCAGTGAGTTATTTAAGGAAAGTCTTCGACTAGTCAGTTGGGGCCCTGTGGACTTTAAAGAGAAAACAGCAGCTTGACCTTTAATCACAAACAGCCTTGGAGGCCTCTCACCCATCCGACGCAGGCTTTAGGCTCCGCTGACCCAGGACGTCTCTCCTCCGGATTTTGACTGGGGATACTAGCGGCCGGATCCGTTGTCTGACTTCATGCAGCTTGTCCAGCTCACCGCCTGCTCTCCGTTCGATTCCGCCGGTCTGCAGCAACGTCTGGGCTCTGGCGAGTCTCCTTATCCTCAGGCTAAGTGACCCAAACAGGAATAAACAAGTCTCCCTCGGGCTTGGGCCTAGGTTCTCCCGCGATCTCCTCAGTGCGTCTGCTTTCTCTGCTTCCCTGGCGCGCTCTGGAACTTTCTCCACGAGGCAGAGGATGTAAGTGTCCAGTCCCCACCCACTTCCTGTCTTCTTGCAAAGCATGCCGGGCATTGTAGTCCCAATGTCCAGTATCTCTGATCGCGATAGTCTCCATCTTGTGGCCAAAAATAGGTACTGCCACAGCAAGATTTTTAACACAGCGCTACAGGTGTAAAAAGCAAGTCGAATATTTAGGGTTTGTTCTCAGACAGGGGGAACGGAGCATCAGTCAGAAGCGAGTCCAGTCTGTCACGGGCCTGGTCAACCTGAAAACCAAGAAGGACATGCTGTCATTCTTGGGTATGATAAATTATTGTAGACAGTGGATCCCTGACTGCTCCCATTACGATAACATTCTGAGACAAACCACCCTGTTGGGTCAATCCAATGTGATAAAGTGGTCAAACGAAATGTTAAATGCCTTTAGGGTTCTCAGAAATGCAATGATGACAAGCCCCGCGCTTGGCCTCCCCGATTATGTTCTTCCATTTCATTTGTTTGCAAGGGACAACTGTAAAACCATGGCCGGGGTACTGACACAAGAACACGGTGGCCGATTGCGCCCAGTCGCTTTTTTTTCCAAAATACTGCCAGTCACAGTGCAAGGGATGCCGGCATGTCTGAGGGCTCTAGCCGCATGCGCAATGGTTGTCAGCATGGCGGGCCAGTACACCCTCAGTTGTGAAACCCACCTACACACCACTCATGATGTCCTCGCCCTTCTTAAAGGCATACATACACAACACATGTCCTCTCAGCGTTTCAGCGGCTATGAGGTCACTTTGCTCAGCAACCCTGCCTTACATATAGAGTACAGCTCCAGCATTTCTGGCCCGGCTCCCATTCTTAATGCGTTGCTAGGCCTCAAAGAACCCTCTGACTCCATTCCTGAGCCACATGACTGTGTTTTAACTATTGAGTCTGAGACAGCACCCCGCTCTGACCTTATGTCTATTTCAGTACCAGACGCTGACGTAGTGTTTGTTGACGGATCCTGCACACGACCAGATGACCAGACATACCATGCCGGATATGCAGTGGTCCAACTCCCTGATACGATACTCGAAGCTCAATCTGTACCCTACCAATCAGCCCAGGCAGCAGAACTCATAGCCCTTACTAGAGCTTGCCGACTGTATGAAGGAAAGCCTGTCACTATTTACACAGACTCCAAATATGCTTATGGGGTTGTCCATGACCATGGAATGATATGGGAAAAGAGGGGATTTATGGCAGCAGATGGCAAGAAGATTTCCCATTCATCCCTGGTCATGGATCTCCTAGCAAGCATTCTTTTGCCATCCCAGATAGCTGTACTACACTGCAGGGCTCACACTGGATCATCAGACCCAATAGCAAGAGGCAACCACCTGGCTGACCAAGCGGCAAAAAGAGCTGCACAGGGTTCCACAGCCAATTTAATGATGCCTGTGTTGAAACCCCCAATGATGGAAGACGCCCATTTGTTCTCTACCTTGCAGAAACACGTGTCCACAGAAGAGATAAAGGATTCGTGTTACCCCGTTTTTCAAAAAAATCCACACACCGGCCTTGTCTCCAAAGATGGTAAACCATGTATTCCCCAAAGCAGTGCACCCATTTTTATTGATCACTTTCACGGGGTGGGACACAATAGCATCTCCACCACTTGCACATTACTTAACCAACATTTCTATATCACGAATCTCAGCAGTTTGGTAAGAGACTATATCTCCAGATGTATTATTTGCCTGAGAAATTACCCAAACAACCCACACAAAGTTGATCACCAACACCTGGATTACCCAACCACACCTTTCACACATCTACAGATTGATTACACGCACATCCCACACACAGAAGGAAAGCAGGAATACGCCCTGGTCATTGTGGATATGTTTTCCAGGTGGCCAGAGGCCTTTCCCACTAAAGCAGAGGATGCAAAGACAGTGGTTCGCATACTAACAAGAGAGATTATTCCAAGATGGGGAATCCCCTTGCAGATCAATTCAGACTGAGGTACTGCCTTTACTTCCAAGGTATGCCAGGGCCTGGTTCGAGCTTTGCGGATGGAGTGGAAGTATCACATCCCGTACCACCCGCAAAGTTCCGGCCTTGTCGAGCGAATGAATCGTACGATCAAGGACCGCCTACGTAAAGCCACCGGGGGGACATTTAAGAAGTGGAAGCAGGTACTCCCCATAATACTAGCCGAAATTAGGATGTCAGTAAATAGAAACACAGACTACTCCCCCTTTGAGATACTAATGGGACGCCCGTTTCCCTTGCCATGGTCTCGGAGACCCCTGGCACTGGAGACGGGGGACCTAGAGCAGATAAGGGACGAATACGTTAGGCAGCTGATAACAACCCTTGAGGAAACCAGAGACAAAGTTACTTTTAAGTCTCCTTCTTTCCCAGATAAACCAACCCACCCATTCAACCCAGGAGACAGGGTCTTGGTGAAGAGACTGCAAAAGGGAAAAAGGCCGGAGGAATTCACGTATGGACCAGAGACCACGGTAGTAGCCGTTACCCGCACAGCCGTACTGACAGAGTACAGCCCAGTCTGGATTCATGCATCTCGGATCAAGAAAATTCCAAAAGGGGCACTAACGGGGGCAGCTAATAGCCTTGGCCTCCAACAGGACAAAGGGGCACTAACGGGGGCAGCTAATAGCCTTGGCCTCCAACAGGACAAAGGGGCACTAACGGGGGCAGCTAATAGCCTTGGCCTCCAACAGGACAAAGGGGCACTAACGGGGGCAGCTAATAGCCTTGGCCTCCATCAGGAAGAGGACCTGGACCAAGAGACACTCACGAGGGCAGGCAGCCCTGTCTTCCAACAGGGGAAAGAGGTCGACCAAGGACCCTTTTCGAAGAATGTGGAAACTCATGCTGAGAAAGAAAAAGACTGAAACCATATGTTTACCACCCTCGCCAAGGCCATCCCAGCCTCTGCTACCACACACCCCACTATTCAAAAGGGGCCCAACACATTTCTGCTTTACCATTATTTTTCTTTTAATACTTGGACTCAAAGAGACATACAGTTTACAAGATGCGGCAATAACTCTGTATAATGGAGTCACAACCTTCTGGTACAATTCTTCCAGTACCAAGGTGGCAACCTACGCTTTCGATTTTGCTCTGGAGAGAGTAAACCGCTACAATGCGCCATATATAAAGCAACCATGTATATCTGTGTTACTGATGATTATTGGGGGCATAATTGTGATTATTGGGGCTCTGTCGGGTGGGACACCGGGTATCTGTCCAACTCACAACACGCAACCCCCAACAACTGGGGATACCGCCCCCAGAGTGCTGAGCAGCGACGTAGTACCGATGGACGCTCCCTATTAGACAGAATGTCTCTAATCCGAGAAGGGCTATGGCGGTGCACGGGGAGAGAAAAGGGACTCCAGACACTAAAGTTACTACTAACGGTATATCACCCCTCCCCATCTGATACGGGAACTTATGTTATGGGATATCACATACCAACAATAAAAGGGCCACGGTATAAATTTAAATTGCAAGACATGGCCACCTACAAAAGAGAAGACAACCCTTTTCTTCCAAAAGTGAATGGTCAAGTAATCAAACCTCCCTCCCTGTTACCCAATTCAAAAGCTTTTTCTAACCCTACTTTTGAAGATAGCCTCGCAATGGAAACAGGATTCTCAGACATTAATGTTTGGTTAGAATGGGTTAAGTTTAGCGCCCTAGACAATAACCGTACAAATTGTTATGTTTGCGGTGCGGCCAAGCCCCACCTGGGCACTGTGCCTTTTAATATCCCTCGAGATATAGAAGAATGTTTCCTTAGTCTGTATACTAACACCTCTGATAGCCAGGATCTGTGTAAATATTGGAAGAGTAGATACCCAATACTAACTCACCTTCCTCTGCCAGGAGAAGGGATACATATTTATCCAGGAGAATATACTTGCTACCGATCTACTGAGAGGGGTAGGAACCTTACCTTCTTCCCTGAGGGATATTGCGCTAATTACAGCACTATAAATAGTTCTAAATTACAGAATCAGGTGTTTTTAATTGGAGATCTCTACTGGATCTGTGGAGATCTCAAGATCAGGGCACGCCTCCCACAACAGTGGTCCGGCGAATGTGCACTGTCTAAAGCAGTAATGGGTTTTCATATTGTCTCAGACCCCGAGGAGATCCCAGCTGTTGCCACACACCGTAGGAAGCGAGGAGCTCCAAGCCCCCAGGGCAGTCTTGACACACACATATATATAGATGCTATCGGGGTTCCAAGAGGGGTCCCGGATGAGTTCAAAGCAAGGGATCAAGTAAAAGCAGGGTTCGAATCCTTTCTAGCCCCCCTTGTAACCATTAATAAGAATGTCGACTGGATTAACTATCTATACTACAACCAGCAATGCTTTGTTAATTACACTAGGGACGCGCTTCAGGGGTTAGCGGAACAGCTCCAATCAGCCTCTATCATGACCTTCCAGAACCGGATGGCTCTGGACATAATATTAGCTGAAAAGGGAGGCGTGTGCAAAATGATAGAAGGGACGGGTACCTGTTGTACCTATATCCCTGATAATGTCGGCCCTAATGGTAAAGTCACACGGGGCATTAAAAAATTAACTGAACTATCGGAAGAGATGAAACGCAACTCAGGAATAGACAATCCCTGGGATCAATATTTTGGGTGGTTTAAAGGGTGGCGTCAGGCCTTAACCCAAATAGGTATTGTCTTACTGCTTATCATTTTATGCATTGCTCTCATTGTTTATTGCCTAATGCCTTGCCTGAAGAAGATGGCTAATAGAGCCACTTCATCCAATATGATGCTCAGCCTTCCCTCTAGCTCCCCCGAAGATTATATACAATATGTACAGCTACGTCGCATGCGTAGTAACTATCAAGGCAGGGTAATGTAAAGGTTCAGGGAAATCTGGTCCAGGGAGACTGTCATGTGTTATCCGTTCCATGACAGGTACTACCCCCCTTGGGCTGAGACTTCACCGCATCCAGCGAGGAGCTTGACTCCCCCTGCTTGCCCTCGAATAAATTGAGAAAAGAATCATTTGTCTTGTACAATGATTCTAAGAGGGGATTGAAGAGAATAGAGCACAATCAATACTCTGCCTTTATGGGCCTAATCAAATAAACGTAGAATTGCTTAAGATAGGATTGCTTCTCTCTAAAGTTTCAGTTGCTATGTGCCAATTTCCTTTAAACCATGAGATACACTCTTGTGGCAGTGACTTTCAACATTCTTGTTAAGTTCCCCAAAAAGGCATGTGACTCTTGTGTCATTTAAGACTTTCTGAAATCTTGTCTATTTCTCGGAAATTATGCCTGGTGTGATGTGTTGTACCAATCAATAATGAAGAAGGAGTGTTCTAAACACCTTCTGTGTGTGTATAAATGCTTTGAACTCATCCATATCGAAAGAGAAGTTCTTTGGCAGATATTTGACTCTGTGTCATTATTCACTAAACTGCTTCTCTCCCAACGTTGAGAACCCTTAACACAAGGAAGTCCAGGCGAGATAGGCTCTCGAAGAGAAGGAACGGACAAGTGGGGTACCCTATTGCCCACAGGTCCCTTACTATCAGGGCTTCTTTTCTAAACTAAACAAAACATAGGTTTCACCAACCTTAGAACTGTTATGGTAGCAATCAAACTTCAGCCAGGAACCAAAACACTTTGCTCCTCTCCACCACGGGCACCTCCCTCAGAGTGAAAAAGCAGGCAGTGATTTCTTTTCACTGCTACTAAATTACTTCCAGCTGAACCGTGTGTGGAGAGTAAAAGAACCTCTTGGGCTTCCATATATATTACAAACACTCCCCCTGGAGCTAAATATCATATCCCTCCCTATACAGTTTAGAGGGAATATACACCCCATCACAGACCATACCGTGTACTTTATCACAACACATACGCACATGGGGGGTGGCATTTGGACGATCTCAACTAAATGCATCCCCCCCCCCATTTGGCTGATCCCTCCAGAAGAAATGTTGAACCCGACAGAGAGACAGAGAGCAGAGAATAATATATATATTCTCTGCTATCGGGTTCAACATTTCTTATGGAGGGATCAGCCAAATTGGGGGGGGGGGCAATTAGTTGCCAAAATGCGTGTGTAATACAAGTCTGGATATGTATATTTATAAGAATATAGATATATATCTTATCTAAATATATACAGTATATCATACCTGCCCTTACCTTCCCCTATAAATTTGCTAAAAATATACACACAAAAAAAGCAAACCACTGCCTGAGACCCCGCGCAGTCCACATGCCACTCCCCTCTACCTGGCTGAATGTATGTAATATATATAATTACATACATTCAGCCAGGTAGAGAAAGAAAAAAAAAAGTTTTATTTTATGTTCCCGGGGACATTTAAAAATGTCCTCGGATTTTATTTTTTTTAGAAATGTGTCGCCTTACCTTAGCCTGGTGGTCAGTGGGGGCTCCCTGGATCCTGGTTGTGGGGGGGTCTGCTGTGGCCGCAGGTGCAGTGGCTCCCTCCCTGCGCCGCCTGTCTCTGCCACATGTACCCGGGCGGCTAGCCCGCACAGTCGCAGCTCTGTCATCCGGCAGGCGCATGCTCCTCAAGGGGATCCTAGGGAGGCCCTGGCAGGCTGCCCTCTACAGTGCCTGATTAGAGGGCCGTGTCTGCCTGATGTCTTAGTAACAAGAATGTTTCATCCCATAGGCTTCAATGTTAAAAATATTCCGGTTTTAATTCAATATCTAATAAACCATTGCTTATAATATTCTGCAGTAAAGAGTCTCTTTATTTCTAGATTTTTTAAGCATTTTTTATACTTTTTTTAAAAAAAAATTTAACTTTTCGCAAATGTCCCAAAAAGTTCGAAGTTCGTGAACTTTCGAACAGCCGATGTTTGATTCGAACTCCGAACAGATCCGAACCGAATGCTCATCTCTATTAGCAAATACTAGAATAGAAGGACACGCTTACTTAAGGCAGCAGAGGTCTTATCCCCTGTAGAGACTTATATCAAGAGTGACACTCATAGCAGGGTTGTCAGGAATAGCCGAGTCAGTATACAGAGCGGGTTCATAATCAATAGCCAAGGTCATACACAGAGGGGGTTCCTTAACGATAGCCAGAGTCATGCACAAGAATAGAAATAACAGAAAGCACTGAGGGAATCTAAACCACGTCAGGGCAATGAGTCTGCCTTAATAGACTGACTTTAAACTCGGCCTATACCTATAGTGAAAGTGCCACAATGTCAATGTACTCCACCATGACAGGCCATCGTTTTCCTATCCTAATGACCGCTCTTATGAGATGGGTTATACATTATTTACTTAATTGACATATACAACCCCTCAGGGGTTCCTGGCAGATCAGGGTTAAATATGATTCCACAAAAATTAAATAAACAAAAAGCTAACATATAACTCTAAAGGGTTTCACAAACCATCACATTTTATTGATTAAATTTTGTGAAATTATATTTATATATCTCTGGTCTGACATGCTTTATTTATTAATTTTCTTGGGTCCTTGTACGCTTGCGGAGGACTGATTACTCTTGTGAGCGCACTCAGGGACTGGTCTGTGTTCGCTTGCACAAGGAGCTAGTTGCTCTTGTGCTCACACTGGAGTTCTTGAGCATGCACAGCTGCTTTTTTGTCTTGCATGCGCATTGTGGGATTTTAGTATGCATATTCTTATCTCACTGCAAACCTGCCGAACACTCACCGAAAACCCACAGAAACGACCGCAAAAACCACACCGAACACATCAGAAAAAGCCGACCAGCCGCCGATCACAGCGTAGAGCAGCCTCCGGAAAAACCCGGGCAGCACGTGAATGGGTTGATAGGAAAAAAAAAAGTGGTATGCTCGAACGTTTCAAAATTTAAACGCTGTTTGCAAAAAAACTACTGAACGAAAATGCCTGGAATTTACATATAAGATCCAATGAATGATAATAAAAAGGTCTGCTACAGAAAAAAGAAAAAAAAAACATTTAAAAAAAATTGCCAAAAAAATCCCAAAAAATGCCTAAAAGATCATAAAAAAATCTATAAATGAAGAGACTTTTAACTGCAGAATATAATAATAAACAGTTTATTAGATATTGAATTAAAACAGGAATATTTTTAACATTGAATCCTATGGGATTCGCCTGATTAAGCCTGTCAAATGAAACCACTGAACAGCAGGGCATTTTGGCAACCTTTCATTGCTGTTCGGTGTCTCTGAATAGGTTAACCATTGCTTCTCTATGGGGGATTTCACTGCCTTCGACCAGGCACCATACGTGCAGGCAATTCGCCAAAATTAGGAAAACTGCCTGCTCTGTGAATAGACGAATGGCCCCGAAATATCACCGTATGCTGAATTACAGTGTCTGGTTACATTTCGGTAACACTTAAGATCTCTCTGAATTAACCCCTTAAAGGGATATGCATGTCTATAAAAAGGGGTGTTTTAAAGCTTCACATGAACTACATTTCTTGCTCCATCTTGTCCACAGCCCCCATGCACCCCACTACTTCACATACTGCTTCACATACTCAGCTATTACCCTCACCTAGTGTGTCACCCCTCTCCTCTTAGATTGTAAGCTCTTGGGCAGGGTTCTCTCTACTACTGTTCTGTGTGTTTAACTTGTATGGACATTTGTTATTCTGGCTCTCCCATTGTACAGCGCTACGGAACTTGCTAGCGCATTTTAAATACCTGTGACTGTATGAACGAACAAAAGCTGTGCAGCTTAGGATCTCAGACTGGAGAAACTGAGGAACTGAATATTAGCATCTCTGCAACTGTGAAAGCAAAACACACTCGCTGACTCGGTCACACATTCACGCTCTCTCACATACAGACTCACTCACCCACTGACACGTTCACGTGCACTATTTCAAGATTTACATACTCACTGTCTCACTCAAATTCCCTCACACAGTCATTCCCTCTCACTCTTTCTTGTGCTGTCTCTTGTGTACCTTTTCTTGTGCTTTCTCGGCTTTATCTTGCTGTCTTTCTCTCTTTACCGTTTCATGCTGTGTCTCTGTGCTTTTCTTGGTTGTCTCTCTCTCTCTGCTGTCTCTTTTTCTCCCTGTGTGTTTGGATTTCTTTCCTTTCCTGTCTCTGCAATAGCTGGAGGTGAAAGGTCAGCCCCGCCCTCCCCGCAGCTCCCAGTGCAGGAGGGAGGAAGAGCAACTCAGACGCACATGCTCAGTGCATTTTTTAGCTATCCCTAGGTATAGGCACTGATTGGTTAGCTCAAACTGCCTCCTAAAGTGGGCGTGGAAAACACCAAGAAAGAGAAGCAGGTAAATATGAAAAAATATCATATTTACTTGCTTTTTATGCCTGCTGAATGACACTACTGACTCATTCAAAAGTCATTGCACAACTTTAAAAGAACACTAGCAAAGCGTGCATGTCCCTTTAATGCTTAACAAAGGTTCAGGTGCGAACCAAAATGATGTAATAAAAAATCAGCTCCTTATTTATCGCACCATGGAGTCATCAGCTTTTCTTCTCCACTTTGAAGTTGACATTGGGCTGGTTTCCTGAATTACCTAAAACCCACTGGTTACCCTGAGTTTGTATTAGACATGTGCATAATTATTTTTTTTTGTTTCAGATTTTTTCATCCCCTTTTTTTTTTAGTTTCGAGTCATTTCGTTCTGTTTATTTTCGCTTTGGGTCGTTCGTTATTTTACTGCATTTCGTATGTTTGGACTGGTCTGAAATTTGAGACGGCCGGTTATCATTTTTCAGATCACTTCCTTTTTCATTTTAATGAGTTATTATGTTTTTCGGGTCGCTTAGCTTTTATGGGTTATTTTGCATTTTCGGGCGATTTGTATTTTCGGACGGCCGATATATCTATTACGTATCATTTCGTTTTTGAGTTATTTCGTATTTTGGATTGATTTGTGTGACAGATCTCAGTACCCAGACAGGGTCCCAATACATTTTTTCAGAACTATGGAGAGCTCTCGAGCCCGCGGGGCTGATGTCTATGGTGCTGATTCAGGACCATGGACAGCAACCCCACAGGGCTCTGGAGCTCTCCATGGTTCTGAAACATTGTATTTATTGAATACAATGTTTCAGGACCATAGTCAAGGCTATCTTTGGTGCTGAAACATGGTATCATTAACCTCCCTGGCGGTATTCCCGAGTGTGACTCGGGGTTAAATTTCGCTACCGCGAACGGTAACCCCGAGCCACACTCGGGCTGGATGTTTACACACCTCCTCCTGGCTCCCTCGCTGTCCCCCACAGTGTGATCGCGGCGAGCTGCTTCCTGGAAGGCTCCCTGCGAGTCACACGATGCAGGGTGTTCGGGATCAGCAGAACACTTAGGAAAAAAATTATTTTACAGTTTACATTTTGGATTATACAGTGTAATGTTTTTGAACGGCCACTAGGTGTCAGTACAGGATAAGAAATAGACCATACATCTTCTCACCCTTGTTTGCTGACAGATTTCAGTGTTTTTTGTTGTATTTTATTGAATATCATTTATTTGCATTATTTTGGATAATTATTTTTGGGATAATAAATTATTATGTCGTGTTTCAAACTTTATCGGACTCCGTGTATTTACTATTTTTTTTTATTATTTATTTATTTATTTATAAAGGATTTTACCAGTAAGGAGTCTCGATTGCACGGATTTCAGTGCATGATTCCTAATTATTACAGGCTAACTATGTACAAAAACACGTTTCCTTTAAAAAAAAAATTGAGACGCTTTAGACACGAAATTTTGAAAAAATTAGACCGCCAGGGAGGTTAATAGTCGAAAAAAAGCCTCGTTGCTTTAAAATAAATTAGGAAGCCTAAAATTTCACCCAAAAAATCCAGAAAAATGGCTAAAGATCCTAAAAAATAAATAAAAAGGTGACTTTGTCCTGCAAGTGAAAAAAAATAAACGGTTTAATAAATATTTTATAAAAACAGGGAATATTTTTATATTTAAACCTAAGGGGGGGGAGCCTTGTTGCTTTAAAATAATTTTAGATTTCCTAATTTTCACCCATAAAATGCCTATAAAATCCTTAAAAAAAGAGACTTTTTGCTGCAAAATAAACAGAAAATAAACAGTTTAATAAATATATAATAAAAACGGATATGTTTTTAACATTGAAACCTATATGCAAATTCTATACATTTCAATGTTAAAAATTCTCCATTTTTGTCAGTTTGAAATAATTTTGTTCCATGTTTTTTCCCGTTATGGGTAATCTTCGTTGGGTTTTTTTCATTTTGGTTCACTTTGTTTCATTTAGGACCATTTTCGTTCCATTTTTGTATCCTTTCGGATCTTTTTTGGATCATTTTGCCTCCCAATATTTCGTTTATTTGTTTTTGTTTTGCTACAGCAATTCGTATTTTCAGCTGATTCGTATTTTCGGACGGCCGATTATACGTTTTTCGAGAGCGAAAAAACCCCGAAAACAGTGATTTTGATCCGCATTTGAATTTGGAACGAAACGAAATGCGCATGTCTAGTTTGTATATTCGTGTGCAATATCATTCTTACCTATTGTTGTTGTGGCAGACTTATGAAAGATGTGATCATATTTTGTAACCAAATCTCCATAATGTATTCTTAAGTCAGGTGTTTTTAAAATCTTTAAGTCTATATTATAGTGGAGTGCTCTGAATCTTGTACATTTTATATGAAATACCAAGAAACGACCTTCCAAGTCACCAAATCTCCATCCCCATGTATGAGAGTTGTACACATTGTACATTTCATTTGAGGGTCTTTATACAAAAATCTAAGCTGCTGTAGGGACTAATGTAAATGATGTGTCATCAGGACAGCCAGCAGAAATTTTGGTGCCCCTTATTGACCCTCAGAATGCCCCCCAGTGATCCCCTCTTCCCATAGGAAATCAATGTTTATTATGAATCGTGATCACATTACAGAGTTTAGTCCTAATATCTTAAAATCACACATATCGGACGCACAACAGCACATTTAACATGAAAAAAAAGTATCTGGTTCAAATAATTTAAGACATTTTTTTATCACAATTTCATACTATGAATCAAGATCGTATTACAGAGTGTGGCTCCCAATACCTTTAAATCACATAAAATGTGTATTAGTGCTGACAATGTAATATAAAAGTATAATTACAGTGGGGCAAAAAAGTATTTAGTCAGCCACCAATTGCGCAGGTTCTCCCACTTAAAAAGATGAGCGAGGCCTGTAATTGTCATCATAGGTACACTTCAACTATGAGAGACAAAATGAGAAAAGAAAATCCAGAAAATCACATTGTCTGATTTTTAAAGAATTTATTTGCAAATTATGGTGGAAAATAAGTATGTGGTCACCTACAGTACAGTACAAACAAGCAAGATTTCTGGCTCTCACAGACCTGTAACGTCTTCTTTAAGAGGCTCCTTTTTCCTCCACTCGTTACCTGTATGAATGGCACCTGTTAGAACTTGTTATCAGTATAAACGACACCTGTCCACAACCTCAAACAGACACACTCCAAACTCCACTATGGTCAAGAAGACTAAAGAGCTGTCGAAGGACACCAGAAACAAAATTGTAGACCTGCACCAGGCTGGGAAGACTGAATCTGCAATAGGCAAGCAGCTTGGTGTGAAGAAATCAACTGTGGGAGCAATCATTAGAAAATGGAAGAGATACAAGGCCACTGATAATCTCCATCGATCTGGGGCTCCACGCAAGATCTCACCCCGTGGGGTCAAAATGATCACAAGAACGGTGAGCAAAAATCCCAGAACCACACGGGGGACCTAGTGAATGACCTGCAGAGAGCTGGGACCAAAGTAACAAAGGCTACCATCAGTAACACACTACGCCACCAAAGACTCAAATCCTGCAGTGCCAGACGTGTACCCCTGCTTAAGCCAGTACATGTCCGGCCCTTCTGAAGTTTGCTAGAGAGCATTTGGATGATCCAGAAGAGGATTGGGAGAATGTCATATGGTCGGATGAAACCAAAGAAGAACTTTTTGGTAAAAACTCAACTCGTCGTGTTTGGAGGAGAGAGAATGCTGAGTTGCATCCAAAGAACACCATACCTACTGTGAAGCATGGTGGCGGAAACATCATGCTTTGGGGCTGTTTTTCTGCAAAGGGACCAGGACGACTGCTCCGTGTAAAGGGAAGAATGAATGGGGCCATGTATCGTGAGATTTTGAGTGAAAACCTCCTTCCATCAGCAAGGGCATTGAAGATGAAACGTGGCTGGGTCTTTCAGCAGGACAATGATCCCAAACACACCGCCCGGGCAACGAAGGAGTGGCTTCGTAAGAAGCATATCAAGGTCCTGGAGTGGCCTAGCCAGACTCCAGATCTCAAACCCATAGAAAACCTTTGTAGGGAGTTGAAGGTCCGTGTTGCCCAGCGACAGCCCCAAAACATCACTGCACGAGAGGAGATCTGCATGGAGGAATGGGCAAAAATACCAGCAACAGTGTGTGAAAACCTTGTGAAGACTTACAGAAAACGTTTGACCTCTGTCATTGCCAACAAAGGATATATAACAAAGTATTGAGATGGACTTTTGATATTGACCAAATACTTATTTTCCACCATAATTTGCAAATAAATTCTTTAAAAATCAGACAATGTGATTTTCTGGATTTTTTTTTCTCATTTTGTCTCTCATATACTTATGATGACAATTACATGCCTCTCTCATCTTTTTAAGTGGGAGAACCTGCACAATTGGTGGCTGACTAAATACTTTTTTGCCCCACTGTATATTATTCCACTGGTTAAGCATATCACAGAGCACCACAGCAATAGAACTCACAGTAGTGTGCACTGTGATGAGCATATCAGAGCACCACAGCAAAAGAACTCTCATGGTAAAGACAATGATTATGAACATACACAGAATCCACAGCAATAGACCTCTAATGGTAAAGGCAATGAGAATGAACGTACACAGGATCCACAGCAATAGACCTCTAATGGTAAAGGCAGTGAGTATGAATTTACACAGGATCCACAGCAATAGAACTCTAACGGTAAAGGCAACGAGTCTCTCGTTTTTCATTCCCCCTCCCTTTATCATGTCTATCTCCCCCCTCCCTTTGCAGTCCACTTCACCCCCTTCCTTTTAATTTCCCACTCTTTCCATTTCCCCCCCTCTTAGTTCTCATATTAATTTCACCCCACTCTTTTCATTTAACCTGTTTTTATTTCATTTTGCCCTCCGTATTCATTTCATTCCTCCCTTTTCATTTCATACCCCCTTTCATTTCACCCCCCTCCATTTTCAATTCACCCCTTCCATTTTCATTTCACAACCGCCCCCCCTCCATCTTCATTTCACCTCCCTCCCCGGTGTTCAATAACCTGGGTCCTCGGAGCCACTTCTGGTGCTTCGCTCTCCTCCTCGGCTGCACGTGCATCATAGAGCGCTGGGAGGAAGTGAGGTTATATGAGCACTTCCTCCCAGCGCCGCGGAGTACATGTGATGGACCGACACAGGAGAAAGCGGATCTCCAGGACAGTGTTCAGGATGGGGCATGGGCTACAGACGTCCGGCGTGTCCTCGCTGACATCATCAGAGGGGGCCCGCCAGCCGCCATCTTTTAGTCCCTTCCCCGCCGACAGCCGGGCAAAAGTAGGCCGTAGTACCTCCTCCGAGGAACTGCGGCCTAAAATAAACGCAGCCACCAATGGCAGGCCCCCCCCAGTCCCCAGGCCTCTGACCGCGTCATGGGCTACAATGCCCTGATGGTGGCCCTGTATGTCATTAGACCTTATTACTTATTTCTAGTCTTAAGGAGAGAATGCAATGGAGGCGCTAGTTAAATGTGGATATATTATGTTATGCGGCCAACAGGGATTTCAACACAAAACCTCGACAGAAATGTGTCAGTGATAGAGCAGAGAAAAGGAGGGGGATCCTAGTGGCGCAGTCCCTTCTGAGGGTAATTTGAGAGGAATAGTAAGGATTCCTATTAGTTCAGAAGCAGCGTGGTCTGAATGACCGTTCTAAAGTGCTGGTTAGAGGGCAGGGCTATAGGCAAGGTGCAGACAAGCTGTGAAGCTGTGAGCAGGTTATACAATAGCAGCCTTCCTAGATCAGGGAAACATTCAAATGCATACAAAGTGCAAAACGTGCGTACAAAAAATGCATGTAAAGTGCAATATGCGAATTGTGAACAAAAACACAATGTGAAAGAGTGTACAATTGCAAAGTAAAATAGGGTACAATTGACCAAGTGAGCAGTAGATGCCCTGGTGGCTCAAATGTGCGTACAGATGTAAAAAAATATGGGGTTAAATGTACATAGGAAGGTTATTCAAAATATTAAAAAGGGGGGGGGGAAGTCTTGTTTCTATTGTCCGTAATGGATAAAGGAAAAGTAGAAAAAATTCGGACCGTATATTGCGGTGAAGGCAAGAGATAGCCCGTTCTGATCTCTATTGGAGGGATCTAGTAGTTCCAGGTGCAGTCCTAAAACGCAGTCTTTGCCGTGGTCCTATATAGGCTCCCAATTTCCCAAAAAATGGGAAAAGAAGGAGGGTAAAGAGGAAAGAAAGAGTATATAGTGCAATTATGCTTAATAAATAGTAGGTGCCCAAAAGACAAAGGGACACTTACAGTGTCCAGAGCCTCTTCTACCGGCTCTGGTGTGAAATGCCTAGGGCCTGGTCAAGGGTGGCCTCTGCCCTTCTTTACAGGTGCGAGGTGGTCTTCACAGTTGCTATGGGGCAGCCTTCGTCTTTCTTCTGACGATTTAGTTGTTGCCTCCAATACAAAGGGAAGACATCTCCATAGCGCAATGAGTTTAATTATTAAGTGAGGTATATAATAGTCAAGGACAAACTCACCAATGCTGGAGCCATAAATCCAGGCTCAACTTGTAGGCCTATGGTACTTCTATGGTGGGTACCTGCACCTCTTTCAACAGCAGCGCAGCTTCCATGCAGGCAGAGAAACAGAGGGGGGGGGAAGGGAGAGATCAAGCATAAAAAATGCAAAATAAAATAAAGGATTCCTCAATGAATGTAGATGATTAGAAAAAAGGGTTTATTAATTAAAAGGAGTATCACAGATACGCGTTTCGGCTATTAAATATAGCCTTCATCAGTCTGTGTGGAGAAAACAGTCTCAGAAAATGCACTTTACATGCATTTTTTGTACGCACGTTTTGCACTTTGTATGCATTTGAATGTTTCCCTGATCTAGGAAGGCTGCTATTGTATAACCTGCTCACAGCTTCACAGCTTGTCTGCACCTTGCCTATAGCCCCGCCCTCTAACCAGCACTTTAGAACGGTCATTCAGACCACGCTGCTTCTGAACTAATAGGAATCCTTACTATTCCTCTCAAATTACCCTCAGAAGGGACTGCGCCACTAGGATCCCCCTCCTTTTCTCTTATTTCTAGTCTTAAACTGTTCAGTTTTTACTAGGGATGTGCGTTTCGGGTTTCGGAATTTCTGAATTTTCACGAAATTTCCCGATTCGTGTTTTCGGATTCGACTGAATTTCCGAATCGGGTCGGACCCGAAAACCTATAGATCCGAAAAGTTTTCCGAGCCGAAACGAAAAATTTTCGGATTTTTCGAATGGACTTGAAATGTGTCAAATCGAAATTTATTTTTGCTCTATTCATGATTTCGGTTCCATTCATGATTTCGGTTCCATTTCGGTAATTCTGGAAATCGTATATTTAACTATTATCGGTTATATCGCTGATTCTGTAAATTTTGTATTTGTAAAATAAATGCGTACCACTTGTTTCTTGTGGCATTCGGGTCAGTTTAGCGTTTTTTAAATCGTTTTGTTCATTTTTTTTGTTCCTTGGCTTTCATACCATTTTAATATGATTAAATAAAGTTGTGAAATGTATATTCAATTATTCATAAGAAAAAAAGGATCTTTATTTAATAAAAAAAAACACGATAGAATCACCAGAATTATCGTAGACACTTTGAAACGAGGAGAACAGACGTTCCAAAAAAACGAAAATTTCCGAAATTTCCAAAAAGTCGATACAAAAAACGAGCAAAGTGACCCGAAAACACGAAAAATGGTCGATATTCCGAAGAAAAAAAAATGTACACGAAAAACGAGCCGAACCGAACCGAATCGAAACAGAAATCGGTCGAAACGAGCCGAATCGAAAAGTTTAAACATCCGAACAAATCGAACCGAATTGAACCGAAAAAAAAATCGGTGCACAAGCCTAGTTTTTACAAGTATGGCATCCTTTTTTCCCATTTTACCATTGGTGTCTGTGTTTAAAGATTTATTGCTTCTAGCTCTTTCTTGGTTGCTGGCTTTGAGACGTTCTCTGTAGACTATTGTTGGAAATTGAGAATTCAATGTGGATATTGAGTCCAGCTGTCTCTTCTGTTGCAGTAGTTCTGTATTATGTACATACAATCCTTGCTAGAGTCGACCGTCCCTAGCATTATTTTTGTTTTTAACCCATTATTCTTTTATGTTGACAAAGTCTTGCCATGCTTTGTGTAGACAGTGCGCTTGAAACTCCAATCATGCTGGCTATTACTAAACAGGCTCCCACGATTTATCTTCTTTGGAAGTCTGATGAGGTACTGATGAGACTGATTGTACTAACCACAGCTGAACACAAACCTTTTGTTACATTGTTATACAAACTCAAGACTATAGACAGAGATATCATAAACAAAAGATACAACTTTTTTCCCATATAACCTTTACAAATAATATTACACCTAAAATAGTGGTGTTGACATTTTTTGTTCAATCCCTGTATATTAGTGAATTAATGAGGTTAACATTTACGATTTGTACAAATTCAAAGGGCTCTCTCACCTCCTTAACGCTAAATAAATGAGCGTTAGCACTCCGCACAGATCACCTCCAAAATGGTATTAACACTTTTTTAGCACCAGCTTACTGTACTTTGTGCTCCCTATACTTAACATGGGGAACGCAAAGTGCAAGCAGAGAGTAACTAGTGTTCGGATCACAAGTTCCTAATGCTAGTTACCAAGAGTTGTCGCTAACTAAAAACGTTAACACTAGGTCAGAGCTGCTGCTAACCAATTCCACTGCTGCATGATCAGTTAGCAGCAGCTGAAAAGCCCCTTAAAAAAAACAAATACTCAGCACTCATCCCGCGGCAAGAACGACAGCCAAATCCTCCGATTCTGGCACCAGGAGCAGAGTGAAGCGGGGGAAAAAGTCCCCAGTCTCCCTCCGCGATGACGCTGCTGACCTGTAGGATCTCGCGAGAGGCCTCCATGGAGAAGCAGAAGCCTCCATGGAGTCCATAGCTTTAACGCTATGTCCCGAGCATCCAGGAGACTAGCGGCCGCTACGGGGCAGGCTGCTAGACTCAGCGCATGCCCCATAAACTAATGATACAACCGGGACGCAAAGGGGAAATTAGGGAACGCTAATTTTTCCCCTTAGCATCCCGTTTTTAGCGAGGGCCAGATGATAGTGCCCAAAGTGTCAGGCAAGAAACATGTGAAGGTTGTGCACAAACAGGTTTAACCAGTTCAAGATCGGATGGATGCTCCAGGGACTATGGCGCGGACAGATAAAACTCCACATGGAATTCAATAAAACATGAAGGAACCGAGCAGTCCAATCTGTAAAAAGACCAGATTATAGTGCTAGAAGCAACGTTTTGGCCGATGCAACAACCTGTCTCAAGCTCCATCAGGTAGCACGAATAATGATGTCAATTTTATTAAAGCCTTACTGATTTTTAACGACCTTCACTTTAATCTAGCTTTTAATTAACAAACACTCAGAATTTATGATTTAAATATGCCCTGAAATGAGACACCTGTGACAGTAAAGAATGGAAAATCGGATAAATCACTCAGTTCTTTATTCTAATACTGTAAAATGAATTGTTAGAAATCCAGTGCAGCTACTGAATTCTGCAAGTATGACAATTAGCACACATTTTTTTTTGAGAAAGGATTTTACCAGGAAGGATACATTGAGATTTCTCTCGTTTTCAAGTATGTCCTCAACATAATTAGCATCCCAAATTTTATTGACAGGAAAAACGGTGAAATGTTTCCTATGATGCTATTTTGCAGCTTGAAACCTACGATTATTTTGAGAGTCTTATTTATTTATTATTTCGACTAAAGAAATTGCATTCATTTTTTCTACAGCTTGAAAATCTTTTTAAACAGTTGAGTGTAACGGATGTGCATGGAGCATCCTCGGTTTTCACTAAACACATTTCATCACTTTGCCCCAGCTCTGCGTCATTCTGGATCAGTCCCCCGCTGACTGCAGGCATTGCAAATGATGTCAGAAACAGGGATTTCCCCTGCCCAGCAGGGAAATCTCATTGCAGGAGATGCAGGGATCCTCAGTGTACCATGTTGTGTTAAAAAAAATCGATAAAGTTATTTTTTTTTCTAAAATAGCATTTCTTACTTTTCAGTTAAAGTAAAAAATGTGGCTGCATAGCTCACCTTCTTATTAGTTATAACGACTGAAAATCTCTCTACAGTACAGATGCAAGGTGTTATTGTAAATAATCTTCAAACACAGGTATGATGGTACATACTGATAATATTTTTATATTCTATTGGTATTTTTTGTTGAAGATGCATTGCTAATAATCTCATTATGATCAACATTTTTATTATTTATCATTTTCGCAGTTACTGTATTTAACACAAAGATATTTTCTGCCTGTTTGATAATAATGCAGACCCTGCTTGAAGTTGTGTAAGACAAAGGACACAACCTAGAGCTCAAAATCTTACATTTCAATCAACAATATTCCTGTAAAGGATAAACGATTGCATGAAAAATTAAAAATTAGCAAATTAATATTATTTACATTTTTTAACTATCTCAAAATAACAATTTCTGTACAAAACTTCTATTTTACCCATATTTAATTGTTAATTTCACATCCCATGTTTCAAATAAATGTGATAACATTTTTTTTTAACAAAAATCGCTTGGTAGTGAAGAGTTAACATACATTTAATATCAGCAGTTTCAATATTTGAATTCTTTTCAGAAGTCGAAAATATATGGTATGTACCAATCAGGGCCGCCATTAGGGCATTACGCCCCATGCTGCCGTAAGGGGCCGGGGCCCGGTGGGGGTCCCGGGCCCCCGTCGGCAGTGGCGTCGCCCTTTTACAGCTCCGGTATCGGACTCTATGAGTCTGAATCCGGAGCTGTGGCTCTGCTGCAGGAGCTGGAGGAGACACTGTGTCTCCTCCGGCTCCTGGCAGCTTCACTGGCTGGTTGGGCGGGGCCAAGCAGCGTGTGGGAGGGCCTCCCAAGCACGTTGCTTTGGCTCTGCCCCCTCCACTCAGTGAAGCTGCGCGCCTGAGCTGGAGGGCCCGGGCTAAAGACAAGAAGAGCAGAAGAAAAGAAGAGAGAAGAAAAGAAGATTGAAGAGAAGAGCTGAAGGAAGGAAGACAGCGGAGTGGTGAGCCAGGGCCCAGACCCCAGGGCCATCATATACAGCCCGTTACTGTGAGATTTATTACGTTCATACACACCGCACATTACTGGGAGTTTTATTGCTGTGGATTCTGTGATACGCTCATACACACTGCACATTACTGGGAGTTTTATTGCTGTGGTGCTCTGTTATGTCCTTTTTTTTTTTGAAGGGGGAGAAAAGCTGTTAGACGTTGAGAGAGTGCCGGGGCCCATCGTGAGGTTTAGTAAGGGGCCCATCATTTCTGATGGCTGCCCTGGTGCCAATTAAGAAAATCAGAGCGAGCACAGGTGATAATAACCTCTCATCAGTAGCATTACAGACAATGGGGTCAATTCACAAAGCTTTTTTTCTTCATTTCAGTCGTTATTTCATTGATATCGCTTGTTATATAGCTGCTGTGTAAAGGTAGTCAATTCACAAAACTCAATAACGCTCCTTATTTTTAGGAAGTAGTAAATTAACTATTCAGACGTTATTTTAACAACTGGAGTGATAAAATATGCTTTAAATGCAATTCACAAAAGGAAAAGGCCCTTTTATCACTCGTTATTGAGACGTAGATTTATCACCTCCTTCAGGGTGGCGTTATGACAGATTTCAGGCGTTATCTGATGCTTGTTGCACTGAGATGAGATGAGGTGAGGTATATAGAAATTGAACTTTTTTTCTTCATTTTCACATTGCTTTATGCTTTTGCGTACAGAAGAAGAAGGCGACAAGTAGTTGTCATTTCTACAGTTTTTATCCTTCTACAAATGTGGATGAATTTTTACAGTTAGAGGTTAGTGGCAAATCTCACATGACACGAAAATCAAATGTCCCTGGACATACTTCAGTGGGGTTGTGGAGCAAGTGGATTGTTCCACGCAACATATTTAATATCAAGACAGGCGTTATAGGTGGTAAAGAGAATTGCTTGCCCTCCCTACACTGTCAACAGATGTAGATCTAAGGCTAGGGTCAGACGAGCGTGATTTCTACGGACTGTACGTCTGTGCACACGGACGAACGCTAGTACGGAAGACGCAGTAGTGGCCAGTGGCCACACAGTCCATTTATTCACTGACGTATATTTTGACGGATGTAGCGGGAAAATAAAATAAAAAGCAAAACCATTTTTTCCGTGAAAAATGCTGGACGTATAAATGCAGTCCGTCTGACCACGTTCCATCACTCACACACAAAGCTATGCAGACGTTGCGGACGCAGCGCACTTTGTGCTAGGGGGTTGTACGTTCATGCCTGCCTTGCGTCCGTGGGCCGCGGCCATTGTGCGTCCGCAGTTCGGTGCAGACGTACTTCGTGTAACGGGCTCCGATGGGCTTTCTGTCATGCTATCACGGACGTACTTTTAGGCGCAATCACAGACGTGAACACTATGCTCGTGTAGCGCTGGTTTTAATTCCCTGTCGTTGTAGTACTTGTTTTTGGCCACCGGAGGGAGACAAGCGCAATGTAAGACACTGGACATTGGGACTACATTTTCTAGCATGCTTTGCGGGCGGGAACAGGAAGTGGGTGGGAGAGAGACACTGACATCCGCAGCCTCGTGGAAAGAGCCGGCAGAGAGCGCATAGGAGTGAGAGGAGCAAGACGCAAGAGAGCAGAGAGTGATTACAACCAGGCCAGAGCGCAGGTGCGGCCTAGCAGAGCTGGAGATCGGGATTTTCCTTACTATTAATCGAAGACCCAGTGATCCACTGCTAGTAATCTCACGCTGATACATAGTAAGCTGAAGGACCCCGAGTTAGGAGAACCGCAGACAATCTAACAGGGAGTGCAGGCGGTGAGCTGGATATCTTGTGGCTGATACAGAAAAGCAAGACAGCGGATCCGGTGACACAGAAAATCCCAGTCAAAATCGAGCGGAGAGACGTCCTGGGTCGAGCGGAATGCAGAGTATCTGGCGGATGGGTGAGAGGCCTTCCAGGCCATTGTAAAACACTAAAGCATGCTGCAGTCTGTTCAAAACCTACAGGGCCCCAACGTGACTAGTCGAAGATACCTCTTAAATAATTCACTGGCCAGTTGAATATTGTACCTGGGTACCAATACACACATACACATACATTCCTTGGGACATAACCTGTACGGGACTCACACTCCAACCACTAAGGGGTTAAAAATACTTTTTTCCTTTTCCACTGCGCGTTTCTCGCATTACGAAGTGCTGTATTTCCTTTTCCACTGCGCGTTTCTCGCATTACGAAGTACTGTAAAAATATATACGTATACCGTGTTACTCATTATATGCCAGTTTATTCAGTAAACTATATAATTTATAAAATCCACGACGGTGCTGGAGTATATTTATTCCCTAGTGCGGGGAGACTGACCCAAGGTTCAAATTCAGCGGCTCCTCCGGGAGTGAGCGCTACACGTGGGGGCTCGTTTCTGGGATCCAGTCTCTGGAAAAACCGCATTTAAAGGGTTAAATATGGATCCAGACACTGCTGCCAAATGGTGTGAGGAGCACAGTAGTCAGATACAATTATGCATAGTCATGGCTATTCCTGCAGACACTTGGGCCCAAGACAAAATCCGCCGGGCCGTGGCAGCGCTGACACCAGATCATAGGGGGGCAATACTGGACATTATGGCGAACCCAGAGACTTCTCACACATATGTTCTTTTTGAATGGAGAAATGATGTTCCAGTGTGTTTTCAGGGCGTGAGTGTGACGCTGGCCGACGATGTGGAAGTTCAACTGGTCCAGCCCAGCGCGCCACGTGGTGATCCCGCGAATGTTCCCGCGGATAGCCCGACAACATCCGGTGACAGGGTACCGGATACTACTTCAAACCCGGTGGCAGGGTTCCCTCCTGTTGCATGCTTTACCACAATGGGAAAACTGGTGGAAACATTAGCCCAAAACTCTGCTGCGTCTCCCAATTATGGATATCGCAAGTTACGGTTTTTTTCTGGTAAGGTCCCTGTGCCAACTGGAGAAGAGGACTTTGAGACTTGGATAGATCAGGCAGTGCAGGCAGTGGAAGAATGGGAAGTTGCTGACACCAAGGAAGAGACAAAGGTTGATCGAGAGCCTAAGAGGTCCTGCTTCAGATGTCATCTGAAATCTAAAAAGGGACAAGCCAGGCTGCACTGCTGCGGAGTATCTAGAAGCTTTACAGGAAATTTTCGGGGGAGTAGAGGATTGTGCCGAGCTTATCCACAAGTTCTCTCACACCTATCAAAAGGAAGGAGAAGGATTGTCCACCTATGTCTGGCGGCTGGATAAAATCATCCATCAGGTCATTCTCAAAGGAGGCATGAAATCGAGTCATGCAAGCAAAGCTTTGATGGATCAAATTTTTAAAGGAGCACTCCCACTGGATCCCATAATGTTGAAATTTCAGACTAGATACCAGAGCAAGAGACTGACCTATTCCAAACTGGTAAAAGCTATCCGAGAAGAAGAGGCTTTAATCAAGGCTAAAAGGGTTGCTAATGCTTCACACACAGTTTTCACCGCAGAACTAGGAACTCTCTGTGTAGCAGACATACAGAATGAAGAGCTGGCTTTGAAAACTCAGATGTCGCAAATGATAGAGTTGATGACGTTGCTGGCGGCTAAGGACACCAGAACTGGGGGGGTTGCTGTAGCCTCAAACTGCGGGTCTCCAAGTGAGCCGCAAGAAGAAAATATACCCACACTCCCGAGGAAGGAATGTTTTGGCTGCGGGGAAATAGGTCATTTCAGAGCCCAGTGCCCAAAAGGGAGGGCCGGAAATAAACCGGTCGAAGAACTCCTGAAGGCCGTGGAAAAACTGTTGTCCACCTTGCAAGCGGGAAACTCCAGAGAGCCCTGGTGATGGAGCAAATTAGGTGCCTGACTGAAAAGAAACGCTCCAATTTTCAAGTCCCAAATGAAAGGCCGAGAGGGCTCAGATCCGTGCCAAATACTGTGTCTGCCAGGACTGAAAGAGTCACTCCCTTAGCATCCAGTCCTACGTCATGGGAAAGCAATGCACACCCAAAACCTACATGGGCCAAGAAGAAGGCCAGGGTACAACAAACTGGGTCTAAATGTCCTGTTGCCACCACCAAGTTTCCGGACCAGCTGATAGGTCCTTCCCCTATTGTGCCGATCCAAGTGGAGGGAGTCTACACTAAAGCTCTGTTGGACTCAGGGGCTCAAGTGACATTGATTTACAGAGATTTCTATGAGAAACACTTGAAGCACATACCTCTACAGAAATTGAAGGATCTGGAAATCTGGGGTATCGGAACTGAGAAACTCCCTTATGACGGGTATCTACAGGTGAAGTTGGAGATCGGATCCGAAGTCATCGGACAGTCCGGAGGTTGTGATGCATTGGCAATTGTGTGTCCTCGGCCTTCAGGGGCAAACAGGAGTTCCATGATAGTGGGGACGAATACTGATTTGGTGTGACGTCTCCTGACACCTATCGTGCTGGAAGAAGGTTCTACTAAAGGAGTACACCCAATGTTACGTCCAGTCTATCAGAGAATGGTCGAAAAACAGAAGGCACCTGCTGAAGTGGGGCGCCTGTGGAGATTGGAAGGAACAGATAAGGTTCTGCAAGCAGGAGAAGTAACGAGTTTCCGGGCTTCAGTCAAGTTGAAAGGATCGCAACCAGGTCCCTATGTGGTACTGGAAACCGATTTTAATCATGGGAGTGAAGCCGGAGTAGAAGTAATCCCTGAAATAATCTCCACTAAAGCTTTGAAAAGAACACGAGGAAGAGTCTCAGTCAGCGTGTGCAATGTGTCTGATTCTCCAGTAGTCCTTAAAGCACGAATGCCTATCGGGCAAGTAGCGTCCGCTACGCCCCTCTCTCCTACCGATTTAGGAGGGGGAGTGGATAAAGAGATTCCAGATGAAAGGTTCTACCCCAAGGACGCTCCCATTTCACCTGAATGGAAGAAACGTCTTCAGTCCCAAGTTCTAAAGTGGAGAGACTTGTTCTCGAAAGATGAGTTCGACGTGGCCTAGCTAAAAGTACTGAGCACCGCATTCGATTACAAGAGGACAAGCCGTTTCGTGAAAGGTCAAGACGAGTTCCGCTGGGAGACTTGGATGATCTACGAGAACAGCTGAATGAACTGCAAAGAACCAAGGTGATCCAAGAGTCCAGGAGTCCATATGCATCTCCAATAGTAATGGTCCGGAAGATGAATGGTTCTGTCCGCCTATGCATAGACTATCACACGCTGAATCGGAGAACCATCCCAGATCAATATGCTCCTCCTCGGATAGAAGATGCCTTACAGTGTTTGTCGGGAGCAAAATGGTTTAGTGTACTAGACCTGCGTAGTGGGTATCACCAGATACCGATGCATCCTGAAGACAAAGAGAAGACTGCGTTCATCTGCCCATTGGGGTTCTTCGAATTCAACAGAATACCTCAAGGCCTTACTGGGGCTCCAGCCACGTTCCAACGGTTAATGGAGAAGACAGTCGGGGACATGAACCTGATCGAAGTATTAGTGTACCTGGATGACATAATTGTGTTCAGGAAGACTCTGGAAGAACATGAACAACGTTTGGAGAAGGTCTTGAAGAGGCTCCATGCAGAGGGATTGAAACTGTCTCTGGAGAAATGTCAATTCTGTTTACCGTCTGTTACGTATCTGGGACATGTGGTCTCAGCAGAAGGCATTTCAACAGACCCTCGGAAGTTGGAGGCCGTAGCTTCTTGGCCTAGACCCCGAAACATCACTGAAGTTAGATCTTTCTTGGGGTTCTGTTCCTATTATCGAAGATTTGTAGGAGGATTCGCAAAAATAGCTCAACCACTGAACAAACTCCTACAGAAAGAAAGCACAGAAGAAGGCTGCAAGGTCTCTGACCGAAATCCATCAGCTCCAGGGCCAAGGAAAGCTCGAGAGTCCATCCAGGGAGAATGGACTAGTCAATGTGAGGGCGCTTTTACGAAGCTGAAAGAGAGCTTAACTCAAGCTCCTGTCTTGGCCTATGCGGACCCTCACAAGCCGTACGAGTTACATGTGGATGCCAGCAGAGAAGGTCTAGGAGGAGTCCTGTATCAAGAGTATGGTGGATTGCTGAGGCCTGTAGCGTATGTGAGCCAGAGCCTTACGCCTTTATTATTCTTTATTTATAAAGCGCCAGCATATTCCGCAGCGCTGTACAATAAGCACAGTATAGACAGGGTTACAATACATTGAACAACATTTGACAAACAGTACAGGAGGAGATGAGGGCCCTATTCCCGTAGGAACTCACAATCTGGGAGGGTTGGGGTTGGAAACAGGAGGAGAGGACTGTAAGGTGAGAGTGATTGATGGATGTGTCAGTGAGTTGGGTGGTAGGCTTCCCTAAATAGGAACGTTTTAAGGGAGCGTTTGAAGGAAGAGAAGTTAGGGAAAGTCTGACAGTACGAGGGAGAGCGTTCCAGAGAGTGGGGGCTGCGCGTGAGAAATCCTGCAGTCTATCATGGGAAGAGGTGATGCGGTGAGAAAGCTAGACGCAGGTCACTGTTTGACCTTAGGGAGCGGGCTGGGGTGTATTTGGTGATTAGTGAGGACAGGTAGTGGGGAGCTGAGTTAGTGAGGGTTTTGTAGGTAAGGATAAGGATTTTGAACTTAATTCTGCAGTGGATGGGAGCCAGTGAAGGGACTCGCAGAGGGGAGCGGCAGAGACAGAGCGGCGGGTGAGGTGAATTAGTCTGGCGGAGGCGTTCAGGATGGATTGTAGGGGGAGAGGCGGGACAGAGGAGGCCAGATAAGAGATTATTGCAATAGTCGAGTCGGGAGATTACCAGGGCGTGTATGAGTTGTTTTGTGGCGACAGCGGTAAGAAATGGCCGAATTCTGGAAATATTACGCAGTTGGTATCGGCAGGAGGAGGAAAGAGACTTGATGTGGGGATGAAGGAAAGAGCAGAGTCAAGTGTAACTCCAAGACAGCGAACTTGGTTTGATGGGGAAATGGTGATACCCTCCACCGTGATAGAGAAGTCAGGAGGTGGGGAGGCATTGGAGGAAGGAATAAGTAGGAGTTCAGTCTTCGACATGTTGATCTTTAGGTGGTGGGAGGCCATCCAGGAGGAGATGCCAGATAAACAGTCACTGACTTTTGAAAGAACAGGGGGAGAGAGATCAGGGGTAGAGAGGTAGATCTGAGTGTCATCAGCGTAGAGGTGGTAATTGAAGCCAAAGCTGTTGATGATTTTGCCCAGGGAGGAGGTGTAGATGGAAAAGAGCAGAGGACCAAGGACAGAGCCTTGAGGTACACCAACAGATAGAGGCAATGAGGAGGAGGAGTTACCAGCAAAGGACACACAGAAGGACCTGTTGGATAAATAGGATTCGACCCAAGCGAGTGCAGTGTCACCGAGACCCAGAGAGTTGAGGTCTGTAGAAGGAGGGGTGGTCAACAGTGTCAAAAGCAGCCGAGAGGTCAAGCAGGATGAGAATAGAATAGTGGCCATGTTTTTTAGCAGTTAGGAGGTCGTTGGTGACTTTGGTGAGGGCAGTTTCAGTTGAGTGTAGGGGACGGAAGCCAGATTGCAGGGGGTCAAGTAGGGAATTGGAGGACAGGAAGAGGGAGAGGCAGTTGAAGACTAGTTTTTCTAAGAGCTTTGATGTGAAGGGAAGCAGGGATACAGGGCGGTAGTTGGATGGAGAGTTGGGATCTAGGGATGGTTTCTTTAGTAAAGGGTAACTAGAGCGTGTTTGAAGGCGGATGGAAAGGAGCCAGTGGAGAGAGATAGGTTGAAGATGTGTGTGAGAGCAGGGGTGAGGGAGGAGGAGAGGGGAGGAATTAGATGTGAGGGAATGGGGGTCGAGCGGGCATGTGGTGAGATGTGAGGAGGACAATAAGGAATTGACTTCCTCCTCAGTGGCTGGGAGGAAGCGGCAGAGGGTGGCAGAGGGGACCTCTGGGAGTGGTGGTGGCAGATAACTATCTTGTGTTGGGATGTTGCGTCTGATATTTAGAGTTTTACTGAGGAAGTAGTCTGCCAGGTCTTGAGCGCTGAAGGCAGCTGTGGGGGGAGGTGCAGGTGGGTAGAGGAGGGTGTTGAAGGTGGACCAGAGCCGTTTAGGGTTGGAGACAGCGTAGATATAAGAGATGAGAAGAAGGATTGTTTGGCCAAGTGGAGGCAGAGGTGTATGACCGGAGAATAAACTTGAAGTGAACAAAATCAGCTTCAGAGCGGGATTTCCTCCAGGCACGCTCTGCAGTGCGGGAGCATCTTTGCAGGTAGCGTGTCTGGAGGGTGTGCCAGGGCTGAAGCTGGCGGCGTGGGGCCTTACAGAGTCGAAGAGGAGCAAGAGTGTCTAGAGCAGAGATAAGAGTAGTGTTGTAGTGATTAGTGGCAGCATCAGGGCAGGTGAAGGATGAGGTATGAGGGAGGTGGTGAAGTAGGTTGGAGAATTGATGGGGGTCCACAGCATGTAGATTTCTGCGAGTGTGGTGGTGCGGGTGGGGGAGCAGGGTGTTTAGGAAGTCCAGATAGGTTGAAAGAGAGAAGGTGGTGATCAGAGATGGGGAAAGGGCGAACAGTTGAACTCAGAAATGGAGCAGAGGTTGGAGAAGACAAAGGTCAATAGCGTGACCATCGCGGTGGTAGGGAGGAGGGAGGATTGTGTGAGTCCAAGGGAGGATGTGAGTGAAAGAAGTTTGGAGGCAGCAGGGGCGGAAGGATCGTCAATGGGAATGTTGAAGTCGCGAGAATTAGGCATGGAAGATTAGAAGACAGGAAGTGAGAAAGCCAGGTAGCAAAGTGGTCAAAGAACTGGGAGGTTGGTCCCGGTGGGCGGTAGATGACTGCCACCCTGAGAGCCAGAGGAGAGAACAGGCGGATGCAGTGTGTCTCAAAGGAGAGAAGGAGAGGGATGGAGGTGGAGGAGATGCTGGTAGGTGCAGGTGGGAGAGAGCAGGATTC
The DNA here is from genome assembly GCA_009667805.1 of Leptobrachium leishanense. Lineage (NCBI taxonomy): Eukaryota > Metazoa > Chordata > Amphibia > Anura > Megophryidae > Leptobrachium > Leptobrachium leishanense. The sequence continues at coordinate 77,059,982 of CM019073.1, read as the reverse complement.
CGACCCCGCCACCATTTCTCTCACCCGGTCTGGGGGTATGGCTCAAGTGTAGACCGCCATGTGAGAGAGCAGCAACGGAGGCCGTGTCAGAGGGAGTTAGCCAGGTTTCAGTTAAAGCTAGGAGGTTGAAGGAGTTTGAAAGGAAGAGGTCATGGATTGCTGTGAGTTTGTTGCACACAGAGCGAGCGTTCCAGAGGGCGCAGGAGAAAGAGGACAGGTGCTGAGGGATTATGGGAATGAGGTTGCTGGGCTTGCAGGAGGTGATTTATGTGCGATGGAGATAGGATGAGATGGAAGTATTGGATGTGTTGTGCGGCCAGGGTTAGGGGATATGTCACCTGAATAGAGTAAGCAGGAAGGTGAGAAGAGAAGGTGGGAATGGGATTTGTGGAGTGGGAGTGATTGGCAGCACGAGAGTTAGAGGGAGACCATGTTCTGAGGAAACAAAGGAGCTCATGTGAGGCCATCATGTGGGACGAGAGGAGGGAGGGAGAGATGCAGATAGTGTAGGGGTCGGTGGTAGAGGGGCAGGAGTTCCATTTAAGGAGAAAGGTAGAAGTAAAGAGCAGAAGCGTGAGAGAAAGCATGATATAGACGTGCGTTTACCCAGAGTAAAATTGGGCCTTGCAGTTCCTTCCTCCAGTCCCGCAACTCCAGGAATCAACTCTGCGCGTCCACTTAAGAATGCCACTTGGGGATGTCACAAGAGCCAAGGCTCAGTGGAGCTGGTCTTAAATGTTATAAAGGGCGGACTGTTTACTTTTAACTGCCTAAATGCAAACACCTGAAGCTGGATGGGCTGTGTCAATAGGGCAGGAGATTCACATGCTAATTAGCAAAGCACATGGTGGAGAAAAACAAAAATAAATAAACAGAAAAACCAAGGAAACGTTATAATGTGGGTGCCTGCGAATACTGGGTCTCTACCAGCAAAAGTATGCAGGAGATCAGTTGAGATGTGGGTGTCTGTGAATAATGGGTGATAATGTCTTACCAGCAAAAGTATGCAGGCGATCAGATGAGATGTGGGTGTCTGAATAATGGGTGATAATGTCCTACCTGTGGAGAGAGGAGACACAGGACTTAGGGATCGTGATGGGGTAGGGGATCTTGGATAAAACTCCAGGAATCAACTCTGCGTGTCCACTTAAGAATGCCACTTGGGGATGTCACAAGAGCCTTCTGAAAAGAACTATCCTACCCACAAGTTGGAGTTCCTAGCCTTGAAGTGGGCGGTGGTAGACAAGCTAAAGGACTATCTGTATGGGGCAGAGTTTGTGATAAAGACGGATAACAATCCTCTTACCTACGTCCTTACTACTGCGAAGCTGGACGCAACGGGACATCGGTGGATGGCCGCTCTGTCAGGGTTTCGGTTCAGCCTGAAGTATCGCCCTGGGGTGAATAATCGAGATGCTGATGCTTTGTCGAGAAGACCCTACACTACAGAATGGACTCAGTTAACTCCAGACGGGGTACAAGCTTTGTGTCAAGGAGCAGAGCGCCGGGTCAAGGGAGGGATTGAAGCAGAGGCCATAGGAGTCATGGTTGCGGCTGTTCGGAGTTCGACTGCAACCCTACGCAGTTGAGGGATGAAAGTCTGCCTACCTTTTCAAAACAGGACCTGAAAGCTGATCAGGCTAGAGACCCCTTAATTGCGTTAACCGTAAAGGCCCTAACTACGAACCAACGGGAAATTCTGCTGACCAATTCCCCAGATGGAGCCAGATTGGTCTACAAAGAGTGGGAACGGTTGAAGATGTTGGATGGGGTGGTCTACCGAAGGGGCCCCTCAACCAATGCTGAAGAGACCCAACAGTTGTACCTTCCCACAAAACATAGGGAGAGTGTACTGCGATCGCTACATGATGAGCATGGACATTTGGGCGCAGAAAGGACTTTTAAGCTGGTGCTAGACAGATTCTATTGGCCTTGCATGAGAGCTGAAGTGGAAAGTTACTGCCATTCATGTCTGAGGTGTATTCAAAGGAAGACCCTACTGACCCGAACCGCTCCAATGAGCCATCTGCAAAGTCAAGGACCCATGGATTTGGTGTGCATTGATTTCCTGTGCTTAGAGCCGGATGCTAGTGGGCAGGGAAATATTCTAATAGTGACTGATCACTTCACACGTTACACCCAAGCCTTTTCTACAAAGGATCAACGCGCTCCGATAGTGGTGAAGGTTCTGATGGAAAAGTTCTTTGTTCACTACGGCCTACCAAGGAGAATACACTCTGATCAGGGTAGAGATTTTGAAAGCCGGCTTGTTGGGCAATTACTGGAACTGCTAGGAATCCAAAAGACCCGAACTACACCATATCACCCTCAAGGTGATGCTCAGCCCGAAAGGTTCAATCGCACGCTGCTAAATATGCTGGGGACACTGTCAAACACAGAGAAGCAGAGCTGGAGTCGTCACATAGCTACGCTAGTACATGCATATAACAGTACGGAGAGTGACGCCACTGGATACTCACCGTACCGTCTTATGTTCGGAAGAGAAGCTCGACTGCCGGTTGATTTGGCGTTTGGGCTATCTCTGGACCAGACGTCGGTAGCTTCTCATAGAAATTATGTGGATAGACTTCGAAAGAATCTGGCCTCTGCGTTTGAACAGGCCCGTTTGACCTCAGGAAACAGGGAACAAAGGAATAAACGGAACTATGACTTCAAAGTTCGGATACAGGATCTACAACCCAGTGATAGGGTTTTGTTGAAGAACTTGGGTGCTGCTGCAAGGCACAAGTTAGCGGATGGATGGAGTTCTCAGGTCTACATTGTCTGCAAGCAACTGCCGGGTCTGCCGGTGTATCAAATCTGGCCAGATGGAAAGGCTGGGCCTCTTAAGAACTGGCACCGGAATCATTTATTACCTTTGAGAGAGGCTGTGAGGATACCAGTTGGGGACGAACTTTCTCTGCCGAATCCGCCTGCTCCACGTTTGACTCCCGTTACTCGGTCTCAGCAGACCCGGGCTTTCGAAGAGAGTGAAAAGGGACAGTGAGGAAGAAAGTTTTTGTCTGGACTGGATGCGCTCACCAGAGCCTGAAGAGGTTATCTCGGTTCCTGAATGGTGGGAAAGTAATTTGAGGCCTGAGGCTCCTGAATTTCAGTTAGAAGTCCCGGTGACTATTGAAATCCCTGTAGTTCCTGAAGCCGAATATTATGACTACAGTTCTATGCCTTCACTGCAAGGATCATACTCCGAAGATATGTCTGCTCCAGTGGTAGAAAGAAGAATTGAACCCGCACCTATAGTACTTCCACCTGAAGAGGAACTGACTGAACCGGAACCAAAACGCTCTATTCGACCGCCCCAGAGACTCACCTATGACTCACCAGGACATAGCACTGAAGAGGCCATCACCACAGTGCGAAGGTTGCCCGAAGTGTCTGCTATGTTAGCTGAGATAGTCAAAAACATGAGTCAACTTGAGGAAGTGTACCTAACCCATTGTATGCTTGCTGCTGAGCCTGTATATGTTGCCTAATATATGTTGAAATGTAATGCAACTGTTGTACCTCCTTGGAGAGACCCAAGAGTTCTAGGAGGGGGGAGAGTGTAGCGCTGGTTTTAATTCCCTGTCATTGTAGTACTTGTTTTTGGCCACCGGAGGTGATGTCCAATGTCCAGTGATCCACCGCTAGTAATCTCACGCTGATACATAGTAAGCTGAAGGACCCCGAGTTAGGAGAACCGCAGACGATCTAACAGGGAGTGCAGACGGTGAGCTGGATATCTTGTGGCTGATACAGAAAAGCAAGACAGCGGATCCGGTGACACAGAAAATCCCAGTCAAAATCGAGCGGAGAGACGTCCTGGGTCGAGCGGAACGCAGAGTATCTGGCGGATGGGTGAGAGGCCTTCCAGGCCATTGTAAAACACTAAAGCACGCTGCAGTCTGTTCAAAACCTACAGGGCCCCAACGTGACTAGTCGAAGATACCTCTTAAATAATTCACTGGCCAGTTGAATATTGTACCCGGGTTCCAATACACACATACACATACATTCCTTGGGACATAACCTGTACGGGACTCACACTCCAACCACTAAGGGGTTAAAAATACTTTTTTCCTTTTCCGCTGCGCGTTTCTCGCATTACGAAGTGCTGTATTTCCTTTTCCGCTGCGCGTTTCTCGCATTACGAAGTACTGTAAAAATATATACGTATACCGTGTTACTCATTATATGCCAGTTTATTCAGTAAACTATATAATTTATAAAATCCACGACGGTGCTGGAGTATATTTATTCCCTAGTGCGGGGAGACTGACCCGAGGTTCAAATTCAGCGACTCCTCCGGGAGTGAGCGCTACACTCGTCTAACACCAGCCTTAATAAATCTAATGTTCCATATGTTCATTCTATTCAGAAATATGTTATTTCAATATGAGTTTTTCTCTACCAAATTAAAAATTAGTATGCATGTGGCGAATATGGAATATATTCCTTCCTTATATGTGGAATACTTTTGTGTGGTGAAAGTGAAAGTAACAGTCATTTAGGCATCTGCTCCACCCCTTCTGCTACCAAAATGCACTGTAAGTGTTAAAATAACACCCAAAATCGTTATTTTATCACTTCCAACCGTTAAGATAAAGATTGGATAAGGAGTCAGTAGAAAGCCATAACGACCATGTTAAATAACGATTCCAGCTTTCGTGCATATCATGTTTGCAAACGTTAAATAAGGGGCGGTAATTTAACAACTGAAGGAAACCAATAACGTATCTCTTTGTGAATTGACGTGATTATCAAGTGTGGAAAATAAGGGGGTAACCCTGGAACATGAATAAATGTGCTGCTGAGAGAAAAATGAAATAAAACTTAACTTTTATTCATGTGTAGCGCTCACTCCCGGAGGAGCCGCTGAAAATGAACCACGGGTCAGTCTCCCCACACTAGGGAATAAATATACTCCAACACCGCTGTGGGTTTTTTATAATTTAAATAGTTTACTAAAATGTTAAGCAGACGTTGAGACACGGTATTCACAGGTATTATTACAGTACTTTTCGTATGCGGTAAAAACGCGTAGCGGGAAAGAAACGAAACACGAGGCTTCGTATTTCGGAAAAATATATTCGCAACCGAACAGAAAAGAATGCAATTGCATGAAATTTCGGAAAAAAAAGGAACACGTAGCGGAACCAAGAATACAATCTCTTCGTATTTCGATAAACGCGCAGCGGAAAAGAGAAAATATATTCGGAACGTATCTTTAACCCCTGTTCCGATTCGTAACAAATCCTGCACAGGTTAAGTCCCGGAATGTAAAAGGTGTGTATGTGTGTGTATGGTACCCGGGTACTGTTCAACTGGCCAGTGAATTTACTTAAGAAATGTCTTCGACTAGTCAAGTTGGGGCCCTGTGGACTTTAGAGAGAAAACAGCAGCGTGTTCCTTATTTACAAACGGCCTTGGAGGCCTCTCACCCATCCACCGATTGCTTTAGGCTCCGCTGACCCAGGACGTCTCTCCGCTCGATATTGACTGGGGATACTTGCGGCCGGATCCGTTGTCTGACTTCCGTAGCTTGTCCACGACTTGTCCAGCTCACCGCCTGCTCTCCGTATCCGATCAACTCGCGGCAACTCCTCACTCAAGGTCTTTGGTTCCTTAATCTGCAGCAAATCTGGGAACTGGAGGTCTCCTTCTCCTAAGGCTGGATGACCCGATGTAAGGAACTGACAGGTCTCACTCGCGCTCTGGCCTAGGCCCTCTAGCGATATCTTGCACTGCGTCTGCTCTCCTTCGTTCCCTGGCGCGCTCTCGCGCGTTCCCCACGAGGCTCAGGATGTCAAGCGTCTGTGTCCCACCCACTTCCTGTCTGTTTGCAAAGCACGCCGGGAAATGTAGTCCCAATGTCCAGTGTCTCTGATCGCGATTGTCTCCATCTTGTGGCCAAAAATAGGTACTGCCACAGCAAGGTTTTAACACAGCGCTACACTCTCCCACTCCTAGAACTCTTGGGTCTCTCCAAGGAGGTACAACAGTTACATTACATTTCCACAATATTTGAATACAGTTTACATAACATGTACAGGTTCAGCAGCATACATGCAGTGGGTTAGGAACACTTCCTCAAGTTGACTCATATTTTGGGCTACCTCAGCTAGCATAGCAGACACTTCGGGCAACCTCTGCACTGTGGTGATGGCCTCTTCAGTGCTATGTCCTGGTGAGTCGTAGGTGAGTCGTTGGGGCGGTCGAACAGAGCGTTTTGGTTCTGGCTCAATCAGTTCCTCTTCAGGTGGAAGTACTATAGGTGCTGGCTCAGTCCTTCTCTCTATCACTGGAGCAGACGTTTCTTCAGAGTATGATCCCTCCAGTGAAGGCATAGAACTATAATCACCTGAATAAGCTTCAGCTTCCGGAGCTACCGGGATCCCAACAGCCTCAGGGACTTCCAACTGAAATTCAAGAGCTTCAGGGATTTCAACAGTCTCAGGGACTTCCAGCAGAAATTCAGGAGCTTCAGGCCTCAAGTTACTCTCCCACCGCTCAGGAACAACGACAACCTCCTCAGGCTCCGGTGAGCGCATCCAGTCTAGACAATAACTCTCTTCTTCACTGTCTCTTTCGCTCTCTTCGACAACCCGGGTCTGTTGAGACCGAGTAACAGGAGGCAAACGTGGAGCAGGCGGATTTGGCAGAGGCAGTTCGTCCCCAACTGGCATCCTCACAGCCTCTCTCAAAGGTAACAAATGATTCCGGTGCCAGTTCTTAAGAGGCCCAGCCTTTCCATCCGGGCGAATCTGATACACTGGTAGACCCGGCAGTTGTTTGCAGACAATGTAAACCTGGGAACTCCACCTATCCGCCAACTTGTGTCTCGCAGCAGCACCCAAGTTCTTCAATAGAACCCTATCACCGGGTTGTAGATCTTGTATTCGAACTTTCAAGTCATAGTTCCTTTTGTTTCTTTGCCAAATCAACCGGCAGTCGAACCTCCCTTCCGAACATAAGACGGTACGGTGAGTATCCAGTTGCATCGCTCTCCGTACTGTTATATGCATGCACCAGAGTAGCTATGTGACGACTCCAACTCTGCTTCTCCACATTTGACAAGGTCCCCAGCATGTTTAGCAGTGTGTGATTAAACCTTTCAGGCTGAGCATCACCTTGAGGGTGATATGGTGTAGTTCGGGTCTTTTGGATTCCCAACAGCTCTAACAATTGCCCCACCAGTCTGCTTTCAAAGTCTCTACCCTGATCAGAGTGTATCCTCCTTGGCAGTCCGTAATGAACAAAGAACTTTTCCATCAACACCTTGGCCACTGTCGGAGCGCGTTGATCTTTTGTGGAAAAAGCTTGGGCGTAACGAGTGAAATGATCAGTCACTATTAGAATGTTCCCTTGCCCACTAGCATCCGGCTCTAAGCACAAGAAGTCAATGCACACCAAATCCATGGGTCCCTGGCTCTGCAGATGGCTCATTGGAGCAGTTCGGGTCGGTAGAGTCTTTCTCTGAATACACCTCAGACAGGAATGACAATAACTTTCCACTTCAGCTCTCATGCAAGGCCAATAGAACCTATCTCGCACCAGCTTAAAAGTTCTCTCAGCACCCAAATGTCCATGCTCATCATGTAGTGATCGCAGCACACTCTCCCTATGTTTAGTGGGGAGGAATAACTGTTGAATCTCTTCAGCGTTAGTTGAGGGGCCCTTCGGTAGACCACCCCATCCAACATCTTTAACCGCTCCCACTCTTTGTAGACCAATCTGGCTCCACTCGGGGAGTTGGTTAACAAAATCTCTCGCTGGTTTGCAGTCAGGGCCTTTATGGTCAAGGCAATTAAAGGGTCTCTGGCCTGATCCGCTTTCAGGTCCTGTCTCGAAAAGGTAGGTAAACTTTCATCCCTTAACTGCGTAGGGTTACAGTAAAACTCAGGAACAGCCGCAGCCATGACTCCTATGGCCTCCGCTTCAATCCCTCCTTTGACCCGGCGCTCTGTTCCTTGACACAAAGCTTGCACCCCGTCTGGAGTCAACTGAGTCCATTCTGTAGTGTAGGGTCTTCTCGATAACGCATCAGCATCTCGATTATTCACCCCAGGGCGATACTTCAGGCTGAACCGAAACCCTGACAGAGCGGCCAACCACCGATGTCCCGTTGCGTCCAGTTTTGCGGTAGTAAGGATGTAGGTAAGAGGATTGTTATCCGTCTTGATCACAAACTCGGCTCCATACAGATAGTCTTTTAACTTGTCTACCACTGCCCACTTTAAGGCTAGGAACTCCAACTTGTGAGTAGGGTAGTTCTTCTCTGAAGGCGTAAGGCTCCGGCTCACGTACGCTACAGGCCTCAGCAATCCACCATACTCCTGATACAGGACTCCTCCCAGACCTTCTCGGCTGGCATCCACATGTAGCTCATACGGCTTGTGAGGGTCCGCATAGGCCAAAACAGGAGCTCGGGTTAGACTCTCTTTCAGCTTCACGAAAGCTCCTTCACATTGACTGGTCCATTCACCTTGTATAGACTCTCGAGCTTTCCTTGGCCCTGGAGCTGACGGGTTTTGGTCAGAGACCTTGCAGCCTTCTTCTGTGGTTTCCTTCTGCAGGAGTTTGTTCAGTGGTTGAGCTATTTTCGCGAATCCTCCCACAAATCTTCGATAGTATGAACAGAATCCCAAGAAAGATCTAAGTTCAGTGACGTTTCGGGGTCTAGGCCAAGAAGCTACGGCCTCCAACTTCCGAGGGTCTGTCGAAACACCTTCTGCTGAGACCACATGTCCTAGATACGTAACAGACGGTAGACAGAATTGGCATTTCTCCAGAGACAGTTTCAGCCCCTCTTCATGGAGCCTCTTCAAGACCTTCTCCAGACGTTGCTCATGTTCTTCCAGAGTCTTCCCAAACACAATTATGTCATCCAGGTACACTAATACTTCGATTAGATTCATATCCCCGACTGTCTTCTCCATCAACCGTTGGAACGTGGCTGGAGCCCCCGTAAGGCCTTGAGGCATTCTGTTGAATTCAAAGAACCCCAGTGGACAGATGAACGCAGTTTTCTCCTTGTCTTCAGGATGCATGGGTATCTGGTGATACCCGCTTCGCAGGTCTAGTACACTAAACCACTTTGCTCCAGACAAACACTGTAGGGCATCTTCTATCCGAGGAGTGGCATATTGATCGGGGATGGTTCTCCGGTTCAATGTGCGGTAGTCTATGCATAGGCGGACAGAACCATTTTTCTTCCGGACCAACACTATGGGAGATGCGTATGGACTCCTGGACTCTTGAATCACCTTGGTTCTTTGCAATTCATTCAGCTGCTCTCGCAGATCATCTAAGTCTCCTAGCGGAACTCGCCTTGATCTTTCACGAAACGGCTTGTCTTCTTGTAACCGAATGCGGTGCTCAGTACTCTTAGCTAGGCCCACATCGAACTCATCTTTCGAGAACAATTCCTTCCACTTTAGGACTTGAGACTGAAGACGTTTCTTCCACTCAGGTGAAATGGGAGCGTCCTTGGGGTAGAATCTTTCATCTGGAATCTCTTTATCCACTCCCCCTCCTAAATCGGTAGAGAGGGGTGTAGCAGACTCTACTTGCCCGATAGGCATTCGTGCTTTAAGGACTACTGGAGAATCCGTCACATTGCACACGCTGACCGAGACTCTCCCTCGTGTTCTCTTCAGAGCTTTGGTGGAGATTATTTCAGGAATTACTTCGACTCCAGTTTCACTCCCATGATTAAAATCGGTTCCCAGCACCACATAGGGACCTGGTTGCGATCCGTTCAACTTGACTGAAGCCCGGAAGCTCGCTACTTCTCCTGCTTGCAGAACCTTCTCCGTTCCCCCCAGTCTCCATAGGCGCCCCACCTCGGCAGGTGCCTTCTGTTCTTCAACCATCCTCTGATAGATTGAACGTAACATTGGGTGTACTCCTTTAGTAGGACCCTCTTCCAGCACGATAGGTGTCAGGAGACGTCGCACCAAATCAGTATTCGTCCCCACTATCATGGAACTCCTGTTTGCCCCTGGAGGCCGAGGACACACAATGGCCAATGCATCACAACCTCCGGACTGTCCGATGACTTCGGATCCGATCTCCAACTTCACCTGTAGATACCCGTCATAAGGGAGTTTCTCCGTTCCGATACCCCAGATTTCCAAATCCTTCAATTTCTGTAGAGGAATGTGCTTCAAGTGTCTCTCATAGAAGTCTCGGTAGATCAATGTCACTTGAGCCCCTGAATCCAACAGGGCTTTAGTGTAGACTCCCTCCACTTGGATTGGCACAATAGGAGAAGGACCTATCAGTTGGTCAGGAAACTTGGTGGCGGTATCAGGACACTTAGACCCAGTTTGCTGTACCCTGGCCTTTTTCTTGGCCCGTGTAGGTTTTGGGTGTGCATTGCTTCCCCATGACGTAGGTCCGGACGCTAAGGGAGTGACTCTTTCAGTCCTGGCAGGCTCGGCAGTTGGCCAGACTTTGGGCCTTCTCGCCCTCTTAGTCCTGGCTTGATTTTTGGAGCGGGTTTCAACCTTCGGGCCCCTGGTTTGCTCCCTTACCAGGACCCTCTGGAGTTTCCCGCCTGCAGGGCGGACAACAGTTTCTCCACAGCTTTTAGAAGTTCTTCGACCGGTTTCTTTTCAGCCCTCCCTTGTGGGCATTGAGCCCTGAAATGGCCGATTTCCCCGCAGCCAAAACATTTCTTTCTTGGGTGTGTGAGCATATTTCCTTCTGGCGGTTCACTTGGAGACCCCTGTTAGAGGCTACAGCAACCCCTTCAGTTCTGGTGTCCTTAGCCGACAGCAACGTCATTAACTCCATCATTTGCAACATCTGAGTTTTTAAAGCCAGCACTTCAGTCTGTATGTCTGCCACACAGAGAGTTCCTACTTCTGCGGTGAAAACTGTGTGCGAAGCATTTACGACCTTTTTAGCCTTAATCAAGGCCTCTTCTTCTCGGATAGCTTTGATCAGTTTGGAATAGGTTAGTCCGTGTTCTGGTATCTAGTCTGAAATCTCAACATTATGGGATCCAGCGGGAGTGCTCCTTTGAAAATTTGATCCATCAAAGCTTTGCTTGCCTGACTCGGTTGCATGCCCCCTTTAAGAATGACCTGATGGATGATTTTATCCAGCCGCCAGACATATGTGGACAATTCTTCTCCTTCCTTTTGATAGGTGTGAGAGAACTTGTGAATAAGCTCGGCACAATCCTCCACTCCCCCGAAATTTTCCTGTAAAGCTTCTAGATACTCTGCAGCAGTGCAGCCGGGCTTGTCCCTTTTTAGATTTCGAATGACGTCTGAAGCAGGACCTCTTAGGCTCTCGATCAACCTTTGCCTCTTCACGGTGTCAGCAACTTCCCATTCTTCCACTGCTTGCACTGCCTGATCTATCCAAGTCTCAAAGTCCTCTTCTCCAGTCGGCACAGGGACCTTACCAGAATAAAACCGTAACTTGCGATATCCATAATTTGGGGACGCAGCAGAGTTTTTGGCTAGTGTTTCCACCAGTTTCCCCATAGTGGTGAAAAATGTAGCAGGAGGGAACCCTGTAGTTGGGGTAACATCGGGAACATTCGCGTGATCACCACGTGGCGTACTTGGCTGAATCAGTTGGACTTCCACCTCATCGGTCAGCTTCACGCTCGCGCCCTGAAAACACACTGGAACACCCTTTCTCCACTCAAAAAGAACATACGTGTGAGGGGTATCTGGGTTCGCTTTAATGTCCAGGATTAACCCCCGATTATCTGGTGTCAGCGCGGCCACGGCCTGGCGAATCTGATCTTCAGCCCAAGTGTCTGCGGGGATATCCATGACTATACAACATTCTAACTGACTACTGTGCTCCCACACCATTCGGCAACAGTGTCTGGATCCATTTTTAACCCTTTAGATGCAGTTTTTCCAGAGACTGGATCCCGGAAACGAGCCCCCACGTGTAGCGCTCACTTCCGGAGGAGCCGCTGAAAATGAACCACGGGTCAGTCTCCCCACACTAGGGAATAAATATACTCCAACACCGCTGTGGGTTTTTATAATTTAAATAGTTTACTAAAATGTTAAGCAGACGTTGAGACACGGTATTCACAGGTATTATTACAGTACTTTCGTATCGCGGTAAAAACGCGTAGCGGGAAAGAAACGAAACACGAGGCTTCGTATTTCGGAAAAATATATTCGCAACCGAACAGAAAAGAATGCAATTGCATGAAATTTCGGAAAAAAAAGGAACACGTAGCGGAACCAAGAATACAATCTCTTCGTATTTCGATAAACGCGCAGCGGAAAAGAGAAAATATATTCGGAACGTATCTTTAACCCCTGTTCCGATTCGTAACAGAATGAGTCCTGCACAGGTTAAGTCCCGGAATGTAAAAGGTGTGTATGTGTGTGTGTATGGTACCCGGGTACTGTTCAACTGGCCAGTGAATTTACTTAAGGAATGTCTTCGACTAGTCAAGTTGGGGCCCTGTGGACTTTAGAGAGAAAACAGCAGCGTGTTCCTTATTTACAAACGGCCTTGGAGGCCTCTCACCCATCCACCGATTGCTTTAGGCTCCGCTGACCCAGGACGTCTCTCCGCTCGATATTGACTGGGGATACTTGCGGCCGGATCCGTTGTCTGACTTTCCGTAGCTTGTCCACGACTTGTCCAGCTCACCGCCTGCTCTCCGTATCCGATCAACTCGCGGCAACTCCTCACTCAAGGTCTTTGGTTCCTTAATCTGCAGCAAATCTCAGGAACCTGGAGGTCTCCTTCTCCTAAGGCTGGATGACCCGATGTAAGGAACTGACAGGTCTCACTCGCGCTCTGGCCTAGGCCCTCTAGCGATATCTTGCACTGCGTCTGCTCTCCCTCGTTCCCTGGCGCGCTCTCGCGCGTTCCCCACGAGGCTCAGGATGTCAAGCGTCTGTGTCCCACCCACTTCCTGTCTGTTTGCAAAGCACGCCGGGAAATGTAGTCCCAATGTCCAGTGTCTCTGATCGCGATTGTCTCCATCTTGTGGCCAAAAATAGGTACTGCCACAGCAAGGTTTTAACACAGCGCTACACATGCATAAAGCAAAAGACAACCAGGACAACAATATTAAAAGTCTCAGTAAGCTCCGACAGCAAATTAGCTACCATAGTGAACACAAGGGGTTGACTCAATGTGTCTGGCCTAAAAAGGAATATGGCCTACTAAGGTCCATATATGCAAGCAGGTGACACTGCAGAAAGCTCCTGGGTACCCATACACTTCTAGTAGGCCATATTCCTTTTCAGCCCAGACATATTGAGTCAGCCCCTTGTGTTCACTGTGGTACCTAATTTGTTTCAAAACTGCCAAAAAACTTCGGATCGGATCCAATAAGCCGCCACAAACCCGCTGAAAGTATCTGGGAAAAGCCGACAATCTGCCGAACAGAGCACCCACCAGCCAAGGGAAAAAGCCGACGAACGGGTAAAAAAATAAAAAGCTGCTTGCAAAATAACTACTGCACCAAAATGCCTGAAAATTACATATAGGGTCCTATGAATAATAACAAAAAGTTGTTCAGTGTCCTCTGATTAGATTAACCATTACTTCTCTATGGGGATTTCACTACCGTCGAACAGCACTGTATTTTGCTGGCAATTTGCCAATATTTGGCAAACTGCTCGTTTTTTGAATGGCCGAATAGCTCAGAAATTGCACCGTACAGGGAAATTATCAGTTTGGTGCAATTTCTGAGCCAATTCGGGTCTTTGAATAACCCCTATGGAATGAGACGATAGACTTTCTGATGTATTGCTTTTCACTACATTTACTATCCCAAAGTGACCAGACTCAAAATCGGTGAAATGTGATTAGGAAATTGGAGCAATTGGCACTTTTTTGGCATGGTTAGTTCTTCCTCCTTTTTATTTTTTATATTAAGATAATACAACCAAAATATGTACACTGATCAGCTACAATAATAAAACCACCTGCCTCATATTCTGTAGGTCACCCTCATCCTGCCAAAATAGCTCTGATGCGATGAGGCATGGACTCCACAAGATCTCTGAACATGTTCTGTGGGATCTGGAACCAAGACAATAGCATCAGATCCCTTAAGGCTAGGGTCAAACGAATGCATTATTCGCAGCGACCGTCAAAAAGTGCGTCCGAACGCATTGATGTATATTTTCACGGAATGCGCGAAAACGGTCAGACGATGCGCATTTTCATGCGTGATTTTTTTACGGATCGTCAATAAAACACTTTTTGCATCTAGATGATATGTAGGTTGGACATTAGCAGCGTCTGGCATCTCCTAATCACGCACACACGCCGCTATGCCGCCACAGCGCACTCTGTACGTCAGTACTAGCGGTTCTGCGTTCTCAAAAAAATGTGTCCATTTTACACTTGCATTGCGCAGCTGGACTTTCGTGCGGCCGTACTTCGTATATTGGTCGTCATTGCCCGTCATTTGCTGCTACTCCGGCCGTGATTAAGTGCGCCTAAACGCATGTTAAAAATGCATTAGTCTGACCCCAGCCTAAGTCTTGCAAGTTGTGAGGTGGAGCCTCAGTGGATCAGATTTGTTGTTCCAGCATATCACACAGATGATCAATTAAATGAAGATCTGGGAATCTGGAGGCCAAAGCAACACCTTGAAATCATAAAAAAAAAAGTCATATTTTGCAAACCATTTCAATTTTGCAGTGTGACAGGGTGCATTATCCTGCTGAAAGAGGCCACTGCCATCAAGGAACACCACCGTCAATCCCCATGTCCATCAATGAGCCTTGGGTGACCATAACCGGGATGCTGGTTCATCCGTGATCCTTCCTTCCACTACTTTTGGCAGGTGCCAGCGACTGCATGATGGGAACACCCCACAAGACTTGCTGTTTTGGAGATGTTCTGACCCAGTCGTCAAGTCATCACTATTTGACCCTTGTCAAAGTTACTCAGATCTTTTCAATTGCCTATCAGGGTTATTCAAATAGAATCGAAAAGTCACCGCACATTCGGTGACTTGTCGCTCTCTTCAATACGGTGCGATTCAGCGATCCTATTTCAGCGACGATGCGGTGTATTCAGCAGGCACCACAAGGCCGTCGTAGTGCAGGGAAAAGCTGCCGCAAACCCGATGAACACTCACCGCAAAACCCGGCGAACCCCGCAAAACCATCTGGATTAACCCTGCCGAACATGCCGGAGAATCCCGTCTAAGCGCCGATCACAGTGCAGAGCAGCCGCCAGAAAAACCCGACACGCAGATGAAGGAGGTGAGAAAAAAAAAACAGTTTGCTTGAAAGTTGGAAAATTAAAATGCTGTTTGCCAAAAAACTTCTGAGCGAAAATGCCTGGAATTTACATATAAGATCCAATGAATGATAATAAAAAGGGCAATTACAGTAAAAAGAAAAGACGATTTTAAAAAAAGGGGGGGGGAAATTTGCCGAAAAAATGCCTATAAGATCCTAAAAAAAATCTATAGATACAGAGACTTTTTATTGCAGAATATAATATTAAACGGTTTATTAGATATTGAATTAAAACGGGAATATTTTTAACATTGAAGCCTATGGGATTCACCTGAATAAACCTGTTGACTCTAACCACCGAACAGCAGGGCAATTCGGCAACTTTTCACTGCTGGTTTTTGTTCTCTGAATAGACGAAGCATTGCTTCTCTATGGGGATTTCACTGCCTTCGACCAGGCACCGAACAGGCAACGTATGTGCAGGCAATTCGCCAAAATCAGGCAAACTGCCTGCTCTCTGAATAGCCAAATGGCCAGGAAAGGGAACCGTATGCTGAATTTCACTGTTCGGTTACCTTTCGGCCACAATTCGGAGCTCTTTGAATAACCCTGCAACTTTCCTGCTTCCACCACATGAAATTCAAGAACTGATTGTTCACTTGCTGTCTGATATATCCCAGCCCTTGACAGGTGTGATTGTAACAATATAATCAATCTTATTTACTTTGCTCGTCAGTGCTTTTAATATTGACACTGATCAATGTATGTCCCCATTGTCGTGTCAAAAGAAGGAGCAAAATCAGGTGCCTAAAAATGAAGCAAAATTGGAGCAGAAGCTGTTCGTTAGGGTTAGTTATCTTAACCTTATTCTTAAAACAAGCACAAATAGTAGCCCTCACCCTAATCTCATGATTAATTTTACCTTACTGGCATCAGTAAAATGACGCGAGCATGGTGGGGCGTGACCGAAGAAAATAGAGAGTGCTATTTTTTTAACGTCAAAGATGATGTTTCCCCTAATGTTAGTAAACAATTTGATAGCGCAACTTTACACATCATATCCTGCGTGTGTCTTTGAGTTGACAACTTTGCTGCAGGATACTTTTAAAAAACTAGCTAAACATTTTCTTAAAAGTTTTATCATAAAAGTAATATTTTTGTTTTAAAATTAAATTTATATACACCAGACCACATTTTAATTTTGATGATTAGTTTTGTCATTCAAATATTGCTTGTTGTACCTAGTTTAAATTGATATCTTGGAATTGATGCATTTAACCAAGCCTCAACTGTACACATGTATGCAGACGACACTGTAATCTATACCAGCAAACCAAATCTCCCGCAGCTGGAGGCCGTGCTGCAAGAACAATTCACAGAGGTAGAAAAGTGGATCAAAGATAACAAACTTTTTCTAAATACTGACAAAACTGTTACGATGCTCTTTGGTACACCACCTAAACTACATAAATTACAAACTCCCCATCTAGGTGTCAGGACAAAATCAAATGACATGTTGACCACAGTCACTTCTCTCAAATATCTAGGTATGTGGTTAGACCCAAATCTATCCTTTGGCCCCCACATCGAAAAACTCTCATCTAAACTTTTTACCCCAAACTAGGTGCCCTGTACAGAAACAAATCCTGCCTGAGCCCTGCGGCAAGAAAGCAGATTGTACAGCAAATGCTTATGCCGGCTTTTGAATATGGAGGTGTAGTGTATGCAGCTGCATTGCAGAAGGTCAACGGAGCGCCAGCAAACTGGATGTACAATTAGTCACCATACATGTCCAATAGACTGTCTTCTAGATCGTCCCAAATGAATCACTCTTCCAATATAATTTCTGCAGAAGAGAAAGGATATACTAGTGCAATATGTCGTTCCACCATAGGCGGGAAGTTAATCAGTCGTGGTCCTACTCACATGATATTGAGCCTGACCTCGGCTCTAGGGTGAATAGTGGTTTTGGGTCTTCGAACGATGTTCAGGTGCCCATATACCCGCTATAGAATTCTTCAAGCACTTTCCCCTGCAGTGGATCAGAAAAATACCAACACACTTTCTGGTGCAATATCGTTATATGATAATAATGGAGTAGGTATTCGTAAACGATTACACTCACATATTAATGAGCCGCATTGGCTCCAAGATGTCGCATATGGAATATCAAGGTAATTCCAAAACCTCTTTAAAATCACGTTCCAGGAAGCAGCAATAGTTAAAATAAATTTATTTAATACGTAAGTTATATTTACCAGTACGCTTTTCGCTCCTTAGAGCTTCTTCAGCTGGTATCAACATGTCTTGTGTATGCTGCTTCCTTATAAACTATTCAAATAACCCATTACATCTTTGGCTTTAATTAAAACACTTGAGTTCAATCAAGACTAATTAAAATCAAATTAAAATAAATTAAAAACATTTGAAATCAATTAAAACACACATGGTTTGTAATATATGCATCCTAGCGTTGCCCTCCAGCATGGACCGCATGTCCACACCTCTATATAATCAATAATCACATAAAAAACACCAAAAAGTCTTATTGGATATATCGCGCATGCGCACACTAGGACGCATGTGCACAGCCAGTCAGGGCCGTCTTACGTCCAGCGCCTAATCATATGCACTGTCCCACGAAAAACTTGGCGGACAGTGCAGCGCCATATCTCGGGATAAAAATCCACCCTGGCACAAACAGAAGACGATCTGCATGGAACCAAGTGCTCACTATAGCAACTTGCTGTATAGTGGGCTCAATTTTATATATAACTCAACTATAATCACATAGATCAAAATCGATCATCGATGAATACGATCGCGCATGCGCATAGTACAATAATGCATACAGCCAATGGGTCATCCCATAGCCCAATCGTTGCAGGCATCCAAAATGCGTCCAGATGTGTATTATCCCACCAGAACATGGCGGACAGTTTAACATTGTATCCCATAATCGACGGACACCAGTAGGAAACAGTATAGATGAACATATATGAAAATAAACTTGATACTCGTATGTGCTGTCCCACCAAAAACATGGCGGACAGCGCAGCGCCATATCTCGGGACAAAAATCCACCCTAGGCATAAATAAAAATCAAAAAAGCAAAAAACAATTTGCATGATACCAAGTGCACATTATAGCAACTTGTTGTATAGTGGGCTCAATTTTATATATAACTCAACTGTAATCACATAGATCAGAACCGATCATAAATGAATGGGATCGCGCATGCGCATAGTACAATATATGCGTATAGCCAGTTGGCCATCCTATAGCCCAATCATTGCAGGCATCCAGAGTGTGTCCAGATGTGCATTCTCCCCCCAGAAACATGGCGGACAGCTTAACATTGTACCCCATAATCTAAGGACAACAGTAAGAAACGTTATGTATGAACATATATGAAGATAACCACAATGGACTTAATTTGACAAGTGTCACAGTAATAATAACATGTTTTTTGGAATCAATTCACCTCTACATACATAACCATAGAGGATGTCCCTCTATAGTGTATACATTATTATACAATTATTCACACTGACTGGGCGCAAGGAAGAGTGCCCATATATAAAAGGTACATAGACGACCTATTTTTTGTATGGAAAGGAGAAGAGAGAGAGATCTAATGGTATTACTAGATCAGTTAGATAGCCCAGATTGGGGGATTAAACTTGATAAGAAATGGAGTAAGGATGTTATAGCATTCCTTGATCTGGAGATCTATATAAAAGAAAATAAGTTACACACTAAGACCTTTTTTAAGGATGTTGATGTGAACACCTACATTGATAAAACTAGTTGCCATAACAATATTTGGTTAAAGGGAATCCCAAAGGGTCAATTAACAAGACTAAGGAGGAACTGCACAGAGGACAATGTATTTGAAGAACAGGCAGAATCCCTTAAGGCCGATTTTATGGAAAAAGGATATAATGAAGAAGAAATGGAAGACCTCATAAAAGAACTGAAGGAGGTAGATCAAGAAAGCCTTATAAAATATAAAAAACAAAAAGAGACTGTGAAAGAAGTCCCTTTTATTTGCGAATTTAATAATGAAAACCAATTAATTAAAAGAATATTTAAGAAACATTGGCACATCCTAAAAAAAGATAAGGACCTTAATAAGATATTGGGGGAGAAACCTAGGATACTATTTAGAGGAGCAAAAAATATTAAGACAAAACTGGTAAGAAGCAAGTTTGAGAGAAAAAGAGAAATTCCGAACCATTTAAATTTAAAAGAGGGATTCTATCAATGTGGCCAATGCCTTGCATGTAGATCCACAGGTAATGCCAAGATACTTTTAGAGAATTATTATACTAAGAAAATTGAAAAAGAAGTTAGGATTAAGGGTATTCTCACCTGTTGTACGAAAAATGTCATATATTTACTAGAATGCCCATGTGGACTACAGTATATAGGACGAACTAGTCGTGCCCTCAATATAAGGATATCTGAACATGTGAGGAACATAAGAAATCAATACGAGAAACATTCGGTATCTTATCATTTTAAACATATACATAATAGTTGTCCAAAGGGTTTGATATTTAGAGCAATTAAAAGGGTCAGATCCATTAATAAGGGTGTGAGTGAGACCACTGGTTTGGGGAGAGAAGAGATGAAGTCTATATTTGATTTGGGCACCATGGCCCCTAATGGTCTCAATAATGATTTCGAGTTGATTCATTTCCTTTAATCATGCACTATTGGTAATTTACTGTAGAAAACTATGTGAACATTATGATTTAAATAATTTGGTTATACCTATTATAAAAGAGATTACATTATATGCCCTATATGGAAGTTAAATCGGTAATGGTCGATATTGTTGATTAATAATTTTTAATAATAAGGATTTATAATTTTACACTACTATAAATTTGCACAAGCCACTTAGTATTAGATAATATATACTATATATATGGAAAATACTAATTTATTATATCTAATAAATAGTGTATTTTTTATAGCACAATTATGATAATAATCTACATATAATTATGTCAACACTAATGGTATTTAATTGTACAATTAATATGGCAAACTCTAGCCACTTTATAATAAAATTTGCACATAAAATAAAACTAGCACATAAAAATTGGACAAAAAAATTTGTAATTTTGCACATAGTATATATTATTATAATTAATCTAATGTGTACAATTAATTAATATACAAATAATGTCATAACACTAGCACTTTAATAGATGTTAACTATATAGACAATATCACTTTGAGGTTTATAATGCCTTTTTTTAACAATATACACTATAGAAAGATTCCTCTGTAGTCTTGTATGTAGAGGTAAATTTACCATTTATGTTTTAAATAATATATATTTAGTACTCGGTGTCATCATTTATTAATTTATTTATTTAATATATATAATCCACTAATTAATTAATGACATAGCACTAGCACTTTAATAGATGCTGGCGATATAGATATTATCACTTTAATGTTAATAATGCGGATTTGTTTACTAATAATATTGTGAATAATTGTATAATAATGTATACACTATAGAGGGACATCCTCTATGGTTATTTATGTAGAGGTGAATTGATTCCAAAAAACATGTTATTATTACTGTGACACTTGTCAAATTAAGCCCATTGTGGTTATCTTCATATATGTTCATACATAATGTTTCTTACTGTTGTCCTTAGATTATGGGGTACAATGTTAAGCTGTCCGCCATGTTTCTGGGGGGAGAATGTACATCTGGACACACTCTGGATGCCTGCAATGATTGGGCTATAGGATGGCCAACTGGCTATACGCATATATTGTACTATGCGCATGCGCGATCCCATTCATTTATGATCGGTTCTGATCTATGTGATTACAGTTGAGTTATATATAAAATTGAGCCCACTATACAGCAAGTTGCTATAATGTGCACTTGGTATCATGCAAATTGTTTTTTGCTTTTTTGATTTTTATTTATGCCTAGGGTGGATTTTTGTCCCGAGATATGGCGCTGCGCTGTCCGCCATATTTTTGGTGGGACAGCACATACGAGTATCAAGTTTATTTTCATATATGTTCATCTATAATGTTTCCTACTGGTGTCCTTCGATTATGGGATACAATGTTAAACTGTCCACCATGTTCTGGTGGGATAATACACATCTGGACGCATTTTGGATGCCTGCAACGATTGGGCTATGGGATGACCCATTGGCTGTATGCATTATTGTACTATGCGCATGCGCGATCGTATTCATCGATGATCGATTTTGATCTATGTGATTATAGTTGAGTTATATATAAAATTGAGCCCACTATACAGCAAGTTGCTATAGTGAGCACTTGGTTCCATGCAGATCGTCTTCTGTTTGTGCCCAGGATGGATTTTTATCCCGAGATATGGCGCTGCACTGTCCGCCATGTTTTTGGTGGGACAGTGCATATGATTAGGCGCTGGACGTAAGACGGCCCTGACCGGCTGTGCGCATGCGTCCTAGTGTGCGCATGCGCGATACATCCAATAAGACTTTTTGGTGTTTTTATGTGATTATTGATTATATAGAGGTGTGGACATGCGGTCCATGCTGGAGGGCAACGCTAGGATGCATATATTACAAACCATGTGTGTTTTAATTGATTTCAAATGTTTTTAATTTATTTTAATTTGATTTTAATTAGTCTTGATTGAACTCAAGTGTTTTAATTAAAGCCAAAGATGTAATGGGTTATTTGAATAGTTTATAAGGAAGCAGCAAACACAAGACATGTTGATACCAGCTGAAGAAGCTCTAAGGAGCGAAAAGCGTACTGGTAAATATAACTTACGTATTAAATAAATTTATTTTAACTATTGCTGCTTCCTGGAACGTGATTTTAAAGAGGTTTTGGAATTACCTTGATATTCCATATGCGACATCTTGGAGTCAATGCGGCTCATTAACATGTGAGTGTAATCGTTTACGAATACCTACTCCATTATTATCATATAACGATATTGCAACAGAAAGTGCGTTGGTATTTTTCTGATCCACTGCAGGGGAAAGTGCTTGAAGAATTCTAATGTGGGTATATGGGCACCTGAACATCGTTTGAGGACCCAAAACCACTATTTACCCTAGACCCGAGGTCAGGCTCAACATCACGTGAGTAGGACCACGACTGATTAACTTCCCTCCTATGGTGGAACGACATATTGCACTAGTATATCCTTTCTCTTCTGCAGAAATTATATTGGAAGAGTGATTCATTTGGGACGATCTAGAAGACAGTCTATTGGACATGTATGGTGACTAATTGTACATCCCGTTTGCTGGCGCTCCGTTGACCTTCTGCAATACATGATTTCGGGTTTTTGGGAGAACCCCCACATTCAACGTGTAGCATGGACATTTAGTCACTTTTTTCTGGAGGCGCTTCACTGTTTTTCCTTTAATCTCTCTAAGTGTATGCAGCTGCCCCGCAAACAGTGGCGTAGCGTGGGGGGGCTGGGGGGCCGTGGCCCCGTGCGCAGTTTTCTTAGGGGCGCACAATTTCAAAAGAAATTTGCGCCCCTAAAACTTGAGGCCCGGACTGACCCGCCGGGCCCCCGGGTGCCGCCCAAGGGCCGGCGGGTTGAGGGGGCCCAGATGCCGGGCAGCGGGAGTGCCTGCCCAGTCTGAACAGTGAGTCTGTCCGTGTTGAAGGGGAGGCGGCTGCGTGCAAGCGCAGGTCACGTGGTCTGGCTAATCAGGTGGTACTGAGTCTCTGTACCACCTGACTAGCCGACCGCGTGACCTGCGCACGCACGCAGTCGCCTCCCCTTCAACACGGACGGACTCACACGCTGTTCAGGACCAGGCAGGCACTCCCGCTGCCCGGCATCTGGGCCCCAACCCCTGCTGGATCCGGAGCTGGGGCAATATCCAGGTGAGAGCTGGGCTGGGGCAAATCCATGTGTGAGCTGGGGCAAATCCATGTGTGAGCTGGGGCAATATCCATGTGTGAGCTGGCTGGGGCAATATCCATGTGTGAGCTGGCTGGGGCAATATCCATGTGTGAGCTGGGGCAAATCCATGTGTGAGCTGGGGCAAATCCATGTGTGAGCTGGGGCAAATCCATGTGTTAGCTGGGGCAAATCCATGTGTGAGCTGGGGGCAATATCCATGTGTGAGCTGGGGGCAATATCCATGTGTGAGCTGGGGGCAATATCCATGTGTGAGCTGGGGCATATCCATGTGTGAGCTGGAGCAAATCCATGAGCTGGGGCAATATCCATGTGTGAGCTGGGGCATATCCATGTGTGAGCTGGCTGGGGCAATATCCATGTGTTAGCTGGGGCAATATCCATGTGTTAGCTGGGGCAATATCCATGTGTGAGCTGGCTGGGGCAATATCCATGTGTGAGCTGGCTGGGGCAATATCCATGTGTGAGCTGGCTGGGGCAATATCCATGTGTGAGCTGGCTGCGGCAATATTCATGTGAGAGCTGGCTGGGGCAATATTCATGTGAGAGCTGGCTAGGGCAATATTCATGTGAGAGCTGGCTGGGGCAATATTCATGTGAGAGCTGGCTGGGGCAATATCGATAACGTGTCCACAGGTTGGGGGGGCGCACAATTCTTGGCTGGCCCCGGGCGCTGACAACCCACGCTACGCCACTGCCCGCAAACACACCTTCAGAAACTTACCACATTGTATAACTCATTCTGCCGCTTTGTGCTACAATGTAACTACATGACCCACTACTGTGACATGTTAAAAGAGCTAAACCTGGCAGTCGCTGGAATCTAGATGCACCCTTCACCTTTCCAACCTGGTGTTTAAGAGCTTTTCTGGGAAGCTACCACCCTACTTGAATAGGCTGCTTTCCCCAGCAGTTCCCTCATCCTATAACCTCTGATCCAGGAACTGCACCTTACTTGCAATACCACAATACAAAAAGAAAGTGTCTCGATCCTCCTTTTCCTACCGAGCACCACAATTATGGAATAACCTCCCAGATGCCATCAAATCTTCCCCCAGTCTAAAGTCACTTAAGAGCTCCCTATTAACATACCTCAATACAGAATGCACCTGTAAACATGTAACATAGTGAATATATTAATTTTCTGTTAATATGTATATTTGTGCAATTTCTTTTTAATATTTTGCATTTTATTACTTTGTATTTCTGTAACACTGTAACAATTTAATGTTGCTGAACCTAGGACATACTTGAAAATGAGAGAAATCTCAATGTATCCTTCCTGGAAAAATCCTTTATAAATAAATAAATCTTCCTCACCTGGAACTTATTGTCTACATAGAATTGCCTGCCGCATTAGTTTTGTTTTGTTGCGCAGCTTGGGGAGGATCATGTGTTGGAAGAGCTGCCTGCTGATTGTCGGTGATAATCTAAGGAAACCCTGCATTAGGTGCAAGGGATTTGATGTTAAAAAATATTTATCCTCTACTCTGTGGTGATATTGAGTAGTTAAATCATTACATTACACACTAACAGGGCTGTTCATAAAGAGGGAAACACCTTGCATGGCAGGAGAATTGAAAATTCTAGGTCAAAATAGTCAAACCAGAAAAATTTTCCCATTTATCTCAACTTTCCAAATTGGCTATTTGGTCTAGATTGTTCATTCTACTGGCAATTCTCAAGGTTTTCACCTCTCTCTGAAGAGCCCTGTAAGGTATAGTATAAAAAGAAATGGAGGTGCTTTATTACATTATCTAGTGTATTAAGATAATTTTTCTACTTTCATGCAAAATATATGCCTGTTAGTTCCTGTTCTTATTTAAATGGTCTTTATAAACATTGAGAATTAAAGAAAATCCTAAAGAACTGTTTTTATATAAGGGAAATTAAATTAGTTTGTTCAATGTGCTGTCTTGTGGGAGAACTCAGCAATTTTTATTTCCAATTTTCTTTGCATTACCCCAGCAATGTGAATGGTGTTGGCATGTGATGACATTTTCCAAACTGGACCATGGTGTGCCAGACATGAAATGGACTCTTCGCAGACACATGGGGATTCCACAGAGACACCCACCTCTATGTCTTTATTCTCTTAATATTGTATGTATAGGGCCCTAACGCTCACATAAATGAGCGTTAGCGCTAGATTAATTGAAGTGATAGATCTCCTCCCGATTGCTAATGGGTTGAAAAACACATTAGCGCATCGGTATTAGCGCTTTTTAGTGCGAGCTTACTGTACTTTGCTCTCCCTATGCTTAACATGTGGAGCGCAAAGAGTAAGCAATCAGTAATTAGCATTAGGATCACATTGTCCTAACGGTAATTACGAACCGCTGTCACGAACTAAAAAAGTTTGCTACAGCTTAGAACTGGTGCTAACTACTAGGGATGAGTGGTTCGTGTTCGGACGGTTCGGAGTTCGGCCCGAACTTAGCCTGTTCGGGTAGATCGCGAACTCCGAACATTTTGCCGTGTTCGGTTCGGGTTCGGGAAAAAAAAGAAATTTTGAAAAAAGTATAAAAAAATGCTTAAAAATTACTAAAAAATCTAGAAATAAAGAGACTCTTTACTGCAGAATATTATAAGCAATGGTTTATTAGATATTGAATTAAAAACTAATGTCTAGGTGCAACGATTTTCACCTTAAAATTACCTTTTTTTTTCAAACATAACAACAACAGATGTTTTTGTCTGGTCTAATCAATTTGATACATTTTATGTAGAATGTAGAATGTGTCTGCTTCTGTTCTGAGTGAGTAATTTCCCTCCTAAAACGTCCTAATATGCGGCATTTAACTGCTGTGTGAAAAAATACCAAATTTCCTCATTGCCTGCTTTTAACATCTAAAGCAATGTTATTTTTAACTTTGGGATTAAACATTCACAGGGTTATTCAGAGAACGGTGAAAAGCAGGATAATAACTGGAGAAGTGAAAATTCGAGGTCAAAATAGCCTCGATAATAAATTCTCCCATTTATCTCACTTTCCAAATCGGCTATTTGGTCTAGAATTTTCCATTCTCCTGCTTTTCACCGCCAAAAAATCAGTAAACTTTTTCTGCGTGTCCGAAAATGTCTCCTCTTTTCATACAGACTGCCGCCCCAAGCAGTTGTTTACGGATAGAATAAAAGGAAAACTGTTTACCATCATTTGAAACGTCATTTTTTTGTTTTTAAGTGTTTCTATACATCCTACAAATCCGCCACTTCACGGGCAGGTTATGGGGACCTCCAAGGCACGATATTTGAAGGAATTTTTCGTTTTTATTTTTAACCCTTATTTCATGGAAAATTCACTGTTCCTTTAAAAACGTTTTTTTTTTTTTACTTTTTGTCCTTGTTTCCTGTCCCCCAGGGCACTACCCGGACCCCCATACACCTTTTATGGCAAATATCTAGCATATATGCCCTCTTGGAGGGCACTCTAAAAACCGAATTTTCAGCCCCATTGACTTGTATGGGGTTCGAGTTCAGGTTCGGACCCGAACATTTGCAAAAAATTCGGGTTCGGGCCCGAACCGAACTCGGGGGTCGTTCGGCTCATGCCTACTAACTACGCTTCTGCGTAATCAGTTAGCTGCACCTGTAAACCTCTTCGGCTGGGTGCACACGAGGCATTTAGTGCGGACTAACGTGCGTTACTAACACGCGTCGCAGCATATAATTATACAGATAGAGAAGACCACACGCATAATGCGCGTTACGCATAACGCGCACTGAAGTCGTCTGTCATGGTAGCCCGATCCACCGCTTCTGGCCACCGGTAGCAGAGTGAGACTGACGGAAAAAAGTCCCCAGTCTCCCTCTGCGATCACTCCGCAGACCTGCAGGATCTCGCAAGAGATGAGATCCTGCCAGTAATGTGTCCCGGCAGAACAAGCTCGCGACAGCGCATTAACGCTGCCCCGAGCATCCTGGAGCCTAGCGGCCACTACAGGTCAGGCTGCTGGATTCAGCGCCTGCCCTGTAATCCACTGGTAATATGGAGACACTAAGGGGAGAGGGGAGATTTGCAAGCACAAATTTTTCTCCTTAGCGTCCCCATTTTAGCTGTAGGCACTTGATGGTGCCCATAATAAAATGGAATTCATCAGTCTCTTCTATCTTTCCACCCCTGTCACTCTGTCCTGTCCCAGCACTAGGGATGAGCCGAACACCCCTGAGTTCGGTTCGCATTCGAACTCAAACTTTTCAAAAGTTAGAATTCGAACTCGAACAGGAAGTCAATGGGTCTCGAACGTTCGATTTTTAGAGTGCCCTCCAAGAGGGCATATATGCTAGATATTTGCCATAAAAGGTGTATGGGGGTCCGGGTAGTGCCCTGGGGGACAGGAAACAAGGACAAAAAGTAAAAAAAAAAAGTTTTTAAAGGAATAGTGAAAATAAAATAAGGGTTGAAATAAGGGTTAAAAATAAAAACGAAAAATTCCTTCAAATATCGTGCCTAGGAGGTCCCCATAACCTGCCCGTGAAGTGGCGGATTTCTAGGATGTATAGAAACATTTAAAACAATGTCCGGGTAGTGCCCTGGGGGACAGGAAACAAAGACAAAAAGTTTTAAAAAAAGACGTTTTTAACCCCTTCACTGCCGACGCTGCTGATGACGTGTGGGACACGTCCTCAGTTACTCCTGCTGAGGAGGATGTGTCCCACACGTCATCAGCTTTGCGGGACCCCCGGCGGAGATACTCACCTCTCTGTCCGGGGTCCCGCGGCATTCTGACTTCAGCGTCCTCAGACGCTGAAGTCAAGCTCCTCCTGACATAAATGACATCATCGCGCCATGCGCAATGACGTCATTTCCAGGTGACCCCCGGCAATGCCGGGAGATCGCCTGGAAGGGAGGGGGGATCCGTTCGGATCCCTCTCCCTCCCAATCGGGAGGTCCCACAAAACAAAGCCAGGCACCGCTTAAAAGGGGAGAGTCTCCCCTTTTAAGCGGTGCCTGGCTTAAACATGATGAGAGAAAGCGGTAAAAATTAGCTCAGCACACAGCGGTGAAATGCCTCAGCACTGAAAGGGTTAAAGGAACAGTGAGTTTTACATAAAATAAGGGTTAAGAATAAAAAAGGAAAAATTCCTTCAAATATCGTGCCTAGGAGGTCCCCATAACCTGCCCGTGAAGTGGCGGATTTGTAGGATGTATGGAAACATCGACATCACAGACCCACACACGACACCTAGCACTCGCAGTCTGCATACAATGTATCAAATTCATGAGACCGGACTAATTAGAAGCACATGTTATTTCCAAACACTAATTAACACCTGTTGTTTACGCCGTTTGAGAGCACAGGTCATTTAGAGGTGAGAATCTTTGCACCTAGACATTAGTTTTTAATTCAATATCTAATAAACCGTTGCTTATAATATTCTGCAGTAAAGAGTCTCTTTATTTCTAGATTTTTTAGTATTTAAGCATTTTTTATACTTTTTTCAAAAAAAAAAAAAAAATTCGAACTCGAACCGAACACGCCAAAAAGTTAGAAGTTCGCAAACTTTCGAACTGCCGATGTTCGAATCGAACTCCGAACTGATCGAACCGAACAGCTCATCCCTACCCAGCACTGTGCACTGAGTTTTGTAGAGGACAGCTGGCATCCATACAGCAGTATGAGTTGTTAGTTAATTAGTTTCCCTCTGCCTCTCGTCCTTAGTGGTTCTCTGTGCAGATTGGTGACATTATTATGCAGGATCATAAAACTGAACACCTCTCAGAAATAGTGACAACTAATTTTAGAGTAAAGGTAATTACTATATCAACAAACAAGTTCTTTTATCATGCTACGGTGTACACAGATTTGGTTGTTTTTTCCGCAGGTCTCAAAATTATAAATTACATTATGCAGGGCAGGCTGGAGAGAATATGCCAACCAATGTAATCTGCCCCTCAACGCCCGAGGTGATCAGTCAAATTTCAGATAAATTGTTTCATCACTTACGACCAGTCCTTCCTTCCTTCCAAAGTGTCTTGGGAACCATAAACCTTGCAGAATTACAAAATGAAAATAATTGTATATAATGGGTTGTTAGTTTTTCTGCTACACTTTTGAAAATGTAGGAAATATATTAGGACACACAAAATAGAATTCTTGGGACAATAGCATACTGTAGGCAAACACACGGCCTCATACAGATCATAAAATAGGTGTTTCTTGCACTTTGATTTTTATCAAACTGTGCAAGCATGGATTTTTTTTTAATCTGTATTTTCCTGGAACAGGTGTCACCTGCTGTCAGCCGTTCTGAGAACGAGCAGGATTTCACTGACGCTGCGGTGTCAGATTAAGGCAAGGGTATTTAAAGAAATGTAGACTCATTTTTTTCTCTTCTTCTCTCCTCCCCCTTTCTTTATTTCCCCTGAGCTCATACTTACCCTTTCTCCGCCACGAAAGAGGGCTAAGGGCAAAGTTGAAACGCAATGGAGAGGCATAGCATTCAAAATATGTCTTTGGTTCAATTAAAACCAGCACTTTTCATCAATTTCCAGTTCCGTCAATAGTTGCATCTGAGATATATATATATATATATATATATATATATATAATGAAATGAAGGAAAAATAATTCTTAAGGTTCTATTCACTAGAGGTGAAACTCCGGAGAATGACTGGAGAAGTGAACATTTTATTTTAGGTCAGAATAATAACCAGAAAAATTCTCCCATTTATCTCACTTTCCAAAATCGGTTATTTTGTCTAGATTGTTCTCTTCTTCTGCCAATTCTCCGGAGTTTCACCTTTAATGAATAGACCTGTTAATTAATAATCTGCAATAATACTATATATTATCTGCGGAAGCCTGTTAAACTTTTATTATGCATATTAAAACCCATGATTATTTCTGGATATGTTTGACTGAATATCAGTGAAATAGCCTAATATCAAATAATTCCATTTCAGCCAAGCTTGTTAACCCCTTCACTACCGAGTGATTTTCCACAGAACTACTTGCAGGAGTGGTTTTATGGAAAATGACTTTCTATTATACACATGCAGTAAATATACAGAGGTGTCCCACTGTATATATTCACTGCAGGTAATCACTTTTTGGCCTGCACAGGAAATCCTCTGTCAGTAGATTTGACCTTTTTGACAGGCAGATGGCTCCCACTGTTGGTCAAAAAGCGCAACTACGTTTACAATATATATTGGGATCTTGTTTTCCGTAAAGGAACTATGGATCTCAAAGCTTTACAAATAATTTCCACATATCATCAGTCATATTCCATATATTGAAATTATAGGGGCATGTTTCAGAGCGCTTTCGCAAAACAAATTGTTTCCAATAAACTAAATTCCTTTTCATTGATCAACAATCAGACCAGACCGAGTATACTAGATCTCGTGGCACCTGCAAGTGCTTTTGAAGATAGAGTATACACCATAATTGTAGTGAAGGGGTTAATGATATAGCACATATTTGCACATTGGGGAGCTATAGTGTTCTAAATCAGTGCCTATTACTTCAATATGTTAAAGTTGCAAGTCTGAATTGAAAGTTGAACAAGTGTAGACTGAGGACTTATAAATCAGAATCAATTAGTTTGCACTTCATCAAGATGAATGGAGATCCAACCTGGTGGAATAGCGTCTGCCCTTTCACCTTGGCAGACAAATCTACTACGGGTTGGGCACCCCATATCTGGAATTCTGAAATCCAGAACACTCTACAATCCAGAATTTTCAGAGTCTTCTGGATTTCAGATTACCTCCCTGGACATATTCAGCTACACGACGATGCTCCCTTGATGGCTGCAGCACAGCAAAGAAAACACTAAGAGGCTCCGTGAAACTCCAGCTTGTGACATGCTACACAAAGACATGCTGACTTTGTGCAGCATGTCCATCGGAAAAGGCTGCTCAGCATCTTCCCGTAAGTATACACTCTAATGCTGCAGCAGGAAGTGGATCGAGGCTTCACTACCACATCCCCCACCCGACATTGGATTCTCCCGTATTCAGAAATATGTAAAAGGGGTCCAGAGCATTCTAGATAAAGTTTACTCAACCTTTACCTTTCTTTAATATATATTCAATCTTTTAACACCAGACAACATTCCCCCCCCCCCATCAATTCTGACTTCTTGCTCTGCTCTACCTCCTACATTTAATGTCCAGGAATTTATTAATCACTTTCAGAACATAATTAACAAAATGAAAAATGTTATCTGCTCTCATCTCCTATCACCCTTTGATATTTTTCTTTGCTCCTCAGGAGGATGTACTAAATAACCTCGTATCCTCCTTACATGTCACTAACTGCTACCAAGACTCCATTCTATTTTGTCAGTTCAACTCGCCTGTAAGCAATTCACCACCACCTTTAAAAATTCCTCCATTGATCGAAGCACTCCTATTATTACCACTATGACCACTAGTCCTACTTGTGCTGTATGGAAAGTGAGTCTTTAGCCCAAAATGTTTGCTTCTTTATATATTCTTCCGCAAAATAAGAGTTACACAAGTAAATCCATTTTACTAAGTACTTCTATACTTTTTCTGCTTATAGATATAAAATGTATAACTAAGAGCTCGACTTCGAAAAATCAGCACCTTTTTCAGCTCTAGTATTGGCTCCATCTACACTTTTTAATAGAAATATTGGTTATATGAATTCAGGTCAAAGTTGTCTGTATGCAGATTTTGAAAAAAGATTGTGCTGAAAGGTGTTGATAAATGGATTTTCAGGCAGGGAAATACAGGGGAAAAGGCTGGATTTTTTTTAAACATCAGATTTTTTTAGTAGCCATGTTCAAAAGCAAAAAGCTGTATGATGCTGGCCAAAAATAAGGCCCACTTTCTTTCACACCAATATTTCAAATTTTGGCTGTGGAATGAATTTTTTCAATTGAATTAGCAAATATTTAGAAAAATAAAGTCCGATGTCAAAAGTCTATTTTTGTTTCGATAATTTGTCCGAATTAAACTGAGTCCTAATCTTCTCTCCTCCAACTCCCTAGATGCTCTACAATTTGTTTACCATTCCCTTATCTCCAATGAAACTGCTCATAGTATTGACCTAATTTCAATTATATCCAAAGAACATGTCTTAATACCTCTCCTACTAGACCTATCAGCTGCTTTTCACACTGTGTACAATCCCATTCTTCTGCACACTAGGGGCCATATTACATAGTTGGTGCTAACTTAACCAGAGCTGTTGTAAACTTAAAACCTCCATAGACTATAATGGCTCTGGGAAGTTTACAACAGCTCTGGTTAAGTTACCACCAACTATGTAATATGGCCCCAGGACTATTCAATCTTTCGCTGTTTCTGTTGCAGACACCCCCTATTCTCCAATACATCTTAAACTCCGAGTATCCCAAGGTTCAATCTTGAACCCCACTGTTTCGCTCTAGTGTGCCAAAGAAGAAAGTTACATAACAGTTCTGTTGCATTTCACCAATGACTTTTTATTGCTCTTTGGGTGGCCTTTCACCACCTAAAGATTAATGTCTAAGAAAGAGCTGTTACTTGCTTCTCCAATACATCCACCCACCCTAAAATCTCCATTACTCTTGATGGTTGTCGGGACTTGGATTCAAATAATTTCTTAAATAACCAAATTATTTCAGAAATTAATTGCCAAGCATAAACTCTTTATAGTATTTATAGATGCAACGATATCGCTCTGTAATATCTTTGTCAGAGAGTCACTTTATCCTATGCCCCCCAACACCACCCACCAGAAAATACTGGTTAATTTCTTCAACATCTTTGGTTTTGTCAGGGTTAGGGATGGTACCTGGGTGGCACCGGGGGTGAGGGAAGTATGAGCCCAGCGTGCAGTGGTCTGCACAGATAAAGAGGTGGATATGGGTAGAGGAGGGTGGATGTAGATGGTGACTAACCAAGTTGATTGCAGAAGGATGATGGGAATGATGGTTGTAGTTGCAAGAGCCAGAAATGGGGAATCAGGAACAGGAATACTGAGCAGCAATATCAGGTAGCGTGTTCACTCTTAGAGCGTATAAACTGTAATGAACCAGCAATGTGTGAGTGTGGGGGCAGAGCCCTTTATTTTGTGAGTCACAGGTGTATTGGTGTAGATGTTTAACTCTTATATTGCTGGATGCTGATTGCTGGATTCAGGTTACACAGACAGTACATGGATTGTACCACCAGGGGGGGTTTCAGGATGGTGGCAGCCATGGGGCATAACAGGTTTTGGCCACTGTAAAAAACTAGATGGCCATCTTCTTTCTACACTCTCCCTTCCTTAATCCATACCCTGAAAGGTTAAGTCAAATTTCTGACCTTAACCTTCAAGTGCTCTCTAATCTCACTATTGAAAACTTTTTTCCTAATCTCAAAACATTCCCCTTCTCAGTATCTACTTATTTTATTTCCATTGGGAACAGGGTCCTTTATTCTTCGTGTATCAGCTTTGTCAATTTGTCTTGTTCAAACCTATAAAGTGTATCCTT
This sequence comes from Leptobrachium leishanense, assembly GCA_009667805.1. NCBI lineage: Eukaryota > Metazoa > Chordata > Amphibia > Anura > Megophryidae > Leptobrachium > Leptobrachium leishanense. The sequence continues at coordinate 77,026,409 of CM019073.1, read as the reverse complement.
GTCCACATGACACTCTACCAATTATGCTTTTATAATGCTATCTCCAGGCAGTCTATAAATAAAGGAAAACAGTAATAGTGCCAATGAAAAGTGTCAAGTAGTGATGTATTAGTGTGGAATCATCTAAGGTCACAGAACTAATAGTAGCCGTATCATCCACAATATCTCTTTTTGCTTCTTTGTCTTGAGAGTAGACAGTAGGGATGTGCGTTTCGGGTTTCGGAATTTCGGAATTTTCACGAAATTTCCCGATTCGTGTTTTCGGATGCGGCCGAATTTCCGAAAATTTTTAGATTCGAAAATGGCAGATCCGAAAAGTTTTCCGAGCCGAAACGAAATATTTTTGGAATTTTCGAATGGACTTGAAATGTGTCAAATCGAAATTTATTGCTTTGAAACGAGGAGAACAGATGTTCCGAAAAAACGAAAATTTTCAAAGTTACGGAAAGTCGACACAAAAACGAGCAAAGTGACACGAAAATACGAAAAACGGTCGATATTCCGAAACATGTACAATTCCGAAAAACGAAAATTTTCGAAATTACGAAAAGTCGATACAAAACGATCAAAGTGACACGAAAATACGAAAAATGGTTGATATTCCAAAACAAAATATGTACACGAAAAACGAGTCGAGCCGAACCAAATCGAAACAGAAATCGGTCGAAACGAGCTGAATCGAAAAGTTTAAAAAGCCGAAAAATCGAACCGAATCGAACCGAAAAAAAAAATCGGTGCACAAGCCTAGTAGACAGAGAAAATGTTATATGAAATGTTAACATAAAGCTGAATTATTTTGGGACCCGGCTTGTTAGATGAGCCTCTAAGGAAGATATCCCGCAACGAATATTGTTTCCACAAATCCAAGGTGTTTAATAGAAAATAATCTTTGCAGTAATACCAAGCGAGATTCTCAAGTCTAGAAGTATTATTGAAGAGTAATTTGTTGATGAGAACATGCAAGAGTCTTAAACACTAGGGATGAGCTGTTCGGCTCGATCGGTTCGGAGTTCGATTTGAACATTGGCCGTTCGAAAGTTCTCGAATTTCGAACTTTTTGAGATGTTCGCCAAAAGTTCAAAAACAAATTTATTGATTTTTTTAAAAAAAATGCTTAAAAAATCCTAAAAAAATCTAAAAATAAAGAGACTCTTTACTGCAGAATATTATAAGCAATGGTTTATTAGATATTGAATTAAAACGGGAATATTTTTAACATTGAAGCCTATGGGATAAAACATTCTTCTTGCTAAAATATCAGGCAGACGAGGCCCTCTAATCAGGCACTATAGAGGGCAGCCTGCCGGAGACTCCCAAGGACCCCTTGAGGAGCATGCGGCCGCAGGACGTGCGTATCGCACAAATGTAAAAACATGCAAGAGCGCATTGCAGGGCGTTCACGGCCATAGATTGCAGCGTGAACACGCTGCAATACGCCCCAAAGAAGCTCCTGTACTTCTTTGGGCATAGGACGTTTTACAGCACGTTCCTGCGCTCTGTAAAACGCCCAGGTATGAACGGGTCCCATAGTAAATAATGGGATTTCCCTGTTTATGCGTTTTACAGCGTACAGGAACGCGCTGTAAAACGCTTAGGTGTGAACCGGGCCTTAAGGTGCTGCCCGGCAGTGTGAGGATTCATATGCTGCATTAATTCTTCTTCTTACAAATTTGGTTACTTAACCCGTTTGCGTTTGGATTGTAATATTGTGACATCCAGGGCCCCGGGTGGCGATCGGGGGGGCCCCGGACACATGGTGCCGCCAGCTGGTCGAATGCCAGGAGCTCCGGTGGCACCTGGCGCAGCTGTGAGTGATCAGGGGGCAGGTCGCGGTGTGATGACACAGAGCCGCCGGGACGGGTGTGCGCCAATTCTCACCATATACAGTAGTGCGGTACTCGTGCCTAAACATGGTTGAGCTGGTTTTGTTATAACAACTACTCTCGCTCTGTGCCCCTGTCTGGTATATTCCGCTGCTTGTTACTGCTGGTGCGCTTCCATCCTGCCATACACTATAGCGCAGTAATATTTGGGTGCACTGCCACTGACGCTTGTACCAGATTCATATCATTGTAATATTTGACAGCAGGGTCCACCCCTGCACTCTTCCACAATACCACAGAGGGGTTACGGTGTGAAGGCACTTGCTGCCACCAAAGGGAAAATATTTGTTTGCACTGCCACTGACGCCTGTACCAGATTCATATAATTTTAATATTTGGCCGCATGGTCCAACCCTGCACTCTTCCACAATACCACAGAGGGGTTACGGTGTGAAGGCACTTGCTGCCACCAAAGGCAAAATATTTGGGTGCACTGACGCCTGTACCAGATTCATATCATTTTAATATTTGACCGCCGGGTCCAACCCTGCACTTTTCCACAATACCACAGAGGGGTTACTTACGGTGTGAAGGCACTTGCTGCCACCAAAGGTAAAATATTTGGGTGCACTGATGCCTGTACCAGATTCATATCATTTTAATATTTGACCGCAGGGTCCAACCTTGCACTCTTCCACAATACCACAGAGGGGTTACGGTGTGACGGCACTGTTGCTGACACTAAAGGCCCATTTTTAAAGCACCTATTGTTACTTTCATACAAAGCCTGCATAAGTTTCACCATAATTTAGCCAAAAAAATCACTAAACTTGTTCTGCGTGTCCTAAAATGTCTCCTCTTTTCATACAGGCTGCCGCCCCAAGCAGTTGTTTATGAATAGATTAAAGGAAAACCATTTACCGTCATTTGAACTGTCATTGTTTTGTTATTAAATGTTTCTTTACATCCTACAAATCCGCCACTTCACGGGCAGGTTATGGGGACCTCCTAGGCACGATATTTGAAGGAATTTTTTCGTTTTTATTCTTAACCTTTATTTCATGGAAAATTCACTGTTCCTTTAAAAACTTTTTTTTAACTTTTTTGTCCTTGTTTCCTGTCCCCCAGGGCACTACCCAGACCCCCATACACCTTTTATGGCAAATATCCAGCATACTGTATTTGCCCTCTAGGAGGGCACTCTAAAAATCGAACGTTCGGGTCCCATTGACTTACATTGAGTTCGGATCGTGTTCGAGTTTGAACTCGAACTTTTGAAATTGTTCGAGTTCGAATGCGAACTGAACACGGGGGCATTCGGCTCATCCCTATTAAACACCAGGGCCTTTATTTTATTCTCTTGGATAAGCATTTTCAAATGCTTACAATCTATTAGAAAAAATTAAAATTTTATATCAACAAAACTTTGAATAGCCTGTAATGGTGATTTCTGCAGATACATCAATAAAGGTCATATTCCACAGTTGGTGCTAACTTAACCAGAGCTGTTGTAAACTTACCAGATGCATTATAGGGCTCTATTCCCTTGTGAACGCTAACTGTAGCATTCGAATGAGTAACAGGGTTATCCAAAGAGATTCGAATTGCTTGAGAAAGGTAACCGAACGCTGAAAATCAGCCTTCGGTTACCTTTCCTGGCCATTCGGCTATCCAGAGAGCAGGCAATTCGCCAAATCCTGGCGAATTGCCTGAACATACGGTGCCTGTTCGGTCCCTGTTCGAGGGCAGTGAAATCCCCATGAAAAAGCACTGCTTCGGCTATTCAGAGAACACAAACCAGCAGTGAAAGGTTCCCCTAATGCCCTGCCATTCGGTGGTTTCATTCGGCAAATTTATTCAGGAGAATCCCATAGACTTCAATGTTAAAAATATTCCCGTTTTAATTCAATATCTAATAAACCGTTCATTATAAAATTCTGCAGGAAAAAGTCTCTTTATTTATAGATTTTTTAGGATACTTTAAGCATTTTTCTGAATTTTTTTAAAAAAATTTTAAAAGTCCGATTTTTTTTTTTTTTTTTTTCAGTTTACTTATTTTCTTTGTAACAGCCCTCTTTATTATCATTCCCTGGACCTCCTGTGAAAATTTCAGACATTTTCGCTCAGTAGTTTCTTTGCAAACAGCGTTTCATTTTCCCAGATTCATACAAATGGTTTTTCTAATTTATTCACTGCCTCCTCTACGTCACAGCTGCTTCGGCTCTGTGTGATTCGGCTCCTTTTCAGCTCCTGTTCGGCTCCTGTTCGGCTTTTTCGAAGGTTAATCCAGATGTTTTTGCTTGTTTTCAGCGTGCATTCGGTTAGTTTTCGTCGGGTTTGCGGCAGCTTTTCCCTGCAATTCGGGGACCCTGTGGTGTTTGCTGAATACACCGCAGGGTCACCGAAATGGGATCGGCAAAAGGAACCGAATTGAAGAGAACGAAAAGTCACCGAACGTGCGGTGACTTTTCGAATCTCTTTGGATAACCCTGTATGTGTTAAATTCAGACAAAAGGAGAAAATAATAGTAACGCTTGCTCACAATAAGGGTATCTAGGTTACTGCAGCCAAATCCCTTGAATGTTACAATCTCAGGCACACAACATTCATATTAACAGATACTCCGAAAGATAGGGTAGACGCCATATATGGGCTATGGGTAGAGAGGTATATGATATAAAGGATAACCAATTAACCCTGTAGATGGTAATGTTCACATACAATGTTGTTGAGGGGTTGATGTCTCAAAGCACAGTCCCTATACATAGTCCATATGGGTATAAATACCAATTCCAATGGTTTCAAAAGTCCTTTTGTGGGATGGTCTCTTAGAGTGGTATGCACCTCCCTCCAGAGTGTATCCCCTCTTAGTATCCTCAAAGAGAAACAGATATATTTTATAGTACAGAGATTATTGACCAGGAGTAAGATATTGTATAAATCAGTCCTACTCACATAGCATGTAATCGATCTAACCAATTCTCTGTATACCGGTCACCAATGTACACTTTAGGTTGCTTCCACACTCATCCTCTGTTGTATATTCCTCCTGGGTTTCTCCTTCCTCGGGGATACAGATATACAGGAATGTTTGTATTCAATCAATAGGTGTACTTACACTCAAGGTGTCCTGGTACCAGCGTGGATCCGGAAGTCCTTCCCATAGAAGAAATTCCACTTCAGTCAAAGAGGATTTTAAAAAAGTGTTTATTGCTCACAGCTCATTAAAAAAAAACATATAGAGTATCCAAGATAAAAAGGTAAATCAATAAAGGCTCCAAACCGCGTTTTACCAACTTGGATTCATCAGTTGGTATGCATCCTCTTCTTTTAAACAGTGATATCAGCAATCTGGCATTCTCAACGTGTCTGGAGGTCCCTTACCAATGACATCATCAGTTTCCCTCCTCCCTAATTCACTTGTGGTTATCGCACATATGTTTAACTGGTTGGCACCGCTAACCTTAAGATGGATTTCCCCTCTATCAGTGCGCATGCGCACCTGCTCTCATTGTACACTGATAACTGGCGTCCTGAATTTAATGGGTGACGATCTCCTTCAACTATGTGTGGGTCGCTAACTTATATTAAGATTGGGTTTGACACATATATGCCCCATTATCTTAATTCCGTAGTTTTAAAGCAACTCCTCCAACTAGATTTCTTTTAAGCCTATTTCTTACTTGGGAACATTAGTGCACACATAAATCTACCATAACCTATATACTCTAAGTTAAACATTTTAAGATGTTCCAAATGAAGTATAAAATATATTATGATGGCAGAGTATACATTCTATATGTAAACCCTTAAAGAGTAAAAAACCTGGTGTAATCTCCTGATTTTGCCTGTGAAAAAATTGATTCAGGAGAAAAGAGTCATAATAATAATAACAAAAAGAAAGTGAATGGGCGCAGATCGAGCAAAAGTCTATAAATATTAGCATGCAGCATGGTCCCGTGCGTACTCACTCCTAATGTACGCACCAAGAAAACAGTAAAAAATATGTAAAAGGATTCCTTGGGCATACGTACAGATCCAAAGTTTCTTTCTTTTTTCTTGTTATTCTTCCCTCTCAATGTCCTAAAATATACAAAACGGAACATACACTGCGCAGTATGTCTGATACTAAGGACACAGGGAAGTATAAACACATCCAACTCACTCTTAAAAGAGCCAATGGAAGCCGGCTCTAAGCTGCAACAGCGTATGGAGCGTGATGATAGCTGGTAGGATCCTCGCCGCTACCACCGGATTAGTGGACTTGTATCTCCTCAAATGGTTCCACACCGGAAGATGACGGTTTGGGTAGGACTCCAAGGGGAGTAAAACAGAAGGCTCACCTCACACCAGGTCCACAAATGGATTTTATAATACAAATAATAAAAATATGCAGTAACGCGTTTCGACCTGAGTCTTTATCAAAGTGATAATATATAATGGCATATAGACCGTTTTATCAGGGATGTGCATGGCTGAAAATTTTGTTTAGTTTAGTTTAGTTTCGTTATGTTTTTAAATAATTTCGTTTTCGGAATTTCGTAACTAATTTCGTTTCGGATTGATTTGAAATGTCGAATCGATTCGATAGTTGTTAATATCCATTTGATAATTCAAATTTTTCTTTCATGATGATGACACAGTGTAAAACTAAATAAATTTGTAATATACCGTTTCATTTCGTTTAGAATTTGTATCGTATTGATTCGTTATTCGGAAGTACTTCCGAAAAAACGAATTATCAAATTTCGTTCCAAATTCCAAATTTTTCCGAAACAAATGCACATCTCTAGTTTTTATGTCCCAAAAACCGGAAGTCTTTAGGAATGGCGCCATGATAGAGCTCTATCATGGCGCCATTTCTAAAGAGAATATAGGAAAGGTGAAAGTATATAACCCAAAAAGAAGACTGCAGCAGTTCACAGCACTCTCCACCACATCGTGCTAATATATCAAATAAACAAAAAAGGAAGAACTGCAGTACAAATCAATACAACCTTCAAGAATGGTCGATAGCTTTGTTTTAACAGCCAGGTATAAAGTGGGTTCCAGTGGCTAGGAAACATAAATAAACTCTCATAGCATAACACTGTGTAAAAATTTAATAATTATAAAATTCAACAAAAAAAGCCACTCACAAGATAAGTTGCACACGTAACAATTTAGTGTGCACATAAACATTTTAAAACATATTCGTCCATATAGTCACCGCCACCGGGATGCGTAGTCCTCGAAAAGGAGAATCCTGGCCAGGGTAGACTCCGAGAAAGCCAATATAGTTGTCCAGTGAAACACAAGTTCTCGCGGACCACCAGTTCAAACGACCAGAAGCTTGGGCTCCTCTGCAATCAATGGACAGCAAGCTGGCGGGAGGACGATACAATCGATAGAGACACAGATCAGCTCGACATGTTTCGTCCCTAGGACTTAATCATGAGCTGATCTGTGTACCGCAAATGTCCTTCTTATAAGTCTTCCTTGATCTTAATTATAAAAGGAATAAAAATCACCTGTGGAAATCGGAAGGGGTCGGCGTCACCGGCAGCCTCCACAGAGCGCTCCGGAAATGACGCCACCTCTCCCGAACGTCCATCTTGCTTAAGGGCAAAACTTGGCCCAAAATATCCTAAAGGAGTGGGCAAACGTTTAATCTCGCTATCGCAGGTCTAAGAAAAAACCAACCACATACATTAATGTACAGTAAATAATGGCGATGGGTGAACCTAAAAAACAGAAAAAAGAAAACAGAAACCAATACATAATATACACAGTCAACAGCAAGTTAGATAAAAAATTCTCCTTTTCGAGGACTACGCATCCCGGTGGCGGTGACTATACGGACGAATATGTTTCAAAATGTTTATGTGCACACTAATTTGTTACGTGTGCCACTTATCTTGTGAGTGGCTTTTTTGTTGAATTTTATAATTATTAAATTTTTACACAGTGTTATGCTATGAGAATTTATTTATGTTTCCTAGCCACTGGAACCCACTTTAAACCTGGCTGTTAAAACAAAGCTATCGACCATTCTTGAAGGTTGTATTGATTTGTACTGCAGTTCTTCCTTTTTTGTTTATTGGCCATTTCTAAAGACTTGGTTTTTGGGACATAAAACTAGATAATAAATAGAGTAAAAGAGTGATGTCAGCACGCAAAGCATGGAGTGATGTCAGCACGCAAAGCATTATGACATCAATGGTCTCCGAGTTGGTACTCTGCAATCAGGATATTCAAATCCCGTCTGCCAAGTGACAGCTGTGACAGTGTGGGTGGAGGAAACTCCTCAGCTTCACACACCAATATTGGGCAACCAGGGCCGGAGAGATAGAGCAAAAGGGGGCACTTCACCCAGCCTGATCACTTTAATTAGTTAAAGTGGTCAGGGTGCGTAGAGTGTTCCTTTGAATACAACAGTGATGAGTTTTATCTTAACCACGAACTATCAGTATTTGAAAACAGAAAACAAAAGCAGAGCTGTGGGCTGTTTAGGCCGGGGTCAGATGTGCACACTATGTGCACCTGTACTAACGTGCCTCCTGGCGCCTGGTGCAGCGCTGTATCTCTTCGATGGGACTGGCCACACGCTGTAGTGCGCACATGAATTGCTACGACGCACGTTCGACGGGGCTGCAAAGCGGGTTCCTCCATAGGAGGGTCGGGACTTGCAGCGCTGAGCGCACTAATTGCGCAGAGCGAGGTGGCCAGACAGGCGTCAGAGTGGAAGGAACGTCCACTCTCACAGACGTTCCTTCCGCTCTTAAAACGCTCCTCTCACAAAAGTATTTATAACTGAATTACTGCAATTAACCAGAAGATGTCAGTCTTACACCACATGAATAATGGTTTTAAACGATATTAACCTATCTGATTGGTTAAAAGATTACATGGAAAATATATTACAATTTGAAAAAAAAAGAAGACAGCTTCAGCTGTGTCACATTGGAATAAAATATCTTACATAATGTAGGAAAATTAGATTTCAATGAGGCTGCAGGCAGGTTATGTTTCACTGTAAACCATCATACTTCCAAAGGAAAGGAAACTGATTATTTTGCAAAACATTAATATTATTATTTGTTAATTTATATTGCACTGAAGTATTCCATAGTGTGGTACAGGGGTTATAATACATTAGGGCAAAGCATCAATGGACAGTGTCATGAGGTAGAGAGGGCCCTGCTCCCTAAGGAGCTAATATTTTAAAGGCAGTTGAGTGAAAACAAAAGGGAGCTGTAGTGCACGATCTAAGTGCAATGAAGGCTAATATGGGCCATACTGATCAATAATATACTAGTCAATAATTAAATACACTCACCGGCCATTTTATTAGGTACACCTGTTCCATTGCTTAAGACAAATTGCTAATCAGCCAATCACATGGCAGCAACTCAATGCATTTAGGCATCTAGACCTGGTGAAGACAACTTTCTGAAGTTCAAACTGAGCATCAGAATGGGGAAGAAAGGCGATATAAGTGACTTTGAATGTGGCGTGGTTGTTGGTGCCAGACAGGTGTAATGGCGAGCCCCCAATTAGGGTGATGGGGAGCCCCCAATCTGCGGAGGTTGAAGCCTTTATGGCAGGTATGTGGTAAACAGGCAGTAACAGGATCAAGCACAACACCTTCAGACTATTACTTAGAATCCAGGGAGTAATACAGGAGAACAGGCTACTAAGCTCCAAAGGTTTCGAGACCAATGGATAACTTAGAGCACCCAACAATATAGAGGAAAGCAAAACCTGAGCTCTTGAACTAGAAGGTATTTGGCAAGACAGAATGAATTGTGTAAGCTGCAGGGCAGCACTCAATACTGATACAATAATACAGACTGATGAACCAGACACTCCCAGCCAGGGAGCACAAACAAGGCCCTGAGTGCCACTCAACAGCAAGCTGGCTTCGCGGCCAGATGTCTGCTGAGCGAAAACAGCTACAACTTGCACAAACACAATAATACATAAAACAGACAAGGTTATAACTAGAGAGGTCCAAAATTCCAAGCAAAAGGTCATACACAGGATATCAGAAATACAACAGGGGTCAGGCAAGAGAGGAATCAAACACAAGAGCCAGATGTCATACACGGGTAGTCGGAACAATGATATAGCGCACAGGAACTAGGTAGAATAAGGTCTATCCTCGTTCAAGGGGAATCCTGGGCCTACATATAGGGCAGAACAGGTCATGTGACCACAGACCAATAAACTCAACAGATGGCCTGCAGCCTGAAAACAAAAACAAACAGGAATCCCTGCTACCACCAGCAGGGGACAGGGCCGAGACGTGACAACAGGCTGGTCTGAGTAATTAAAAAAAAACAACTGATCTACTGGGATTTTCACGCACAACCATCTCTAGTGTTTACAGAGAAAGGTCTGAAAAAGAGAAACTATCTAGTGAGCGGCAGTTGTGTGGATGAAAATGCCTTATTGATGTCAGAGATCAGAAGAGAATGGGCAGACTGGTTCAAGATGATAGAAAGGCAACAGTAACTCAAATAGCCGCTCGTTACAACTAGGGATGAGCTGTTCGGGTTCGGACGGTTCGGAGTTCGACCCGAACTTTGGCAGTTCGAAAGTTCGCGAATTTCGAACTTTTTGGGCGTGTTCGGTTCGGGTTCGTAAAAAAAAAAGAAATTTTGAAAAAAGTATAGAAAATGCTTAAAAAAATAGTAAAAAATCTAGAAATAAAGATACTCTTTACTGCAGAATATTATAAGCAACGGTTTATTAGATATTGAATTAAAAACTAATGTGTACGTGGAAAGATTATCAACTCTAAATGACCTCTGTTCACAAACGGGCATAATACCAGGTGTTTTCAGTCTGGTAATCAATTTGATACATTGTACAATATAGTGAGGGGGTGGGGTGGTGTGTTTCTGATTGAGATTTGAGAATTAATTTCCCTCCTAAAACATCCTAATATGCTGCATTTAACCCTTTTGCTGCTGAGGCTTTTCACACCTCTGTGCTGAGGTCATTTTTACCGCTTTCGCTCATCATGTTTAACCGCGTTTTGTAGCCATATTTTGATACATGACCCAGACATATTATATATCGTTCTTTCCGGCAGACTTGGCAGATTCATAATATGTCATTATTATATGTATACATTATGTCATGTCTGTATATTATAACAAAAAATGCAATAAAATTTGAATTTTCAATAATTTATTATGTGTAAAGTGTTTTTTTTCACATTTTAACATGCGATCGTTTGCGGTTATATTTTGTATGGGGTGCGCTTGTTAAAAAAATTAGAAATGGGGTTACATTACTCGTTACAATTTTTTTGGGGGAAAATTTCGCTTTTTTTAACAAACGCACCGCATACAAAAATCGTTAGTGCAGCATTATTGTTCACATTATAATTGAAATGGGAACAATATTGCTGCATTAACAAAACAAAAACAAACAAAAAAACTTGTTTATTTTTTTTAGATTTTTTTTTTTTAAATATTTTTTTTTTTATTTTTTTAAAAAAACATTTTTCATGCTCATGTTTAGTATCCTTGGAAAGGCCATGCTCTGGCCGATCCAACGATATCAAACATTAACCCCTAGCTGCCACGGATCGGGAGATAGGGGGTTCATTGGAACCCCCTATCTCCACCATTGGTGGCAGCTAGGGGTTAACTCCAGGACTGGCGTCATCGTGCTATGCATGATGACGCCAGTCCTCAGGGGGAGTTCCTGGAGGCTTGGCCGACATCCAAGATGTCGGCCAGCTCCAGGAGAGGATCACGATCCGGCGCTTTTCAGCGCCGATTCGTGATCCGGCTCCCCAGGGGTTAATCACAGCCACCGTTTGGAAGGGCAGGCTGTGCCCTTCCAAACGGTGCCTGGATTAACCCTCTGCCCCCGGCGATCGGAGGGAAGAGGTCCGAAGGACCTCCCCCTCCCTTTCAGGCGCTTCCTCCGCACATGTGCGGGGGGCGCCTGAATTAGATGTCATCACGCCGCCACGATGACATCTAATTGCTCCGCCGAGGTCCCCGGAGTGCTGGGCTGACATCCAAGATGTCAGCCCGCACCGGAGGGCGCAGCAATCCGCCAGAATCCGGCGGATTGCTGCCTCCTGTGCATGGACGCGCTCAGCGCGTCCATAGCACAGGAGAACCACTTGGCTGGACGCGCTCAGCGCGTCCATAGCAGCCAAGTGGTTAACTGGTGTTTGAAAAAAATCTAAAGCAATGTTATTTTTCACCTCGGGATTAAACATTCACAGGGTTATTCAGAGAGCGGTGAAAAGCAGGAGAATAACTGGAGAAGTGAAAATTCTAGGTCAAAATAGCCAAACCAGAAAAATTCTCCCATTTAACTCACTTTCCAAATTGGCTATTTGGTCTAGATTGTTCTCTTCTCCTGCCAGTTCTCCTGGCTTTCAACTCTCTCTCGGGGTTGTTCAGAGAAAGGTGAAAACCAGGAGAATGGCAGGAAAAGAGAACAATCTGGACCAAATAGCCGATTTGGAAAGTGAGATAAGGCTAGGGTCAGACTAACGCATTTTTCGCAGCGACCGTCAAAAAGTGCGTCCGAACGCATTGCCGTACTTTTTCACGGATTGCGCGAAAACGGTCATACAATGCGCATTTTTGTGCGTGATTTTTTACGGATCCAAACCAGGAAACTTTGGGTGTCTGGACTCTGGACGTTATGTTGGCTGGAAATGAGCAGGGTCTGACGTCTCCAAATCACGCACACACGCCGCTAGTGGACGCAGCGCACTCTGTACGTCCGTACTAGCGGTTCTGCGTTCTCGAAAAAATGCGTTCATTTTCCACTTGCGTTGCGCAGCCGGACTTTCGTGCGACCGTACTTCGTATATTGGCCGTCATTGCCCGTCATTTGCTGCTAGTGCGGCCGTGATTAAGTGCGCCTAAACGCACGTTAAAAATTCGCTAGTCTGACCCTAGCCTAAATGGGAGAATTTTTCTGGTTTGGCTATTTTGACCTAGAATTTTCCATTCTCCAGTCATTCTCCTGCTCTTCACCGCTCTCTGAATAACCCTGACAGGGTTATTCAGAGAAAGGTGAAACTCAGGAGAATGACTGGAGAATGGAAAATTCTAGGTCAAAATAGCCAAACCTGAAAAAATTCTCCCATTTATCTCACTTTCCAAATCGGTTATTTGATCTAGAATTTTCCATTCTCCAGTCATTCTCCTGCTGTTCACCACCAAAAAATCAGTAAACTTTTCCTGCGTGTCCGAAAATGTCTCCTCTTTTCATACAGGCTGCCGCCCCAAGCAGTTGTTTATGGATAGATTAAAGGAAAAGCATTTACCGTCATTTGAAATGTCATTTTTTGGTTTTTACATATTTCTATACATCCTAGAAATCCGCCACTTCACGGGCAGGTTATGGGGACCTCCTAGGCACGATATTTGAAGGAATTTTTTGTTTTTACTTTTAACCCTTATTTCATGGAAAACTCACTGTCCCTTTAAAAACGTTTTTTTTTACTTTTTGTCCTTGTTTCCAGCCCCCAGGGCACTACCCGGACCCCCATACACCTTTTATGGCAAATATGTAGCATATATGCCCTCTTGGAGGGCACTCTAAAAAACCGAATTTTCAGCCCCATTGACTTGCATGGGGGTTCGGGTTCTGACTCGAACAAATGGGAAGTTCGGGTTCGGGCCCGAACCGAACTCGGGGGGTGTTCGGCTCATCCCTAGTTACAACCAAGGTATGCAGAATACCATCTCTGAATCTGTTTAAACAGGTGAATCCCATAGGATTCAATGTAAAAAAAAATTACCATATTTTTTTTATTCAACAGTTTATTCTTTTCAGGTTTTAGCAAAATGCCTTTTTATTTTTAGGTATTTTTATGGATTTTTTTGGCGAAACTTTTGATTCCCATTTTTTAACCCCTTCACTGCTGAGCCATTTCACCTCTGTGTGCTGAGCTCATTTTTACTGTTTTTGCTCATGTTTATATGCAATTTTAAGTCATGTTTTATTGTATGACTGTGACAGACGTCGCTTGTCTGCCTGTCTTGCTCTCCAGACACCCCCTCGCTGCGGTCAGCCCGGCTACTGGGAACACGGTCCTCAGCACCTCGAGTGGCTTGACCCAAATGCTTCTGCCTGCTGAGAGACCCGGGCTGGCTGGTAGGGACCTGTGCCAGTGCTGGGCCGAAGATACAGCAGCTTCTCAGGATCTGCAGGCTTTCACTCTCTTGACCTGTAGTCCCAATGTTAGGTCAGTCTTTCAGATGGCCGCTTCGTGCCTTCTGAGGGCGATTGTGGGTACGCTGAATGAGACACCAGACAGGCTGTATGTTCAAACAGGAAAAACTGCCTTTTAAAACACCTGTATTTATGCTCAGGTCCAACAGGGGTCATTTGCATAAACCAAACCACTGGAAACCACCGAACATAATTCCACTGGAAAATGAACTCTGATTACATTAGGTCAGTTAGACATTTACAGTAATCATTCCTAAGCATTCAGTTATCACACACCATTTACATAATCCATTGTCCCAATAGATCAGAAAGGAATAATATACATACAGAAAAAATGGCGTCGCGCCACATGGAATACATAGAAATGAGCGCAGATGACACTTTTTTTCCCTTATGTTTTATACATTAACTGGGCTGTTACTCCTGGTTGATGCAGCCGCTCCGGTGAGTATGGGCGCGACGCCATTTTTTCTGTATGTATATTATGCTTGTAACTCCAGATTGTCGTTTTGCTGCTGTTCCTCTTTCCATGTTTTTGTTTTTAATCCCAAATGGGAAGTGTTTGGTGCGTGTATAAATAAAACCCACCATTTCTCTGCCTCTCCTTAGCTGAAAAGCAGCAGGAGGGGCTTGGAGCTGCTCAGTAGAGCGGCTTTTTGGTTACATTGGTTAGGTACTCACTCAATAAAGAGGTGCCTTGAAGTGGTGAGTGAGCTTACGTTGCAATGGCCATTGAAACAAACAAAAACCTCAGTGTTTTGTTGCACATGGAATACATAGAGACGAGCGCAGATGACACTTTTTTCCCTTGTTATGTTTTATACATTAACTGGGCTGTTATTCCTGGTTGTTGCAGCCGCTCCGGTGAGTATGGGCGCGACGCCATTTTTTCTGTATGTCTGTCACTTCCTACAAGAATTATGTGGACAGACTCCGGAGAAAATTGGCTTCTGCCTTTGAACAAGCCTGTTTGACTTCAGAGGGCAGAGAGCAGAGGAATAAGCGAAACTACGATTTGAGAGTTCGGGTTCAGGACTTACAACCCGGTGATAGGATTTTGTTGAAGAACTTGGGTGTTTCTGCAAGGCACAAACTGGCAGATAGATGGAGTTCTCAGTGTTTTTGATTATGTGATCATGACAGAGTTTGTTTAAGGTTGTCCAAAACGCAAAGTACACTCACGTTTCAGTATCAATGCATTACAGAAAAATAATACGTATCTGGCAGGCGCAACATCAGATGCTATTGGAGTTCAGGTGTCTCTGGTACATTCGTACTCCATAATATGGTTTTAAAAAAGAAGCAAACAGAATCATGGTGCAGTTTGCTATGAATGATGAAAATCACACAACCAATATAATTATTCCACTCACAAACGTTGAGCCCCAACACTGGCTCTGAGTGGAACTGCACTCTTGGGTAATTTTTCTTCCTCCTTGTTAGCAGATAACCCCCACCTTATAGCAATGTTGTTTTCTCCGGTCATATGATGTAGATAGAGATATACGAAAAGGAAAGAAAGCACTTTCCTTGTGCAAATCAGAGCATACAGTTTGCGTTATATTCTGCTAAGTCAAAACTTATTCTTGGTGGAGCTGTAAAGAGCTCAAGGTGGAATGCCCATGGATTTTTTTGTTGGAAAAACCCAATAAAAACCGTTTAGGACTTCAGGATGTGGTCTTTAAAAATTTATTAAAACAAAATGTTTAAAAAAAGAACAGACATGTCCCCAGGACGCGTTTCACCGCTCCAAGCAGCTTCATCAACTGGTTGAAACCACTGCTTTCTGGTGGGGCATTGGAGTTCTGGTGGTTACGACGTGTTGTGTGGCGCTTACCATCTGTTATAAATCAATGCATTACAGTTTTATATAAAATATACTGTCTTTGGGACTGTAAGGACTGCTGTCTGTTGTGTGTTTTTGTCTGAAACTTGTGTCAATGTGTGTTTCATTCTATGTATGTTTATGCTCATATGTATACGCGCAGTGTCAGCAGATTAATCTCAGGGCATGCCATTGTTTTGGACCACAGAGGGTTAATTTATGCCTGAACATGATCCCCCCTCTTCTAAACAAACTGATACATTACACAAGCAGCAGCACAGGGAGTGACCCAGAGCCAGAGTAGCAGTTACTGGTCATTTACCCCCCTCCCCTCTGCAATTTTTAAACAGTGACTCAAATGAGTTGATTCATGAGCCGATTCTTTTAGATGAATAACCCATGATGAACTGAGTCACCTAACTGATCCAGACTTCCCATCACTAACGGACAGTGACGTCTCGCAGCTGAAACGCAAAGCCTCTACACTCGCAAAGAACTAGTACGAACCCTGGAATTCCAGTTGCTCTACCCCCCTCCCATTCCAGCCTCTCTACCCCCTGCCCATCACTATCTATGGCTTTTAGTCAAGTCTATTGTCTCCTCAGCTGTGGTGAGCCGCCCTGCCCCCTCAGACCCCTCGTCCTCCATCCTCCTGGGCCGTTCCCCACTCCCTGTGACTGGTGAGTGACTCTGTTCCTCCAGTGAAGTGGCGGGAAACCCTGTCATTTCAGCATCACTGCTGCCCTCTCTGGTCGGGCAGTGAGTGAGTTAAATCGCTGCTCTATAGGAAACCGCGGCTCATGCTAACTTACAGCCTGAGTAACCAGGGGCGGACTGACAACTAATGGGGCCCTCAGGCAATTGGAGATCATGGGGCCCCCTTGTGCAGTAAAGAAAAAAGAAGTTATATTGCACACCAAATGTAAATACAAAAAACAGGTGCTATCTAATTAATGGACCATTCCTCAAAAGTCCTAAACCATAGACTATGTATAACTTAGAAGTACACCAGGTAAAAAAAACCAACAAATTTATTGATATCAAATGTGGATAGGTATTGCTTATGAGTGATCTAATTATATATATATATATATATATATGTAACGATTATAGCAATGAGCAATACCTATCCACATCTTGTGGTGAATGATTATAGCAATTAGCTACTGATTAGGTATTTACAACATTGGGAGGCATGGTTCATTACCTTCCCAAAGGAGGTTCTCAATTTTCACTTTAGTGTGTTTTACTGTTTTGTTTACATTATATTCATTCAATAAAGTTTATTAGGTAGCTGGTGTTAACCATTTGTTTTTTTCAATGGGTTATGCCCATATTGACACCAGCTTCTGTTTATATCCCCGGTGTTTAATTTTCCTGTTTTTGTGGATATGAGTTGCTGCAGCCCACATGGTTTGGGGTGGTCCTTGTTGGCCAGTATCGCTTTATGGTGGTATGAGTTGAGGCTGCTGATGTTTAGGTGGTCCCAGTATGATAGCGCCCTCTTCTGTACTGCAAGAAGTAAGGGGAGTCTGCCCAGCTCGGCCCGGCAAGCATTGTTAGAGGTGCTCCAATGGACTTCGAGGAGGTGCTTGCAGAATTCCAGATGGAATATTTCTGTTGGGCTGGTGTCCCATTTGGGCTGGTCTGGGTAGGTGATGGGGCGCCATACCTCACTGCCATAAAGGAGGATTGGAGTGATGATGCTATTAAACATTTTAAGCCAGACTCTTACAGGCGGTTTTAGTTTGCTCTTGGGTTGGAAGCAGAATCCTATTTTCCCCTCTTAGATTGTAATCTCACAGAAGGGGGCTCCTCTTTTCCAGTCATTCTACAATCTACATATAATCACACTTTGTAGTGTTTGTCACTAGGCAGCGCTGCGCAGTGGCGTAACAACCGGGGGGCAGCTGGTGCGGGTGCCCTGGGCGCAGGGCTGAGGGGGGGTGCCGGCCGTCGGCACCCCCCGGTTCTCATGCCACTGCCATCGCCCAGATACCTGGGATCGAGTCCTGTAGGATCGCAGGTTCCTGCTGTGGCCCGAGCCCGACAAAGTAAGCGCACAGCATGCTGCCTCACGCGACCGCTGGCATTCTGAAGGCTGTGCTGCGGCCTACAGACAAGATCTCACGCGATCTCGCGAGAGCGCATCAAAAAGCCTTCAGAAGCCGACAGTCCTCATGGAGAAGCATGCTGGCCTGTGGATATAATTCTGGGAGTCCTCCTGTGCCTGTGTATATAATTCTGGGGGTCTTGTGCTTGTATATAGAATTCTGGGAGTCCTCCTGTGCCTGTATATATAATTCTCGGGGTCCAGTGCCTGTATATAGAATTCTGGGGGTCCAGTGCCTGTATATAGAATTCTGGGGGGCTTGTGTATATATAATTCTGGGTTCCAGTGCCTGTATATATATAATTCTGGGGGTCCAGTGCCTGTATATAGAATTCTGGGGGGCCTGTGCCTGTATATAGAATTCTGGGGGTCCAGTGCATGTATATAGAATTCTGGGGGGCCTGTACCTGGATATAAAATGCTGGGGTTCCAGTGCCTGTATATATAATTCTGGGGGTCCAGTGCCTGTATATATAATTCTGGGGGTCCATTGCCTGTTTCAGTGGCGGAAGTACCAGGGTCGCAGGGGTCACAGTTGCGACCGGGCCCTGGCATTCCGCCACTGGAGGGGGGCCCGGCACCGCCCGCCAGATTCCGGCAATCAGCGCCGGAATCTGGGAGCCACGCGCTGGCCGTCCCTCTCCCTGCGAGCGGCCACTGACATGCAGCTTGGCCGCTCACGTGGGATAGGAACCACCTGACCAGCGCACGAGATCCTCTCGCGAGACCTCTGCGCTGATCAGGTGGTTTCCGGCGAGCGGCCAAGACGCATGTTTCCAGCGGCCGCTCGCCAAGGAGAAGAAGCTGCATCGCCGGCAGAGGTAAGAGCTGGGGGATGGGGACCCAAATACCCATGAGAGCTGAGGGCCCTTATACCCATGAGCTGGGGGGCCCTTATACCCATGAGCTGGGGGGCATATCCATGAGCTGGGGGGCATACCCATGTGAGAGTTGGGGGGCATATCCATGAGCTGGGGGCATATCCATGAGCTGGGGGTGCATATCCATGAGCTGGGGGCATATCAATGAGCTGGGGGGCATATCCATGAGCTGGGGGTGCATATCCATGAGCTGGGGGGCATATCCATGAGCTGGGGGGCATATCCATGAGCTGGGGGGCATATCCATGAGCTGGGGGGCATATCCATGAGCTGGGGGTGCATATCCATGAGCTGGGGGCATATCCATGAGCTGGGGGGCATATCCATGAGCTGGGGCAAATCCATGTGTGAGCTGGGGGCATATCCATGTGTGAGCTGGGGGCATATCCATGTGTGAGCTGGGGCAAATCCATGAGCTGGGGCAGTATGAATATATAATAGGGGATATACATGTGAGCTGGGTGCATTTTTATATGGTCTGTTCTTATTGGAAAGTGTGCTGTCTATCATAATGTTTATGCTTTAATAAGAAGAATCAGTGATAGATTTGTGTGAAGTGTAATGTACGGTACATTAGTTATAGTGGAGTGTAGCACCATCTAGTGTCCTTTTGTGGTAGTACGGCTGTTAAACCATTTCATATATATTAGTAATGTATAGGAAGGAAGTTATCATTAATCAGAGAATGCTGGGTAGAATCTTGACAGGAAGTGAAGCATTCACCATTTTGTGTCTGAAAGTTATTACTGAAGCGAGGCATGTGTTTCTCATCCATCGCCATCTACCCCTAGAGAGCTAAAAAAGTAAGTTTACTGTATCATCTGGTAATGAAAATGCTGTTATGCATGTAATGTGATGTTTATGAAGTTTGTTTTTACTGTATTACAGTTTCACCTGGCTTGTCTTAATAAATCTGAGATCAAAATAAATATGGTATCCAAGTTTGTGAGACAAGAAGGTTTAGCTCGATGTCTTCGGACAGAACAGTGAAATTTTTGAGCCGACCTCCGAGAGGAAGATAAGCTGACTGCGAAGTCTGTACAGCCCGGGGCTACACAGCATCCATACAGTCAGAGGCTTTAAAGAAACATACCTGCGGCAGGCGAAGCAAGCAGCCAAGCTACACAGAGGCGCGCAGCATCGACACGAGCGGTCTCTATACAGCAAGACAGTTTCTTCCCCGCAGCCATGCCTCACAGTGAGACATCTTCAATCAAAACAAGATCACAAGCAAGCTCATCCAAGTCATTTGTCGCAAATGCAGCAGCCATAGCCCGTTCGAAAGCGGAAGCAGCAAGAGCCAGGGTCGCATTCGCAGACCAAGAGCTACAGATGAAAAAGGCAAAGACCGAGCTAGCTCAGCAGGAGACGTCCCTGAAATTACAGCAAGCTATCTTAGAAGCTAACATGGAGAGGCTGGCAGTGGACCGAGATGTTGCCGTTGCCATTGCAGAAGCAGAAGCATTAGAAGCAGCTGTCTACATTGAGTCAAAGGAATGTAGAAGCATGCCGAGTTTAGAGGAAGACAGTCAAGATGCAACGCAACGAACCTCAGAATATGTCCACCAGCACTATAACCCAAGCAGCATCCCACAAAAAGAAACCAAACAGGACGTCGGTGAGTCACAACAGATAAAGCAAAGACGAGACGACCTCGGAACCCAGTGCGACAAGCAAGAAAGGTCTGACAGAGTGCCAGACTTTCCCGTCCCAACCAAACCTTCTATTCCACAAGGTACCCAGCCTTCATACAACTACCAAACACCTGTCTTCACTCCAAAGGTGTATGCAATGAGTCCGTATGAAATGCCAACTTAAGCAGGTATGAGCCCAACACACCTAAAGAGGAGACTTCTATCAGGTATGCCTATACACCGCACCAAAATACACCAGCAACCTACTCCAATCACAATCAGGCTACTATAGACTTTGCAAAATTCCTTGCGAAACGTGAGTTAGTTACCCAAGGTCTTGTCAAATTTAGTGATCGCCCTCAACACTACAGGGCGTGGCGATCCTCTTTCCAGAGTGCTATTCATGGTCTAGATCTATCCTGCAGGGAACAGATAGACCTCCTAGTAAAGTGGCTCGGCAATGAGTCTGCTGAACAGGCCATAAGGATCAGAGACATTAATATAAATCACCCTGAGATAGGCCTTACAAACATATGGGACAGACTGGATAGGTGTTATGGTTCACCAGAAGCTATAGAGAATACACTGTTTAAAAGGATAGAAGACTTCCCAAAAATGCCCAGCAGAGGTTATCAAAGGCTCAGAGAATTCAGTGATCTGTGTATGGAGTTACGAGTGGCTAAAGCAGAAGAGGACTTACCTGGCCTTTCTTATCTTGACTCTGCCAGAGGGATTCACTCCTTAGCACAAAAGCTTCCTTATGAGTTACACGAAAGATGGATCACTCATGGCTGTAACTACAAACGAGATCGCAATGTGCCTTTTCCACCCTTTAGTGAGTTTGTAGACTTTGTAGACAGACAAGCAAGAATGAAAGATGATCCCAGTTTCATTTTTCCAGTGTCTTATTCCACTTCCTTTGGCCCCAAACAACCCAGAGCTCCAGTAGCCGTGCACAAAACTAACATTTCTTCCCAAAGGTTTACAGAGTCTCAACTAGAGGATCGAGACAGCGACCCTACAAAGTTCTGCCCTCTACATAAGATGCCACATCCTCTACAGAAATGCAGAGCCTTCAGGACAAAGACTATCCAGGAGCGCAAAGCTTTCCTCAAGGAGAACAACATTTGTTTCAAGTGCTGCTCTTCATCTACGCACTTCGCCAAGGACTGCAAGGTCAGTGTCAAGTGTACAGAGTGTGGCAACACAGAGCACAACACAGCTCTACACCCAAGGCCTACTCCAAGAACCCTCCCACCTGTGCATGGTGACACAGAGCAAGGCAGGGAAGCCAAAGACTCTAGTACAGACGCCATGGCAATCACTTCACAGTGTACTGAAGTCTGCAAAGGAACTACAGGCGGCAGATCCTGCTCCAAAATCTGTCCTGTGAGAGTTTACCCAAAAGGACGCAGAGACAAAGCTGTCAAGCTCTACGTCATTTTGGATGATCAGAGTAATAGGTCACTAGCGAGATCTGTGTTTTTTGACATTCTAAACCTTAAAAGCCAAGCAGCCCTTACTCCCTTAGAACGTGTGCAGGTACAGTGGAAACGGCGGGGAGAAGAGCTGACGGGCTACAAATTGAATCTATGGATGGTAAGACATGCCTACCCTTACCGACATAATAGAGTGCAACCATATGCCAGACAACAGGTCAGAGATTCCCACACCAGACGCAGCAGCTCACCACACTCACTTAAAGCACATAGCACATCTCATACCAGAACTAGACGATCAGGCTCAGATAATCTTACTTCTTGGGAGAGATATCTTGCAAGTCCATAAAGTTAGAAAACTGATAAACGGTCCCCAAAACGCCCCATATGCCCAAAAACTAGACCTCGGGTGGGTCATTATAGGTGATGTTGCCTAGGGGGTGCTCACAAACCGGCATCTGTTAATAACCTGCTCACTAGTACCTTCGAGAATGGTCGTCCTTCTCTTCTCCAACCCTGTCAGAATCACATCCTCATAAAAGAGCTACCACACAACAACACCTACGACGACGACCAAAATGACTTAGGAAGCACAGTGTTTAAGAGGACAAAGGAAGATGACCAGGTAGCAATGTCCATAGAGGATAGACTCTTCTTAGAACTTATGGAAAAGAGTATAGAGAAAGATGTGACTAATAGCTGGGTTGCACCTCTTCCCTTTAGACCTCAAAGACGACGTTTGCCCAACAACCGAGAACTAGCACATAAACGCCTCTCGTCCCTAAGACACAATCTCCAAAGGAAACCAGAGATGAGTGAACATTTCTTTTCCTTCATGGAGAAAATATTCCAGAACGGTCATGCTGAGATAGCCCCAGACCTCAAAGACACAGAAGAATGCTGGTACTTACCCATATTCGGGTTTACCACCCTAAGAAGCCAGGGCAGATTAGAGTGGTGTTTGATTCTAGCGCCAAGCATGAGGGTGTCTCTCTAAATGATGTCCTTCTCTCGGGCCCTGACCTTAACAACAGACTGTTAGGGGTGCTTCTTCGCTTTCGCAAAGATTCAGTTGCGTTCATGGCAGACATACAACAAATGTTCTACTGCTTTCTTGTTAAAGAAGAACACCGTAACTTTCTGAGATTTCTCTGGTTCAAGGACAACAACCCTTCTGGAGACATCACAGAATACCGTATGAGGGTACACATATTTGGCAACAGTCCTTCCCCTGCTGTTGCTATATATGGCCTCAGACACTCTGCTAGAGTAGGCGAGTCAGAGTATGGGTCAGATGTCAGACAATTTGTAGACAGAGATTTCTACGTAGACGACTGCTTGAAATCACTGCCTACAAATGAAGCCGCTATCAGTCTCCTCAAAAGGACTCAGGCAATGCTTGCCTGTTCCAACTTAAAACTTCACAAGATTGCTTCCAACAGTAGAGAAGTCTTGGAGGCCTTTCCTGTCGAAGATCGTTCTAACGAGTTAAAGGACTTAGATCTAGGCACAGACTCACTTCCCATGCAACGCAGTCTTGGTTTGCTATGGGACTTAAGATCTGACACCTTTACCTTTCAAGTAAACACAGAGGAAAAACCCTTTACCCGTAGAGGCGTCCTGTCTACCATAAATAGCCTGTACGATCCTTTAGGTTTTGCAGCACCTATCACTATCCAGGGTAAGGCACTACTGAGAGACTTGACCTGTGAGTCGTTAGATTGGGACCACCCTCTCCCCACTGACAAGAAGAACCTATGGACAGAGTGGAAGGACTCACTGACAGTTTTATCTAACCTTAACATCCCACGACCATATGTCCCTCTGTCATCTGAAGACTATCAGACGCAAAAACTTTGTGTGTTTTCAGATGCTTCTGTTAAGGCAATTGCTGCTGTAGCTTACCTGAAAACCATAGACAATAAAGGACAATGCCACATAGGGTTTGTAATGGGGAAAGCCAAACTTGCACCACTTTCCGAGCACACCATACCCAGGCTGGAGCTTTGTGCTGCAGTTTTGGCTACAGAGCTAGCTGAACTAATTGCAACAGAGATAAACGTAGAAATTCAAAAAGCTGAGTTTTATACAGACAGCAAATAGTTTTGGGTTACATCCATAATGAAATTAGACGTTTCTACGTCTATGTCAATAACAGAGTATTGAGGATAAGGAGGTCTACCCTCCCAGAGCAATGGCATTTCGTGCCCACAGACCGTAATCCTGCAGACCTAGCGACCAGATCTGTAGCAGCCAGCCGCCTTGAGAGTACTTCGTGGTTCACAGGTCCCACCTTTCTACGCAGTACCGACTGTAACATTAAAGACCCCGCCACATTCGAGTTAATAGATGCAGACAAGGATCAGGAAATTCGCCCTCAGGTATCTACTGCAGTTACAACAACTTCTCTTAACCAGTTTAAAACTCACCGTTTCAATAGGTTTTCCACCTGGAGGTCATTAGTTAGAGCTATTACTTGCCTGAACCACATAGCTCAGTCCTATAAACAAAAAACACTGACTCCAGACAATTGCAGAGGTTGGCACCACTGCAAAAACGGCTACTCAGCGACTGACCTAGAACAATCTAAAAATTGGTTAATATCTGTTGTACAAAGAGAGGTCTTTGCTAAAGAAACGTGGATCTTCAACCCACCTCACTCTTCTCACATGGGAGGTGTCTGGGAGAGGATGATAGGCATAGCCCGCAGAATTCTTGACTCTATCTTCCTGCAAGTAGGAACTGCAAGGCTTACTCACGAATGTTTAGTGACCTTTATGGCAGAGGTTACAGCTATCATTAATGCCAGACCTTTGACACCAATTTCAAGTGACTTTGAAGACCCGGTGATCCTCACACCCGCCATGTTGCTCACGCAAAAGACTAATCTTGCCGGTGCTTCAGCTGGAGAGTTTTGTGAGAAAGATCTTTACAAGCGACAATGGAGACAGGTACAAGTTCTTGCCAATACCTTCTGGAGCCGGTGGAAGAAACAATGTATATCTACTCTACAAGTGAGGAGAAAGTGGCACACTGGAAAGCCCAATCTTAAACCTGGAGACGTTGTGCTAATGAAAGACTGTCAGACGCTAAGGAACATGTGGCCTTTAGGTCTGATCACCAAAGTACTCCCAAGCAAAGATAATCGTGTCCGTAAGGTCGAGGTCAGGACCTTTCAACAGAATGAGGTTAAAGTGTTCTTAAGACCAGTGAACGAACTTGCTCTGTTGTTTTCTATGGAAGACTCTGCTAGTGACGTCGTGTGACGTCAGACGGGGAGTGTGCTGTCTATCATAATGTTTATGCTTTAATAAGAAGAATCAGTGATAGATTTGTGTAAAGTGTAATGTACGGTACATTAGTTATAGTGGAGTGTAGCACCATCTAGTGTCCTTTTGTGGTAGTACGGCTGTTAAACCATTTCATATATATTAGTAATGTATAGGAAGGAAGTTATCATTAATCAGAGAATGCTGGGTAGAATCTTGACAGGAAGTGAAGCATTCACCATTTTGTGTCTGAAAGTTATTACTGAAGCGAGGCATGTGTTTCTCATCCATCGCCATCTACCCCTAGAGAGCTAAAAAAGTAAGTTTACTGTATCATCTGGTAATGAAAATGCTGTTATGCATGTAATGTGATGTTTATGAAGTTTGTTTTTACTGTATTACAGTTTCACCTGGCTTGTCTTAATAAATCTGAGATCAAAATAAATATGGTATCCAAGTTTGTGAGACAAGAAGGTTTAGCTCGATGTCTTCGGACAGAACAGAAAGCGTCACATGACATTAAAGAAAAGTATCGGTACTCGGTATCGGTGAGTACTTTTAAAAAGTATCGGTACTCGTACTCGGTCTTAAAAAAGTGGTATCGGTGCATCCCTAGGCAATACTATCTTTGTTTTATTTTGCAGTGAAAAATAAGTTAAAATACATAGATTTTTTGGGGGGGGCCCTTTGTGGATTCTTGCACCGGGGCCCTCAGGTTTCTAGTTACGCCACATATAATTCTGGGGGTCCAGTGCCTGTATATAATTCTGGGGGGCCTGTGCCTGTATATAATACTGGGGGTCCAGTGCATGTATATAGAATTCTGGGGGGCCTGTGCCTGTATATGTAATTCTGGGGGTCCAGTGCCTGTATATAAAATTCTGGGATCCAGTGCCTGTGTCACGGGATGGCCCAGCACCCTCAGCCAGGGGCGGCGCGCAGTGACAGTGGTGACATGGACACTTGGGTGTGGTGGCACGCACCCCGTTTTACCAGTATTTTTATTTAGATGTGACATTGTGTGGTGTAATAAAGTGTTCCCCGTTGGTTATGGTGTAATGTATTTTTCCCTTTGTTTGCCTTGCTCGCCGCCATTTTCCGATTCTTGTGGCGCAGTTGGAATTTCGATTCGGAAAATGGCCGATCCGAACCATCCGGTTCGGATCGCAAAATGGCCGATTCGGACCATCCGGTCCGAATTGGCGACTCCCTGAAGGTTGGTGGCCAATGGGTCCCGGGAGGGCGGGCAAGGAGTCCCATTGTATTCTAATTGTGTGCAGAGGTAAAAAATGCTTGTAATGTAAACAATAAACTCAGATCCTGCAGTGCATTCAGCTTTGTCTGGTGTGTCTTGATTTCCACCGTATTTTCGTATCTGAGAGTCCCCCGCGATCTCAGAGTACGGTGTCCATTCAGGTACGAACCGAAGCGAGCGCTCTGTGCCTGCATCGTGCAGCAGGGCAGAGGCGCAGCGCAAGGAGATTCGGTTCTCAGAGAGACGGAGATCCGAACCGAAGGGCGCGGCGCGTACCGCGCTTCGGTATTGCGAGGGATTGCGGTGCGATCCGAATCCCTCGCCCATCCCGGCAGATCCGAAGATTCCTTCAGCCCTGGTCCGATCCGAAAAGTCTCCACCGAGATCCGAAAAGTTACCCGCACCGCGATCGGAAACGTTTCCCGCAAGATCCGAAACGTTTCCCACATCGACCGAAGATTCCTCCGCGGCTGGCAGATCCGATCTCCACGGACGTCCCACACCCGCAAGGTCAGTGAACCAGCTGCTCGGGACGCTGAGTGCCGTATGGCTCAGTGGTCGGGCTGGTTCTAGGCAGGGGTCCCCTCCACCGCCCGCTAACCCTTCCCCAGGGTCACGCCAGGCCGCACGAGACGCCGAGTGCGCGTCACTCGGTAGTCGGGCCAGCGGTAAGCGAAGGGGTCACGCAGATTGAGCACACCCGCAGGCGGAACAACATCCCATTCCGTCATACTGGTGGCAGCGGTGGGATCGCTCTCTGCAGACCCCTAGGAGACCTACGCCATGGCGGTGTACACCCCCTACAACCGGGACACCCTGCGTGGGATGTTGGAGAACCGGGGAGGAACGCCGGGTAACAAGAAACGGAAGACCCTGATCAAGGAGCTGACCAGGATGGATCAGGACGAGGCGACGACGCCCGTCCCCAGCCCTGTCCACGCAGAGGTGGAGGAAGGCGCTGACCTCAGAGAGGTGCGGCGTCGGATCGCACTGCTTGGAGATGCCCCGACGACAGAGGACCGATGTAAGGTGATTCGGGAGTTCTACCGGGAGGTTGAGCTGGAGAAGGAACGCCAGCACCAGCTGCGGTTGGCAGAGCTCCGCGGAGCAGAAACTGAGTATAATGACCCCGAACCCTACCCCGTGGAACCCTGGGTCGAGACTCACAGCTCGTCTGGAGCTTCACCCTGGGAATCCACAACCCCCAGTGACGACGCTTGCGGGACTCTCAGCTCGTCTGGAGCCTGTACTGAGGACATCACTCATCCCAGCGACCCTCGGATGGAGACTCACAGCCCGCCTGGAGCTGCATCTGAGGACGCCATATTCCCCATTGAGGAGCGGTGCTCCTGTGCCGGCACCTTCGCAGACATGAAGGTCGTGCTGGCAAGAAGGCTGCAGGAGGGTCCAGAGCGGGACCAGGGGTCCACAGAGGAACTGTGGTACGAGGCCCTGGACCATGAGCGGGACTGCCATGATGTGGACATTCCTTCCGACGCTGACGTCTATCGGGAGCAGTACGCTGTGCGAGCAGCGTTCCTGCAGGGCCGGGCCCCAGAAGAGTGGGAGGACGAGCTCTGGAGTCTGGTGCAGGAGGAGGTCGCACTGGACGCCGCGTACCGCGCGCTCCGGTGGCTAACCGCCGCTCCGGCAGTACGCCCGATGGGAGGCAGTTCCGTTGCAGGGCCTCGCTACGGAGGCACAGGACTGCTCTACGAGGGCATGGCCGCCGACCCCGATTTTGGAGAGGAGACCGAGGAACGGATGGAGGACATCCTGGAGCGACGGGAACTGGAGATCCCGTCAGACAGCAGGGACTCAGTGTTTGAGGAGCTGGAGTCCCTAGCTGAGCGAGAGTGGGAGCTCGAGGTGGCTTATCGGAGACTGTTGGACGGCGTTCCGCAGTCGAGCCTGAGCTCCCCGTGGTGGGACGGGTCGACGGAGGAAGTCGACAGTCCCCAGGTTTGGGACCTATGGGAAGCCGAGGCGGACTCATGGGTGCCCGTGGGGGGGTTGTCTGAGGAAGTTACCCCCCTCACCCCGCAAGAGGACAGGGTGGCCGAGGCCACGGGTCCAGCGGGGGAGGAGACGGATGGTCTCCCCGGGATGGGTTGTGCGCAACCGTCATTGCCCCGGGGGTGAAGTGACCATCCTTCCCCAAGGAGATCTCCAACCAGCAGAAGAGCTGGCTACGGGGCAGAGTGCTGCTGGCCTCTGCCCACTGCCCAAAGTCTGCCAGGAGGGGCAGACAGATGGTTCCCCGGGATGGGTTGTGCGCAACCCTTGGTTGTCCCGGGGGGTGAAGCAACCATCCTTCGCCAAGGAGATCTCACCAGCAGAAGAGCTGGCTACGGGGCAGAGCGCCGCTGGCCTCTGCCCACTACTCAAAGTCTGCCCGGAGGAGCAGACGGATGGTTCCCCCGGGACGGGTTGCGCGCAACCATTGATTGCCCCGGGGGTGAAGAAACCATCCTCCCGCAGGGAGATCCTCGCCCAGCTGACGAGCTGGCCACGGGGCAGAGCGCCGCTGGCCTCTGCCCATCCCTCTCAGTTTGCCTCGAGGGCAGCGCGAGGATGACCCTGTACGACTGCCGCGGCAGCGGTCCAGTCCCCTCGTCGGCGGCCAGGGAGAGCAGCCGGGTTTGACCTCGTTTGTCTCCCGGTTGCCGTTTCCGTACCCGGCCAACCAGCAGAAGAGCTGACGCCAGGGCAGAGAGCCGCTGGCCTCTGCCCGTTCCGCCCGATTCGCCCCGAGGGGCAGAGCGTGGATGACCCTGGGCGACTGCCGTTGCATTCCGTGATTCTCCCTTCCAGCTGGCTGGAGGAGCAGCCAGGTTTGGCTCTTGTGGTTCCTTCAGTTGCCGTGCCCGTACCTGGCCCTCCAGTGGAAGAGCTGGCAACGGGGCAGAGCGCCGCTGGCCTCTGCCCATTTTTGCAACCTTTGGGCTCGGGAGCCTTACCCCGCCACGGTCCTGTCCCACGGCTGACCTGGGCACCTGGGGCGTGTGCAGTTAGCACCCGGGTTCCCCAGGTGAGTGACAATCCTGGGGGGGCACCGGAGGCCCTCCGGCCCGAGGCATGTCCTCTCGCCCAGCCGGGGACACCCTCAGGACATGGGGTCCCGACCAAGCTGGCACGGCCGCAAGGCCAAATGGAGAGGGCTGGTGACCCGGCCTCCCCAGACTGACTATGGGCCTGGGAGCACCGACTTCCCCGGTATGACCCGGTGGGGTCAGACCAGGTGCGTCGAACTGGGGGAGGGGGAGGAGTGTCACGGGATGGCCCAGCACCCTCAGCCAGGGGCGGCGCGCAGTGACAGTGGTGACATGGACACTTGGGTGTGGTGGCACGCACCCCGTTTTACCAGTATTTTTATTTAGATGTGACATTGTGTGGTGTAATAAAGTGTTCCCCGTTGGTTATGGTGTAATGTATTTTTCCCTTTGTTTGCCTTGCTCGCCGCCATTTTCCGATTCTTGTGGCGCAGTTGGAATTTCGATTCGGAAAATGGCCGATCCGAACCATCCGGTTCGGATCGCAAAATGGCCGATTCGGACCATCCGGTCCGAATTGGCGACTCCCTGAAGGATGGTGGCCAATGGGTCCCGGAGGGCGGGCAAGGAGTCCCATTGTATTCTAATTGTGTGCAGAGGTAATAAATGCTTGTAATGTAAACAATAAACTCAGATTCTGCAGTGCATTCAGCTTTGTCTGGTGTGTCTTGATTTCCACCGTATTTTCGTATCTGAGAGTCCCCCGCGATCTCAGAGTACGGTGTCCATCCAGGTACGAACCGAAGCGAGCGCTCTGTGCCTGCATCGTGCAGCAGGGCAGAGGCGCAGCGCAAGGAGATTCGGTTCTCAGAGAGACGGAGATCCGAACCGAAGGGCGCGGCCGCGTACCGCGCTTCGGTATTGCGAGGGATTGCGGTGCGATCCGAATCCCTCGCCCATCCCGGCAGATCCGAAGATTCCTTCAGCCCTGGTCCGATCCGAAAGAGTCTCCACCGAGATCCGAAGAGTTACCCGCACCGCGATCGGAAACGTTTCCCGCAAGATCCGAAACGTTTCCCACATCGAACCGAAGATTCCTCCGCGGCTGGCAGATCCGATCTCCACGGACGTCCCACACCCGCAAGGTCAGTGAACCAGCTGCTCGGGACGCTGAGTGCCGTATGGCTCAGTGGTCGGGCTGGTTCTAGGCAGGGGTCCCCTCCACCGCCCGCTAACCCTTCCCCAGGGTCACGCCAGGCCGCACGAGACGCCGAGTGCGCGTCACTCGGTAGTCGGGCCAGCGGTAAGCGAAGGGGTCACGCAGATTGAGCACACCCGCAGGCGGAACAACATCCCATTCCGTCATAGCCTGTATATATAATTCTGGGGGGCCTGTGTATATATAATTCTGGGGGGCCTGTGTATATATAATTCTGGGGGTCCAGTGCATGTATATAGAATTCTGGGGGGCCTGTGTCTGTATATAAAATTCGGAGTGTCCTGTGCCTGCATATAGAATTCTGGGGGTCCTGTGCCTGTGTATATAATTCTGGGGGTCCTGTGCTGTGGATATAATTCTGGGGTCCTATGTATATAATTCTGGGGGTCCTGTGCCTGTGTATATAATTCTGGGAGTCCAGTGCCTGTGCATATAATTCTGGGGGTCCTGTGCATATAATTCTGGGGGTCCTATATTTTGTCCCGGTCCGGACCTGCTTATAACCAGAGTGGATGTTTATATAATGAGGGGGTGGGCCAAAAAAAAAATTCTGACCAGGGCACCCATAACTCTGGTTGCACCACTGGCATTTTTTTCCCACTAAGCATTTTTTTTTTTTTGGAGAAAGGATTTTACCAGGAAGGATACATTGAGATTTCTCTTGTTTTCAAGTATGTCCTGGGTGGCAAGCATGTACCGTTAGGTGTCTTGCCCAGGGATACTTACTAGAGAGGTGCTCTTGCTGGGATCGAGCTCACGTCTCCACAGGCTCTCTCCATGCAGTCAGTGATGTTACCTCTACTCCACCCAGCCGGCAATAAGTGTGTTGATTATGTGATCATGACAGAGTTTAAGGTTGTCCAAAACGCAACAGCAGCACACGTTTCAGCAGGGGCGTCGCTAGGGGGTGCGACCCGCACCGGGTGACACCACCCCCTAGGGTGACACCCTAAAAAATATATATATTTTTTACACAAAAATATTTACCAGGAAGGATACATTGAGAATTCTCTCATTTTTACGTATGTTCTGGGTAGGCAAGGCCTAGGCTGGCACTATCCAGGGGGTGGCAAAAAAAACACCACAAAGAGGATATTCACAGAGCACCGAAATGGCGAAGACATTTCAGTGTTCTGTTGTTCCCCGCACTTTGGGGAATCAAATTTCCCGTGAGAATTCACCACAGGGTCCCTGAAGTGCAAGGAATCAGCCACCGAATGCTGCCGCAAACCCGTTGCCCGCTGTTTTAAAAAGAACTACTGAACAAAAATGTCTGGAATTAACATATAAATTCCTATGAATGATAGTCAAAAGGTCTGTTACAGAAAAAAAAGAAAAATTGCTATTACAATATTTATTTTTTTTGAAAAATGCCTACTAGATACTAAAAAAATAAAATCAATAAATAAAGAAATTTTTTACTAGGGATTAAAGGAATAAACAG
The DNA here is from genome assembly GCA_009667805.1 of Leptobrachium leishanense. NCBI lineage: Eukaryota > Metazoa > Chordata > Amphibia > Anura > Megophryidae > Leptobrachium > Leptobrachium leishanense. Next base: position 76,994,310 of record CM019073.1, on the reverse strand, counting down.
ATTATTAGATATTGGATAAAAACAGGAATATTTTTAACATTGAAACCTATGGTGTTTGCCTGAATAAACCTGCCAAATGTAAACCACCGGACATCAAGACATTTCTTTGCTGTTCGTTGTCTCTGAATAGATTAACCATTACTTCTCTATGGGGACTTTCACTGCCTTCGAACAGGCACCGTACTTGCTGGCAGTTCGCCAAAATTTGTGTGTGAGCATATCACAGAGCTCCACAGCAATAAACCTCACAGTAATGTGCGCCGTCTATTATGAGCATTCAGTGTTACAGTCAGGTCCAGAAATATTGGTTCATCGACACAATTCTAACATCTTTGGCTCTATACACCACCACAATGGAGTTAGACTGAAACAAACACAATGTGCTTTAACTGCAGACTATCAGCTTTAATTTGAGGGTATGTACATCCAACTCAGGTGAACGGTGTAGGATTTACAGCAGTTTGCAGATGTGCCTCCCACTTGTTAATGGACCAAAAGCAATGGGACAATTGGCTTCTCAGCTGTTCCATGGCCAAGTGTGTGATATTCCCTCATTACCCCAATTACAATGTGCAGATAAAAGGCCCAGAGTTAATTTCAAGTGTGCTATTTGCATTTGGAATCTGTTGCTGTCAACTCTCAAGATTAGATCCAAAGAGCTGTCACTATCAGTGAAGCAAGCCATCATTAGGCTGAAGAAACAAAACAAACCCATCAGAGAGATAGCAAGAACATTAGGTGTGGCCAAAACAACTGTTTGGAACATTCTCAAAAAGAAGGAATGCACCGGTGAGCTCAGCAACACCAAAAGAGAAGAGTATGGAGAAGGAAAGGAACTGCTCATGATCCTAAGTATACCACCTCATCAGTGAAGCATGGTGGTGGTAGTGTCATGGCGTGGGCATGTATGACTGCCAATGGAACTGGTTCTCTTGTATTTATTGATGATGTGACTGCTGACAAAAGCAGCAGGATGAATTCTGAAGTGTTTCGGGCAATATTATCTGCTCACACAGTGGCGTAGCGTGGGTTGTCAGCACCCGGGGCCAGCCGAGAATTGTGCGCCCCCCCCAACCTGTGGACACGTTATCATGCCCCGATTCCCTTCCACCATTAGGGCATTGAACCCCTTAACTGTGATACAATGTAGTGTGCAGAGTGTATGAGCGTATCACAGTGCTCCACAGCAATAAAACCCACAGTAATGTGCAGCTCACACATGGATATATATATTGCCTCCAGCAGCTCAAACATGAATATATTTGCCCCAATGCCCCAGGTACCTCAAACATGAATATATTTTCCCCAGTAGCACAAACATGAATATATTTGCCCCAGTACCTCACACACCAATATATTTGCCCCCAGTAGCTCACACGTGAATATATTTGCCCCAGTAGCTCACACATGGATATATTTGCCCCAGTAGCTCACACATGAATATTTTTGCGCCAGTAGCTCACCACATGGATATATTTGCCCCAGTAGCTCACACGTGAATATATTTGCCCCAGTAGCTCACACATGGATATATTTGCCCCCAGTAGCTCACACATGAATATTTTTGCCCCAGTAGCTCACACATGGATATATTTGCCCCAGTAGCTCACACATGGATATATTTGCCCCAGTAGCTCACACATGGATATATTTGCCACCAGTAGCACACACATGGATATATTTGCCCTCAGTAGCTCACACATGGATATATTTGCCCCCAGTAGCTCACACATGAATATATTTGCCCCAGTAGCTCACACATGGATATATTTGCCACCAGTAGCTCACACATGGATATATTTGCCCCAGTAGCTCACACATGGATATATTTCCCACCAGTAGCACACACATGGATATATTTGCCCTCAGTAGCTCACACATGGATATATTTTCCCCCAGTAGCTCACATATGAATATTTGCCCCAGTAGCTCACACATGAATATTTGCCCCAGTAGCTCACACATGAATATATTTGCCCCCAGTAGCTCACACATAAATATATTTGCCCCCAGTAGCTCAAACATGGATTGTGAGTTCCTACGGGAATAGGGCCCTCATCTCCTCCTGTACTGTTTGTCAAATGTTGTTCAATATATTGTAACCCTGTCTATACTGTGCTTATTGTACAGCGCTGCGGAATATGCTGGCGCTTTATAAATAAAGAATAATAATAATAATAATATATTTGCCCCCTCTCCCTCCCCCCAAATCACCGGCTCTCAGGGCCCTCGGGTCGGTAGGGGGGGCGGTTTGGGGCATCATAGCGGGCCCCCGCTGGTTTCCCGGCCTTTGATGGTCATCGTGCTCTTCTTGGACAGCAAGCGGCGCACTCTGTAAATGCCGCGGTGGCACCTGCAGCCCAGTCTAAGCACGTTGCACTGGCGCCGCCCCTCACATGACACATCACGTGAGGGGGCGGTGCAGGCGCCATCGCGGCGTTTCCAGAGTGTGCCGCTGGCTGCCTGTGTGCACTGACCGCACAGGGCAGGGAAACCAGAGGCGGGGCCCACTATGGCGCCCCTGGCGCCCCCAAAAAAACTGCGCCCGGGGCCACCGCCCCCCCCAGCCCCCCCACGCTACGCCACTGTGCTCACATTCAGCCAAATGCTGCAGAACTCATTGGACGGTGCTTCACAGTGCAGATGGACAATGACCCAAAGCATACTGCAAAAGCAACCAAAGAGTTTTTGAAGGGACAGATGAGGAATGTTATGCAATGGCCAAGTCAATCACCTGACCTGAATCCCATTGAGCATGCATTTCACTTGCTGAAGACAAAACTGAAGGGAAAATGCCCCAAGAACAAGCAGGAACTGAAGACAGTTGCAGTAAAGGCCTGGCAGAGAATCACCAGGGATGAAAACCAGCGTCTGGTGATGTCTATGCGTTCCAGACTTCAGGCTGTGATTGACTGCAAAGGATTTGCAACCAAGTATTAAGAAGGGAAAGTTTGATTTAGGATTATTATTCTGTCCCATTACCTTTGGTCCCTTAACAAGTGGGAGGCACATCTGCAAACTGCTGTAAGTCCTACACTGTTCACCTGAGTTGGATGTACATACCCTCAAATTAAAGCTGACAGTCTGCAGTTAAAGCACATTGTGTTTGTTTCATTCCAACTCCATTGTGGTGGTGTATAGAGCCAAAGATGTTAGAATTGTGTCGATGTCCCAATATTTCTGGACCTGACTGTATATGGGAATACTGACTTATGAGTAAAAGTAGTTAGAAAAAACCTGTAAAACTCGAGGGGGGTGACACCATAAGTTACCGCACAGGGTGACACCAACCCTAGTGACGCCACTGCGTTTCAGTATCAATGCATTACAGGTTTATATAGAATATACTGTACTCTCTTTGGGACTATAAGGGCTGCCGTGTGTTGTGTGTTCTTGTCTGTAACTTGTGTCAGTGTGTGTTTCATTCTGTGTGTTTATATTGGAGAGAAGCCTGTGTCAATGGTGCCACCTAGTGGAGACAATAGTGAAAAATTCCACAAAAATAGATGGTATGCAAATAAATAAATGTGTAAATATATAATGATATGATGAGAAATGAACAGTTCTTAGAATGAATCAGCTGCTGTCTCTTTCGATAGGTGGTATATCCAAACCCACCAGAAAAAGAAGAAATCAAGGGGAAAAAAACGAATGAGTCAGCGCTTCCTTCAAAGAGTGTCTTCTTTCTTTCTGTGTACCTTTAAAAATAAGCAAAAATATCTACCATAGCGTAGTAATTTTTCTACACAGCGAGAAAAAACAGAAAGAAATATCACTCACATTCTGGTGTGTCTCAATCAGACACTAGATGCTCCAGGCGGCCTCAATCAGGTGTTCCCATCAAATACTGCCGGCCGCCTGGAGCATCTAGCATCTTAACACAGTCAGGCTCCCCCTCAGGCCAGGGTGCTCTGCTCTAGAATGATTGCAGTTGTTACTAAGTATGTAGCCGCCAGCCATCTGTCTTCTTTACTAGTGATTAGATGGCCGGCGGAGCCGGGCGAGGTGAATGATTGCCTTAAACCGAACGCGCCCTCTGGCCGTGATGGATCCCACCTCTCCTGAATCCGAGAGTTCCTAAAGTGTTTGAAAGCATCAGGGAGCCCGCATTATACGTTATATAACTCATTCTGCCGCTTTGCATTACAATGTAACTACATGACCCACCATTGTGACTAGGGATGAGCTGCTCGGGTTCGGACGGTTCGGGGTTCGACCTGAACTTAGCCTGTTCGGGCGGATCGCGAACCCCGAACATTTCCGGGTGTTCGCCGCATGTTAGACCACAATGGACCACAATGCATTTTCCCACTGCCTGAAGCTCCTAATTGGCTACAGCCTTGCACCTGACCACAGGCCTGGTGCTGGCCGTCTTAAGCAGCAGCAACATACAGAGGACTTGGTGGATTGGCTAACCAGGCCATCCTCATCCTCCAAGTCCTCTGCCAGCCAGGCTTCTAGTGCTTTACAGTCCACCTCAGCTGCCAAAGCATCTAATGCAGCCTCCATGTCCACAGCTACTCCTGCTGTAGCCTCGCTATCACACACGGAGGAGTCAGCTGAATTGTTTGACTACAATGACAGTGACATGCTGCTTGAGGATGCGCAGCAAGTACAGTGCTCTGATTCAATCTCTGAGGTTGAGCAAGGGAGTATAATCAACCTAGAGGAAGGGGGTGCCAGTGATGACACACAAATAACTGGCACTCATGTTGCCCCAGAAGCTGCAGCATACTGCCAAGTTGGCTCCAGTGACGAGGAGATAGGGGGTGAAGAAGATGACATTGATGATAATGAGGTCACTGACTCCACCTGGGTGCCAGATCGAAGTGAGGAGGAGGGGGAGGAGGAGGAGGCACAGCAGACACGAGGCACAACATCCTCTGTGACCAACCGTAGCACTAGCCAGTCCAAGGCATCACATGTCAGAGCTGCTCCGGTGCATAGCACTGTTGTCTCAAAGAACACATGCAGGAAATCTGCTGTCTGGGAGTTCTTTAAGAACTGTGCATCAGACCCCAGCGTTGCTATTTGTAATCTATGTCAGAGGAGGCTGAAGCGTGGGATAAACACCAGACACTTGGGTACCACGTGCTTGAGGCGACATATGAACAAGTGCCACACATCCCGTTGGGGCAAAACTTTGCGTAGGTCCTCCTCCTCCTCATCTGTCTCTACCCACACTGTATGTCCTGCCATGCAATTGCCTACAACCTCCACCGACAGGGATGATGCTACAGTAATGGATGTACCAGCAGGTCCTTCCTCACAATGTGACATCATCCCAGTAGCTGAAGATTTACGCAGTCAGATTACGTTGCCGCAGCTGCTGCAGCGAAAGAAAAAATATAGTCCCAACCATCCCCAAACACAGCGTCTAAATGCCAGCTTAGCAAAATTACTCGCATTGCAGCTGCTGCCTTTCCAGCTGGTGGACTCTGCTCCCTTCCGTGAATTTGCTGAATGCGCTGTACCACAGTGGCAGGTTCCAAAACGCCATTACTTTTCACGCAAGGCCATTCCAGCACTATACCAGCACTATACCAGCACATGGAAGACAATGTTATCCAGTCATTGGGAAAGGCAGTCAGCAGCAAGGTGCATGTCACTTTAGACGCGTGGTCCAGCAAGCATGGACAGGGTCGTTACATTTCCTTCACGGCACACTGGGTAACTCTGATTGCAGCTGGGAGGGATCCAAGACGGGGCTCTGTGCTGGAGCTTGTTCATCCACCACGCCTCCAGAAAGCTGCTTGTATGAGGTCTGTCTGCTCCACCACCACCACCTCTTCCTCCTCCTCCTGTGTCTCTGGGGAAGTGGCAGTTAAACCGACGCCTGACAGGGTCTACGCAATGGCTCAAGCAAAAAGATGCCATACTGTGCTTGAGCTGGTTTGTTTAGGGGACAGGAGCCACACCGGGTCAGAAATTTTGTCAGCTCTGCAGGGGCAGGTGCAGAGATGGTTAACACCACGCCAGCTTGAGCTGGGAATGATCGTCTGCGATAATGGCAGCAACCTTCTCTCCGCCCTACGCAAGGGTAAATTGACGCATGTACCATGCCTAGCACACGTCCTAAATCTGGTGGTACAGCGTTTCCTAACCAAGTACCCAGGGCTGCCAGAGCTTCTCATCCAGGCCAGAAAAGTCTGCAGCCACTTCAGACGGTCATTCCCAGCAAGCGTTCGCCTGGCAGAAATTCAAAGAGAATTCCACCTTCCCACAAACCGTCTGATCTGTGACATGCCCACCAGGTGGAATTCAACATTAGCAATGCTGCAGCGTCTGCACAAGCAGCAGAGGGCCATCAACGAGTACCTGTGTGAGTATGGTACAAGGACAGGTTCAGGTCAACTTGGTTTTTTTTCCCCCCGCAGTGGCTGATGATCAAGGATGCATGCACTGTACTGTCACCATTTGAGGAGGCAACGAGGATGGTGAGCAGGGACAGTGCATGCATCAGTGACACAATTCCTTTAGTGTTCCTGCTGGAGCACACTCTGCGGGGAATTATAGATGTGGCTCTAGAGGCAGAGCAGCGGGAGGAAGAGGAGGCCTTCCCTAGCTCTCAAGGCCCCAGTCTTTCCGCAGACAGCATTCCAGCGGGTCCTACTCAGATCAGACAGGAGGAGGATGAGGATGAGGAGGACTATTTAAGTAGTGGGGGCATTGAAGGTGGGGATTCCTCAAGGCAGGGTTTTGTGTGCCCAGAAACAGAAGGGCTTGTGCATGGCTGGGAGGAGGAAGTGCACGATACGGTCATCCTCATTGACCAGGAAGACTCGGCAGCTAATGCCACCTCCAACCTATGCTGCATGGGCTCCCTAATGATGCAAAGCCTGCTAAAGGACCCCAGGATTCGTGCTATCAAGGAGAGGGATCATTACTGGTTGGCAACCCTTCTTGATCCACAATACAAGGGGAAAGTTGCAGAGCTCATCCTGCCCGCACAGAGGGAGCACAGGATGACAAAACTTGAGGACGCTCTAAAGCGAAACTTGTGTAACACCTTTCCAGGCACTGTTAGATTACCAAGTGCTGACACACGTGCTTTTGAGGCTGCAGGTGATCAGAGGAAAAGCGGTGAAGGCCAGGGCCACTTGACTGATGTATTTTTAAATTTTTTTAGTCCTCCCATACACCTTTTATGGCAAATATGTAGCATATATGCCCTCTTGGAGGGCACTCTAAAAAACCGAATTTTCAGCCCCATTGACTTGCATGGGGGTTCGGGTTCGGTCCCGAACAAATGGGAAGTTCGGGTTCGGGCTCGAACCGAACTCGGGGGGTGTTCGGCTCATCCCTAATTGTGACATGTTAAAAGAGCTAAACTGGCCATCGCTGGAATCTAGACGCACCCTTCACCTTTCCAGCCTGGTGTTTAAGAGCTTTTCTGGGAAGCTGCCACCCTATCTGAATAGACTGCTTCCCCCAGCAGCTCCCTCATCCTATAACCTCCGATCCAGGACCAGCACCTTACTTGCAATACCACAATACAAAAAGACAGTGGCTCGATCCTCATTTTCCTACAGAGCACCACAATTATGGAATAACCTCCCAGACACCATCAAATCTTCCAGTCTTATGTCACTCAAGAGCTCCTTACTAACATACCTCAATACAGAATGCACCTGTAAACATGTAACATAATGACTTTTTCTACATATTTATTTTCTGTTAATCTGTATATTTGTGTTGTTTATTTAATATCTTGCATTGTATTACTTTGTATTTCTGTAACTGTAACACTTCAATGTTCTTGAACCCAGGACATACTTGAAAACGAGAGAAATCTCAATGTATCCTTCCTGGTAAAATCCTTTATAAATAAGTAAATAAATAAATAAATTCACTTCAACAAGACTACCGGAATTTCCGGGAGACTTGGCATCCAGAGCAAGGAAAGTTTTTTTTTTTTTTTTAACACGCGTTGCAGATGTCTCGAATATAACGCGACCCCTCCAATTTTAAGGTAAATTTTTATCACCAAAATCTAGCGGTATACTTGAGTATCTACAGTAATCTCAGGGCATGCCATGGTTTTGAACCACAGAGGGTTAGTTTACTCATGAACAAGATCCCTCCTCTTCTAAACAAAACTGATACTTTGCACAAGCCCAGAGCCAGAGGAGCAGCACAGGAAGTGTCCCAGAGCCAGAGGAGCAGCACAGGGAGTGTCCCAGAGCTAGAGGAGCAGCACAGAGAGTGAGCCAGAGGAGCAGCACAGGAAGTGTCCCAGAGCCAGAGGAGCAGCACAGGGAGTGTCCCAGAGCCAGAGTAGCAGCACAGAGAGTGTCCCAGAGCCAGAGGAGCAGCACAGGGAGTGAGCTAGAGGAGCAGCACAGGAAGTGTCCCAGAGCCAGAGGAGCAGCACAGGGAGTGTCCCAGAGCCAGAGGAGCAGCACAGGGAGTGTCCCAGAGCTAGAGGAGCAGCACATGGAGTGTCCCAGAGCCAGAGGAGCAGCATAGGGAGTGAGCCAGAGGAGCAGCACAGGAAGTGTCCCAGAGCCAGAGGAGCAGCACAGGGAGTGTCCCAGAGCCAGAGTAGCAGCACAGGGAGTGTCCCAGAGCCAGAGGAGCAGCACAGGGAGTGAGCTAGAGGAGCAGCACAGGAAGTGTCCCAGAGCCAGAGGAGCAGCACAGGAAGTGTCTGCAGAGCCAGAGGATCAGCACAGGAGGTGTCCCAGAGCCAGAGGACCAGCACAGGAAGTGTTCCAGAGCCAGAGGAGCAGCACAGGGAGTGACCCAGAGCCAGAGTAGCAGCACAGAGAGTGTCCCAGAGCCAGAGGAGCAGCACAGGGAGTGACCCAGAGCCAGAGTAGCAGCACAGAGAGTGTCCCAGAGCCAGAGGAGCAGCACAGGTAGTGAGCTAGAGGAGCAGCACAGGAAGTGTCCCAGAGCCAGAGGAGCAGCACAGAAGGTGACCCAGAGGAGCAGCACAGGTAGGAGCAGCTCAGTCCCAGAGCCAGAGGAGCAGCACAGGGAGTGACCCAGAGCCAGAGGAGCAGCACAGGGAGTGTCCCAGAGCAAGAGTAGCAGCACAGAGAGTGTCCCAGAGCCAGAGGAGCAGCACAGGGAGTGAGCTAGAGGAGCAGCACAGGAAGTGTCCCAGAGCCAGAGGAGCAGCACAGGGAGTGTCCCAGAGCCAGAGGACCAGCACAGGGAGTGACCCAGAGCCAGAGTAGCAGCACAGAGAGTGTCCCAGAGCCAGAGGAGCAGCACAGGGAGTGAGCCAGAGCCAGAGTAGCAGCACAGAGAGTGTCACAGAGCCAGAGGAGCAGCACAGGTAGTGAGCTAGAGGAGCAGCACAGGAAGTGTCCCAGAGCCAGAGGAGCAGCACAGATAGGAGCAGCTCAGTCCCAGAGCCAGAGGAGCAGCACAGGGAGTGACCCAGAGGAGCAGCACAGGGAGTGACCCAGAGGAGCAGCACAGGTAGGAGCAGCTCAGTCCCAGAGCTAGAGGAGCAGTTACTGGCCATTCGTTCCCCCTCCCCTCTGCAATTTTTAAACAGTGGCTCAAATGAGTCGGTTCACAAGCCGATTCTTTGAGGTGACGGACCCGTGATGAACCGAGTCACCTAAAATAACCGGACTTCCCATCACTAGTAACGCTGCAGAAGACACGGTAATAGCAGTACTCTCTGGCGCGCATGCGTCTCTTTCTTCCCAAGCAAGCGTGTTATGGCCACGCCCATTTAAACGCCACGCCCCCTTCGATTTTGTTAAATAAATTTTATTGTAGTTTTTTTTCCTGCCATAATACATATTGTGTAAAGGCAATCACTAAAATTGTGTAAGTGGGTAGTGGTAATACAATACGGAGTTACGTTATAGTGCCCTTAACAAAAATGGCGGTTTTGGTTCCATTTCCCGCTTCAGAAGATTCTTTTGCTCTGTGTGATGTCACATCCGGGGCAGACTGAAGCCTGTACAGGAAATAAGGGCTAGACCGTCCCTTTTTTCTTCCTTTCCTTCCTCTGGCAACGCGGAGAAAGGTAACGTGTAGCGGCGGCGCCTGAATCAGCGGGAATGGACGGAATCCACGCGTCGGCCGGGGCTCGGTTAAACACCGGTGGCTTGCTTGTCTGGTTTCCGAAAACCTGGTCGATGCTTGGAGCCGTCCTGGGCATTTTTTGTGCTGCAGAGGCTTTGAATAGGCCGCTCCGTCCCATTGTCATCGTGTGTCGGAATGAGCTGGGGATCAGCCGGCCCTGTGCTTCTAGCTGGGGATCAGCCGGCCCTGTGCTTCTAGCTGGGGATCAGCCGGCCCTGTGCTTCATGCTGGATCAGCCGGCCCACACTCCGCTTCATGCTGGGGATCCAGCCGGCCCTGTGCTTCATGCTGGGGATCCAGCCGGCCCTGTGCTTCATGCTGGGGATCCAGCCGGCCCTGTGCTTCATGCTGGGGATCCAGCCGGCCCTGTGCTTCATGCTGGGGATCCAGCCGGCCCTGTGCTTCATGCTGGGGATCCAGCCGGCCCTGTGCTTCATGCTGGGGATCCAGCCGGCCCTGTGCTTCATGCTGGGGATCCAGCCGGCCCTGTGCTTCATGTCCGCTTCTGGGGCTTGTAGTGTAAAGGCGGAATCAGTTTCCTTATTTAAATGGTTTCAGACACTAAAACCCCAATCTGCATGCAGTGTTACCTGCTCCTCCCAATTCCTTCCTATAATCCCACTTGATTCTCCCATCTCACATAAATACTGAATGACCTGAAATCTTTACTTTGTGTATTTAGTGTTTGCATGTTACAGATATAAAGTATTAAAGCCTGTGGCCACTAACAGTAATCTCTCTCCTTACAGACATGTAGTTGATCACGAACATTAAAGGAATACTGTTAAAAATAGAGGGCTCCCCCCCCCTTTTTTTATTTTTTAAATCTTTTGTCCCTATGCTGCTGACAGTCTCTGCTTAATTTAATCAGCTTTTTGCCCCTCTTCAGGTCTGGAAGTCCCTGTAATTTCGCTACACAATTTGCACGGTGTGTAGGATCTGGGAATTGTGCATCTCGGCACTTGCGCACTTTACGTACGCAGATTCCTTGGCATCTGCAGAACGACGGCGACGCAAAACTGACCATTTGATTGCTGCGCTGCTGTCGCAGGCGTTTTTAATGTCCCTATTGACCGATTTAGTGACCGGCAGCCAGGCTTTTGATGTAGGTGGAGGAAACTGCTCCGTTTCATCCAGAATTTTAAGATCGGGCAGGAGGAAGAAGGGGGTGACCGTTATAAAAAGCTAAAGTGGTCAGGATGCAGTGTGTACCTTAAAAACATTGGCCAAATTAAAGATGAAGAAATTCTGACATGCAGCTGCTCATTGAGAAGCTTACTCTGTGGGGTCCCTGTCCTGCTAGGAGTCTGAATTGGCAACATTGTAAGCAGCCCAGATTTAGGCCCGTTCACACCAGAGGCCTGTTCAATACCTCAGCAGCTGCTGAATTGCTGCAGCGCAGCAATTCAGTTTGCTGCAGCAGTGTCGTTGAACCCTTTTTGGATGTGAATTTTGAATCCAAAATGGCCGATTTCTTAATGAAAAATTCAGATTGTTTTTCGGATCAGTCGGACAAAATATAATAAAGAGAAGCAGTCAGCACAATTCCGTTTGGTATGCACACACCACAAAATGATAGGTTTTACTGAATAAACGTTATGTTTACTTCTGAAACAATATATAAATTGAACTGTATATGTCTATGTGCAGGGGGAAATAATAAATAAATATTTTGTGCTTGGGTGAACAAAAACCTCAAAATTAACATTGCTGTACGGAATTACTTGCTTCGAGGCGGCGGCCATCTTGCTGTACGGCATTGTTACTTGCTTCATGGCGGCGGCCATCTTTATAACGTCACACTCAGCATCTCCTCGGGTCGCTGCAAGTGCTAGGTTAGCACTGCTGAGCGGTTGAACGGCGTTCAATGGCAAGTTGCTATTTTAGCACTTGCAGCGGCTGAGGTATTGAACAGGTTCCTGGGCTTTTTTACAGCGCGGAAATCCCATGCTTTCCTATGGGGCCCGTTCACACCTGGGCGTTTTACAGCGCATCGGACAGGGCTTGACAAATTTGCTTTGAATCTAGGAGCCAGCTATAAAAGTTAGGAGCCAATTTTTTTATTTCGGACTAACAAAGCTTTACTTTCAACAACTAAAGCTACACAATACCCTTTGTTTTAAGACTGAGTATGAGTACCAATATTCTTTTTGCCAGGTACTCACCAATACTTTTATTGTCGTGACGCTTTCCAATAAAGTTTTTGCTGAAAGTTTGTCCAATTTATGATAGGGTGCCGGCCATACATTGCAATACTATTTATCCGCCGCAAACAGACCTCATATATTTATTTATAAAGGAATTTACCAGGAAGGATACATTGAGATATATCCAGCCCTGGAGTATGTATTTATATATTTTCATTAAATGTAAGACAGAAAGAAAACATTGAAGCCAACTAGATGTTTTTAGATGCCAAAGATTGCTTTTAGATTGGTGTAAAATAAACTGGACATTTAGGAGCCAGGAATAAAATTCTAGGAGCCAGTGGCTACCAGGCCCAAGGACTTGTCAAGCCCTAGCGTAGGAACTCGCTGTAAAAGGTCCTATGCACAAAAGTACAGGAGCTTCTTTGGGGCGTAATGCGGCGTGTTCAGCCATAGACTACAGCGTGAACGCGCTGCAATGTGCGTTTTTTACGTTTGCGCGATATGTGCGTCAAGCGCACAGGTGTGAACCCAGCCTTAAGCATTGGTTCATGTCTTCAACTCTCCAGTTTAACATAGTCATGGTCTGTTACATCAAAACCTTGTTTATTCAGCATATGGGCATTTACACCCTATGCCCCTCAGATTCTGTTATGCGCTTCTTCTGCTAGAAATCCAACATGCTTTTTCTTAATGCGATTCATGGCATGTAAGTTTATTTATTTTTTTTACGTGAAAATTGGAGACTCCTCAAATGTTTCTGAACTTCTTTGGCCATCTATTACAAAGAATTCTGGGAATTGTAGGCAATCAAGATGGGGGCAGAGTTTGAGATCCCTGTGCTATGGGGTACCAGACTGCAAAGAGTGAACCTCACTCCTGTATCTGTTCAGCAATTTTATGTAAGAGTGTGACGCTTTGATTTAACTATCTAGCTCGGAACTGTCAATACACAACCCGATGCTTTCACAAATTTTGATGGTTTATATTCGATCAAGCCTGGTGAAACTGGTGGATTTTCTGTACAGGGAGCTGTCACTAGGTTTTTGTACATTTTACCGTTCTGTCTGCCAAAGTTATCCAGCGTAGTTTTTAGTGGCGCTTCTAACTTCTCCACAGCAGTTCCTCCCGCGGTTATTCATCTTGGTTTCAACTTCTTTCAGTTGTCAAATTGTTTTTAAGAGCGTTACTTTAACATTGCTGAAGTCTATTCACCAGTGTTAGTGGAACACCTCATCTAGATTGTAAATTTCCACATATCCTCATGTATCTGCTGGCAGGAATACTGACCTGCTTCCTGTATGTATTGTAGAATTGTCCAGTCTTTACCAATTGCACCTTGTACAGCGCTGCAGAATGTGTTGGCGCTTAATAACACCGCTAAATGTAGATTATCCGTAATTTACGAATTTTACAGAATCATAATTGTGGTGCCTTTTGTTAACTATTGTTTGCATCAGCTTCACCTGCTGTTACTGAATTCTTTCTCTGAATAGCAGACGTGCACCTTGGTTGCAACAACTGTGAACAATGGGGTTAGTGTACTTTATAGATAAGTCCTTATGTTCTGGGTGTGTTGCTTCGAAACTAATTCTTAAATTGCGAGATGAAAAATAGTCAAATTTCTGCATCACTTGACGATTGAGCCCCTTCGCCATGTGTCACTTTATTTAGAATAGAAATCAGACTAATTGTTTCTTTTTATTTCAGTGTTGAAGATGTCGTCCCACTTGCAGTGGATGGTTATTCGTAACTGCTCTAGTTTCCTCATCAAGAGAAACAATCAGGTCTACAGTACGGTAAGCAGGGTTTATTCATAGGACTGAATTGTGATCCTTGTGGGTATTTTTTTTTTTAACAATTTTGCTGTTCAATAATTTCATGGAAAAGCCAGACACCAAAACAGACAGTAAAAAAGTTTAATAGGTCATGGGCAATGTTTCGGTTGCAATGGCAACTTTTTATGCAACCAAAACATTGCCTAGATCATCCTCCCCCGCCTCGCATAGCGTGTCTGACTTCTTTTTCCGTTCGGAGATGTCTTTGAACTGGTGTACATACAGTAGTGCAGGGATCAAAATTTCAAGTCCCAAGTTACTCGCCACCAGTTGCTCCACGTAACCCTACCCAGCCCTGAACTCTGCCCCTAAACACACACCCTTAAATTACACTGTCAAAGGTTTTATTTAGAATAAAGTTATAAAAAATTAAATACCCAGACATCAGAACACAGATACATGTATACCCAGGCATCAGACCCCAGTATGAGCAGAGCAAGGAGGCAGGGAAGCTCCTCTCCACCCCCCCCCCCCCCCGCCAGTGACAGAGACAAGCTTGGTCAGGTTAGGCAGCTAGTCCCTGCCACCGTGCAGCCTGGGGAAGGGGTCTGCACAGTGGCACCCCCCAAATACGCAGCACGAAATAATTTATTGTGCTGCCTATGTGTGCATTTCCACTCGCCCTCACTTAATTTCCACTCGCTAAATGCGAGTAGGTGAGTGGAAATTTTGAGCCCTGCAGTAGTGTATGTATTTTTATCCCAGTAAATTGAAGTTGACGGGTGCACTGTTGTCTCCTGTTGTACATTATAAATGGGAAGTGTTGAAGAATGTATTCTTCAAGCCTTACTCCCTTTAGGCTGGCGGCACACTATCAAACATTTGCGTCCGTCTGACCGTACTGTTTGCTGACCGTCATAGTTTTATAAAGGAGTCAATTAAATACACCACACAAAGCCCCTGCGCACTTGTTCACGGACGGGCAAAGCATAAAGTCACGGACGCAAAAATAACATTGACGTTAAAAAGCTAAACGGACGCAGAAACAACGCTTCCATGTATTTTCCTAGGGTGTGGAGACATCAGACATTACGGACGCACTTCATGCAGTACTCACAATATCTCCCGTGAAAAAGTGCGTCCGTAATGGACGCAGTACACTATGCTCGTGTGCTGGCTGCCTTTTAAATTGCATCACAATGGCTCCTTTAGTTATTTGCTGTCGAGGAGCAGCATTTGCAGTGAAAATACATACTTGAAAACAAGAGAAATCCCAATGTATCCTTCCTGGTAAAATCCTTTCTTTAAAATAAAAAAATGTCATTCAACAATGCAAATTTTCTTCCAAAATAATGTAACTTGCCATCCATAAAAGTCATCTCTAGTCATACATTAAAATGTATCCGCTTCTGTTTGCATACCGAAAGTTGCAGCCATGCCTTTCTTTGGTTCAAGTAGAAATTAACAAATACTAAGGTTGCTTTGCTCTTCACGAGAGTTTGGTGACCTGAGTGCTCAGTGACAGTTGTCTAAATTCTTGCGGTCAATCTGAATTAAAGGGGCACTTTAAAAAGCCATGACCACACAAAGTGCACCTGTCCTGCCAAACACAAATGACAAAGGTGAGCAAAAATAGAAAAAAAAATATTGGGCACAGGCTGTAATTATTTAAGGGCAAAAAAGAGCTCTATTTTTCAATAGTTTCCCTTTAAGAAGTCATGGTGGCAGTGGTAGAGTCTAACAGTTCTTGGAAATACCAAAGATGTTGTTTTTTTCTCTTTCTAAAAGTTCCTTTTTTGTAAACTGCCTCAATTGATTTGTCTTGGCAGAGTTTCTCATGTCAAGGTGACTTAAAGGTCGAATACAAGCAGTAAATGTTACTTACATTTAAAGCACAGGTGTCATGTTTGCTGCTCAGTTCTGCCCTTGCCTGTCCACTACCAGATGGCTCTTGTGCCCTCACCTGACCAGAAGCATCGGATTTATCCTATGGTTTAACCTCAGGTTGCTGTGTCGATTCTGTTATACCCTTCCAGGCTCTAACATCTTGATGACAGGCAGGTGCACTTGTTTAATAAAATTGCCATCTATTCCTCAGACTACGTGTTTGTGCCATCACATGCTGGGGGGAGGGGGCAGTCTCTGAACAGAGGCTAGTGTACTTTTTTTTTTTTTTATAGGTGTGGATCAAGGAGTTTGTCACAGTTTCATTATGATGCATAGTGGTCCCCGAGTCCCAAAGGAAAACGTTTTCTGTAGTTTAAACTATTTTATTCCATTGCAAACTTGGAGACCTTAAAATTATTGTTTCAGTGTTTGCTCCGTATGAACATTCATCCATGTTTTTTTCTGCATCTGCTACTAGGAACCAAACAACCTAAAGGCTAGGAACTCGTACCGGTACAATGGACTCATCCATAGGAAGACTGTTGGTGTAGAACCTGCTGCGGATGGAAAAGGAGTGGTTGTCATTTTGAAAAAACGTGCAGGTAAACCTTGTTGTGCCTCTGTGTGAATATAAATGCACGTGGTTGTGTAGGTACTTGGCTTTGGCCATAGCCAATTTTTTTTTACGTTTTGAAGTCCTTTTTTTTAATTTCTCGGACTATATAACTAATATCAAAAGCTGTATCCCATATCTTTAGTTCTCTTCCAGGCTTTGTTCATAACTTATTTTATTTATTTATAAAGTATTTTACCAGGAAGGATACATTGAGATTTCTATAGTTTTCAAGAACATTGAATTGTTACAGAAATACAAAGTAATAAAAAATGCAAGATAATAAAAAAAGAAACACAGCACATATTAACAGAAAATTAATATATTCACTGTTGCCTCAATACAGAATGCACCTGTAAACATGTATGTTAATAGGGAGCTCTTGAGTGACTTTAGACTGGGGGAAGATTTGATGGTGTCTGGGAGGTTATTCCATAATTGCGGTGCTCTGTAGGAAAATGAGGATCGAGACACTTTTTTTTTTTTTTTTGTATTGTGGTATTGCAAGTAAGGTGCAGGTCCTAGATCGGAGGTTCTAGGAAGAGGGAACTGCTGAGGGAAGCAGCCTATTCAAGTATGGTGGCAGCTTCCCAGTAAAGCACCAGGTTGGAAAGGTGAAGAGTGGGTCTAGATTCCAGTGACGACCGGTTTAGCTCTTTTAACATGTCATAATGGTGGGTCATGTTACATTGCACAACTCATTCTGCTGCTTTGTGTTACAATGTAGTAAGTTTATGAAGGTGTGTTTGCTGGGCAGCTGCACACACTACATCTCTATGGGGAGCTTGCAATTTATGTAGTTTAGGTGCTGTTCCAAAGAGCATCGTAAAGTTCTATCAAGATGTGAAACATAATGTGTGCCCTCTACAAAATGTCAATTCCTCCCATGATTCACAAATGACTAAATTTTTGCTTACAAATATGTGGGAAGAAAATATTTTTTTTTCAGTCTCTAAAGGCAACTTGCTTTTTCAAAAAAGAAAACCTGGTAAATTAGGTACACGGCAGTCATGCATTATTAAGCTCACCCCTAGGTCAACGCAGATAAAATGTGTGGATCTTAAATATTCACGTAGGTGACGTTCTCCACCTGTTGGTGTTTTCTTAATCTTTGAATATGCAAATCAGTTTAACCCCTTAAGGGCCGCTGACGTACCCTGTACGTCTTGTCCTCGGGTCTCCCTTAGACCCGCGGACGTACAGGGTACGTCAGCAGCGCCTAATCCCCCTCCCGTCCGATACTCGCCTCCCTCGCCTGATCCCACGTGATTTACATGGGCAGGCGAGGCTGACGTCATCAGCAGGCGTCCCCATGCATTTCAATGGAGGGGAGGGGGGGGCTTCTTCGGAGCCCTCTATCTCCCCAACCATTGAAGCTAGGGAGATGCCGTTTGCACCGCTGGAGAGGGGAGAGCCTCAGCGGTGTATGGCATTAACCGTTTCGCCGCCGGATCACGTTGCGGCACCAAAACGCGATTCAAACCTGGAGGGGGGGCTGACCTCTTGGATGTCAGCCAGGCCTCCAGGTCCCCACCCACTGACAACCTCACCATATGTGTGAGGATGTCAGTGGGCCAGTTAACCATCTAGCTGCCATGTAGAGATAAGGGGATCCTAAGGATCCCTTTTATCTCCCGATCCATGGCAGCTAGATGGTCATATTTCGCATCATTTGAAAGGCCTGATTATGGCCTTTCAAATGATACCAAACATGACCAGGTTTGGTTTTATAAAAATAATAATAAAAAAATTAAATAAAATAAAAAAAATTTTTTGTCTGGGGGGTTTAATTAAATAGGACCTAGGCTGTCATCTAAAAATAATTAGCACAAAATGGTCAGAATGAGCGCAGCGCACATAGGTGAACTGTCTCAGCAGTGAAGGGGTTAAAAAGCAAACGCATGTAAAAATTGGGTACTTCTAGTCTCGGGACAAAATTTTGAACCTATTTAGCTGGGGTCGTTTTGGGTGGTTGTAGATTTTGGGGATTAAATGACAAAAGTGTTTTACCATTTTTTTCCTAATATTTCATTTTTTTATAGTAAATTATTCGATATGATGGAAATAATGGTATTTCTAGAAAGTCCATTTAATGGCGGGAAAAGGTGTATAATATGTGTGGTTTGAATAAACGAGTAAGAGGAAAATTTGACCTAAACACTAACAGGGCAGAAACGTAAAAACAGCAGCGGTCACTAAAAGACGGATTTGTGTAAAACCGCCCGGTCACTAAGGGGTTAAATGTGACATTTTATACTGTCACCTCGAAATATATATTTTTTCTGATTTACCTGTCACAATTTGTGAACCATAGTCTTTCTTTCAGTAGGCCTCTATACTGGTTGTATGGTAATCAGTCATTTAAACTTCTTAGGTCAAAGAAAACCCGCTACCTCCTATGAGAAAATAACAATTAACAAGAACTCCCGTGCCACCCTGAGCAGCCTGCGCCATATCATCCGCAAGAACAACTACAGGAAGGACCTCCGCATGGTAAGTGATTTAAAATAGCATTTTACTTCCTAAATAATTGGCACTATATAAATTGCGAGATCTGCAAAGTGTTCTAATAAAAACATTCAGGATATGCATGAACTTTCAAGATGTGAATGGTTTGCTGCGGATCACTATCCTGCCCACTACTACATAATCCAAACTAATCTGCGCCTGCTCACCAGTTCTTTAACTCTACTGTCCTGTCACTTCAGCATTCTTAACCATTGCTATTCTATGATCTCTCTGATCTAATGTTTCCCTACCAACCATTAGTGAAACTCTACTACTGAAAGATCACAGAAAAACAATGTTCTTCTGCAAATGTTCCCTTCTTCCCCAGTAAAAAAAAAAGTTCACCTATCCCTCTCTACTGCTGTCAATGGCATGATTTCTGATTTCCGGTATTCATTGTGCTATTGCTGCTTACAATTGCAAAATTTTCATATTTTGTGGCAGAATTGTATTAACAAAGTGGGTGCTTAGCTCCCATCATAAGCTATGCAACTCTAGCAGCCAGCCCCGGAACCTGTACAAAGAAAGTGCTCAACCCTGTATGTGCCTACATTAAAAATGAGGTTTCTGGTTTTCTTAGTGGCCGTTTTAAGCATAAGCCCAACTGCCACGAGGTGGGTCAAAACAAAAAGGTGCAAAAATCCACAAAGAAATGTGAATGTGTGGGGGAGTTACAAACCCTATAGTAGTGTTTCTCAACTCCAGTCCTCAGGCCCACTAACAGGCAAACATGGCCCGTATTGGGTCCTGAGGACTGGAGTTACACTACCTAAAGAGAACATCTCAAACAGTGCTAACTTCTTATTTCTACCATTTTTTATTAAAATGTGCAACTAAATCGTGCTACGAAATAACTTAAGGCGACTTGAAGAAGTATACCGACGGAAACTGGTCCAACACCCAAAACAAGGTCATACTGCTCATTTAAACGGGAAGACAAACCTCCCTATTAGGGGCAAAACAGAAAATGTGGCCATTTATTAACATCATAAAGGCGAATATTTATAATACATTACCTATCAGGGATGCACCAAAATGAAAATTTCCGGCCAAACCTGAAAATCAGACATGAGAACCTGGGCCTGGAGCAAGCTGAGCCTGGAGGCGGGCCTCCAGGCCCAGGTTTGCATGGCTGATTGGTTGCACCTTACATACTCACCTACTTCGCTACTGAGCTCTAGCGGGGACAGTCCTCTGGCTATCCGCAGGCTGTTAGGCCGTCCTCTAGGCGAATGCTCGGCTGGGCCTTGAAATCCAAGCCGGGGGCTCGCCTGAGCCTGGAGGACAGCCGAGCAGCCTGCGACAGCCTGAGGACTGTCACCGCTGGAGCTCAGGGCCGACGTAGGAGAGTATGTTGCCTACACATACTCGCCAACATCGGCCCTGAGCTCCTCCAGCGGTGGGAGTCCTCCTGCATCCAGTGCCCGCTCTGTCAGTCGCCGGGAAGACGTCACGAAAGCCTTTGACCCAGGGTCAAAGGCTTCCGTGACATCATACCGGCGACCAACGAAGAGAGGATGCAGGATGACTACCACTGGTGGATGCTGATGTAGGGGAGTGTGCAACCGGTGGAGGACTCAAGGCCGATGTAGGGGAGTGTGCCCTCCACCCCACCCCCAACAAAATTTGCCACCTGGGCCCCTGCTCAGCCGGCCTTCAGACTCAGGCGAGCCCCCTTCTCGGTTGGCCCTCTGGCCTGAGCCTGGAGGACAGCCGAGCAGGCAGCTCGGCCGGCCTCCATGCTCAGGTGAGCACCTGGCGCGGCTGGGCCTCTAGGCCTGGCCGAGCCGGGGACTCGCCTTATCCTGGATGCCGGCCGAGCAGACTCAGGCGAGCCCCCGGCTCGGCCGGGCCTCCAGGCCCAATTTTGAAATGGAAATTTTCGCACTTTTTTTTTTTTGTTTTGCCGAAAAACACAATTTTTGGCCGATTAATTTTCAGTGCATCCCTATCTATTCTACACCCAAAAAACAGCATTAATTTTCAAGGTTTCACAGAAGTGCGTTTTGAGTAGGTCAGTGTTTATCTGCCCAGAAGAGCAGCACATGGATTCCTGCCATAGTGAATTCGCACTTCAGTCTTTTTTTTTAAACATTTTTTTTTTTTTAAGTTGTTTACAAGCTGCGATTTATCTTTTTTTTTTCTACTCACATGTAAGATTACATTTTTCCATTTAACCAAGGTTTTATAGGTTTGGCTCAATTTACGATCTGAGAATTACTACTCTTAATGCACCACGATGACCTCCATTACCGCTTAAGATTGTGTTTCCAGTGACCCTGTCCCCTTTGAGAACTCGAAGCGAAGATCTTCGGTCTCAGACTAATGTCAGACGAGCGCACTGTGTGCTTTTACTGATGTGCCTCCCGGCTTCCATTGCAGTGTTGTGACACTACGACAGGGCCGGTCACATGCTGTTGCTTGCACACGATAGTGGCTGTGCTTCAAGCCTCACTGTCGAAGCGCTACGACAACCGTTCTACTGGGCTGCAAAGTGCGATCCTCCATAGGAGGAGCGAGCCTTGCAGCCCTGACTGCGCTCAGAGATGGCCAGACGGAGATCAGTGGTAGGAACGTCCACTCTCAGAGATTCCTTCCACTATTAAAAGCACTTGTCTGGCAGCTTAATGGCTATGTATCAGGTGCTGCTGCTGCTGAGACTTCACATGTTTGGTTCTTCCGGGTGCAAAAACTATTAGCAAGATGGTTGTGTTCGAGTTCAGCGTAATGTTTCCTTTTTCTTTTTTCCATTTAGGCGGCACTCAGACGTGCTAGCGCCATCTTAAGAAGCCAGAAACCAGTTGTGGTGAAAAAGAAGCGCGTCCGTGCTGCAAAGACTGCATAAATTGTTCTACAGATACTCTAATAAAGAGAATTCTACAAATCTGTTGGAGAGGTTTCACTTTGTCTTTGTTATACCTTTTAGATCTTCTTGCCAATTAGTTTAATTTGTCCAAGCTGTACGGAAAGCCACTAAGCTGTAGGGTCTACTCAAAAATAGGTTAGCACAACCTGTTACTTTGGAGGTCACTGCATATTAAAGATAAGCTGCTTAGTGCTGCTTGTGTTCCACCCACTTAGCGAGATTGTCTGGCAGCTAACGGGATTTCCGAAGCGAGATTAATGTCTGGTTATTCAGTGTTAGGTCTGTGATTTTATTAGGCGTGCAAAGCATATTCCGGCCTTGATATGTAAGGCTAAAGTAAATCCTAGAAATTCAGTACAGGCAGGAAAATGGGTTTTACAGACTTAAGTGTCATGGCTACGCAAATTGACAATCTGATAACCAACAGAATGACAATTAAGAATAATATCACACTTTAACCCCTTAAGGACCGCTGACGTACCCTGTACGTCCTGTCCTCGGGTCTCCCTTAGACCTGCGGACGTACAGGGTATGTCAGCGGTGCCTAATCCCCCTCCCGCCCCATACTCGCCTCCCTCGCTGGATCCCTCGGCGATCTGGCAGGGAGGAAGCCTGCCCATGTGATTTACATGGGCAGGCGAGGCTGACGTCGCCACGCTGCGTGGTGACGTCATCAGCAGGCGTCCCCATGCAAAGCAATGGAGGGGAGGGGGGGCTCCTTCGGAGCCCTCTATCTCCCCAACCATTGCCGCTAGGGAGATGCTTTTTACACCGCTGAAAAGGGGACAGTCTCCCCTTTTCAGCGGTGTATAGCATTAACTGTTTAGCCGCTGGATCACGTTTCGGCGCCAAA
This sequence comes from Leptobrachium leishanense, assembly GCA_009667805.1. Taxonomy (NCBI): domain Eukaryota; kingdom Metazoa; phylum Chordata; class Amphibia; order Anura; family Megophryidae; genus Leptobrachium; species Leptobrachium leishanense. Next base: position 76,971,605 of record CM019073.1, on the reverse strand, counting down.
ACGCGATTCAAACCTGGAGGAGGGCTGACCTCTTGGATGTCAGCCAAGCCTCCAGGTCCCCCCCCCCACCCACTGACAACCTCACCATATGTGTGAGGATGTCAGTGGGCCAGTTAACCATCTAGCTGCCATGTAGAGATATGGGGATCCTTAGGATCCCCTTATCTCCCGATCCATGGCAGCTAGATGGTCATATTTTACATCATTTGACAGGCCTGATTATGATACCAAACATGACCAGGTTTGGTTTAAAAAAAAAAAAATTTTTTTGGGGGGGGGGGGGGAAGAGTTTAATTAACTAGGACCTAGGCTGTCATCTAAAAATAATTAGCACAAAATAGTCAGAATGAGCGCAGCGCACATAGGTGAACTGTCTCAGCAGTGAAGGGGTTAAAAAGCAAACACATGTAAAAATTGGGTATTTCTAGTCTCGGGACAAAATTTTGAACCTATTTAGCCGGGGTCTTTTTGGGTGGTTGTAGATTTTGGGGATTAAATTACGAAAAAGTGTTTTTTACCTTTTTTTCCTCATATATATTTCATATTTTTTTATAGTAAATTATTCGATATGATGGAAATACTGGTATTTCTAGAAAGTCCATTTAATGGCGGGAAAAGGTGTATAATATGTGTGGGTTGAATAAACGAGTAAGAGGAAAATTTGACCTAAACACTAACAGGGCAGAAACGTAAAAACAGCAGCGGTCACTAAAAGACGGATTTGTGTAAAACCGCCCGGTCACTAAAAGGTTAAAGAGCATTGTGTTAAATCATCAGTCTAAAAAGCACAAGCCAAGTGTATTAAGGCATTGTATATTTTGACATAATTTAGTTTGTATCAAATGTTTAATCTGGAATGACATGTTTTAAGATGGGCAAATATAATTTGTATATTTTTTTATTTTTTTTGCGACCGTATTTTACCAGGAAGGATACATTGAGATTTCTCTAGTTTGAATATGTACTGTTAGGTGTCTTGCCCTAGGACACTTACTGGAAAGGTGCTCTTGCCTGGGTTCGAACCTGTCTTCACAGCATATTTATAGAGCAGTGATGTTACCCCTATTGCACCCAGCCAGGATGATATAAAGATGAGATTATCACATGTCCATATTGTCTTTGCGTGAGAATGATTAGAAAATGAATTAAATCTCTGCAGATTTAATGTTGACCCACCATAATTTATTTTCTATATCTAGTATATGGTTTGTACATCCTGCAGGGCAGTACTATCCAGGAACATGTTATATATTCTGGCCAGAAACAAAACCCATTACCGAATGTTTTAATTCTGTAATTCCCTTCCCTCATGTTTATTATGCTGTGGCACTGTGTCTCCTACATATTTGTATAATAGACATTTGTCTAAGTTCAACCTTCCACATACCCTATAGTTGCTGTTGATCCAGAAGAAGGCAAAAAAAATAACACTTGGTGCATCTTCCAATTCTGACGAAAGGGGAAAAAATCTTCCTTAACGATTCCTTTTAAGGTCAATCAGATTCAACATCCAACACAACTTTAATTCTTAAATCCATTTATAGTACATTACCAGCAAAGCACCGGAATCTTTCTAAAGGCATCAATTGAAGCTGGTCAGACGAGTGTAATTTGAAGAGCAGAAGGAATGTCTGAGAGCTGACGTTCCTCCGACTCAATGCCCGTCTGGCCACCTCGCTGAGCGCACTTATGCAGCCCCGTCAACACGCGTCCTAGTACTTTGACAGAGCGGATGTAGCACAGCTGCTGTTGTGCACGCTGCTCTCAATTCTGTGGACGCCAGAAGGCACGTCAGTACGGGGTGCACATAGTGCCCTCTGACGCCAGCCTGAATCTGATAAACCTCTTTAGGAAGAGAATTCCACATTGTTTGTACTGGGGGTAAAAAGCATGGTAGTTGACAAGATCGTCTTTTTCAGTCGCAGTGAATACGGTGTTTTGTATAGTTCTATTGATGAACAGGTCACCGGAGACCTTTTTGTATTGTGCATACATGTAACTTTGCAAGAAGACTTAAATGTTACAGCAACTAGCAAAATATTGTGAGTAAAATGTGTGGACTATGCAAATTCATACACATAAATGTATTGCTTCAGATCCACATCGTCCAAAAGAAACCCAATTTTGTGTATTGGGTAACTTGGTGGGATAATGACATGTCCGTGATGTGGCTGTTGGCACTTTTTGTCTAATATTTAGCTAGTTGGTGTATTCCACTTTGCAGTCTGGATTGTCATAAGATGGTAAAGTAATACTGTGTCTATGCCATTTTGACATTTAACTTAATTCCCCATGTATGTCCTTGCTGTTTCCCAAACCTGTCCTCAGGGCCCTCTGACAGGCAAGATTTTACAGATCACCAGGAGGAAATGCGAACTGAATCCTGCAATCACTTGAGCAACAAATTCTATCACCTGTGCTTCAGGTAGCTTGCAAACCTGGCCCGTCATTGGGTCCTGAGGACAGGTTTGGGAAACACTGATCTACAAGAAGGTTTGGAGAACAATCAGGAATACTGTACTAGGTTGATCCATTGTCTGATAAACCATAATTTTGCAATTCAAATAAATGTTAAGAACTGGCTATGTATGATAATACTGGCATGGGATAATTTATGCCAAGACCTCAACCTGTTTGTGTTTTTTTTTTATTTTGTCTAAATTGGTGTTTTAAAATATTCTACCTTGAAAAATTCAGATGGAAAGGTACATAAAGCTACCATGCATTCAGTTGTGTTGAGCTTTGTATCGAACCACATCCTCTAGATCAGGTTCCCAAACCTGGTCCTCAATCCCCCGAAGGATGGGGTCAGACAAGCGTACTATGTGCACCCATTGTGACACTTCGGGGGCCCGGCCGCATGCTGTAGCGCGTGCACGATTTGCGTGCGCTACTGTAGTCGTGATGCGTCCGTTCAGAAAGCCTCCCCATCGAAACACTACGATGCGCTTTCGATGGGGCTGCAAAGCACAATCCCCCATAGGAGGATCGAACCTTGCAGTGCTGAGTGTACTAACTGTGCTCAACGAGGTGGCCAGACGGGCATCAGAGTGGAAGGAACATCCACTCTCACGGCCGTTCCTTCCGCTCTGCAAAAAAACTCATCTGACCCTGACCTAACATGTGGAAAACCTGGCCTATCTTAAGCACAGCACGGTGATCTGTTTTTGTTGCTCAGTGATTGCAGTATTCTGTCATTTCCCTGAGGGAATCCTTAATCTGGCCTGTTATGGGATACTTGAGGACTGGAGTTTAGAACCACAGTTCTAGATTATAAACCCATCTGAGCAGGGCACAGCAAACACCTCGTTTCTGTTAATGTTTTAATTTTGTCTCGTTCCAGTGGTTATTGTAAAGCATTGCAAAAACTCTTGGTGCTATATAATTTAGAATTCTTCCACTTTTCTCCATTTGATTTAGTCTCCTTTTTAAATTCGATAGATATATATATCTATCCAAAACAAAGACATTTTGACACCATTAAAAAAAAAAAAACCCTAGTTGCATGAGGAATTGAGATAAAACTCTGTAATTTCAAGTACTTATAAAGAATTTGTACTTTATAACATGTAAGGGGGGGAAAAAAAGCAACCAAATATACAAACAAGTTCAACGGAAACAACCCTTCTATCTGTGGTTCAATTACAGTTGCAGAACATATATCTGTTTTTCCATACATTAAGCGAGAGTACTTTTCGCTTTCCTCCAGGAAAACCGGACAGTGTACAATAAATCTGTAAACTGCCACTAAAAAAAAAAAAGAGAAATCTACCCCCCCCCCCCCCCCACCAATAAGACATCTTCGTACAGAGAGCCCCCAGTCTTCTTGCCCTCAGGGTGGTAGGGTGCCGGGGGAGCAACTCATTTCTGGGGGCAACCACTTGTAAGGCTAGTGTCAGACAACGCATTTTTTCACGTCTACCGACAAAAAGTGCGTTGATGTGTCCGAACGCATTTTTTCACAGAAGACGCGATAGCGGTCATACAATGCGCAATTTTGGCTATGATTTGTTACAAATCCAAACCAGGAAACTTTGGGTGTCTGGACGTTATGTTGGCCGGACATGAGCAGCGTCTGATGTCTCCTAATCACGCACACGCAGCTATGCGGACGCGGCGCACTCTGTACGTCAGTACTAGCAGTTTGACGTTCTTGCGAAAATGCATTCGTTTGCCGCTTGCATTGTGCGGCCTAACTTTCGTGCGGCCGTACTTCGTGTGTGAGCCTGCGTTGGACGTCATTTGCTGTTACCACGGCCGTAATAAAATGCAGCTAAACGCACGTTCGCACTGCGTTCGTCTGACCCCAGCCTTACTCTTCTGCCCGGGTTGTTCTTCGGGGTCCCTTGTGCATCAGCTGTCTGCTATTGATTGTACTTCCCGATCCACTCATAGACGTTCCTTCCGCTCGTCTGACCCCGGCCTAATCAGGATGTAATTGCTATTCTGCAGACAGCATTGTTCTGGAAAACGTAAGTTACACCAATGAAATTTGCACGCTTTTAATCTTCACAGCACTGTAAGTGACCCCAGAGCATATTCTTGGCTGTTATAAGACCGCATTAACGTTTCATGGTTTATTTTTTTTAACCCTAAAACGTATATCCATGTTTTTTTTGTAAGATCCATTCAGCATGCTAAAACAAGTATTTTCCAAGCAGTAAATACTTTGTTTAAAAAAAAAAACCTGCAAAATTCCCCCTGAAGTAAATATAAAAAGGTTAATTCACAAAGCACCAAAATTTCGTTGTTTTGCATTTCGGTGATTCCACTATTCACTGTAGGGTCACCGCAGTGCATCGAAGATGGAGTCACCAAACACCACCTTCCTGCAAAAGAAAACCAGAACTCTCCTAATAAGTGTTGAAACTCCTAATGTGTTAAAATAATAATAAAAATCCTATAAAAAGGTCTGTTTTATAGGGAAAAAAAAAAAAAAAAAAACATTTTAAAAGTCCAGCTGGGTGGAGTAGAGGTAACATCACTGCTCTAGAACTGTGGAGACACTGGAGAGGTGCTCTTGCCGAGATCAAACCTGTAAGTGCCATGGGCAAGACACCTAACGGTACATTCTTGCCACCCAGGACATACCTGAAAACGAGAGAAATCTCAAATGTATCCTTCCTGGTAATAATCCTTTCTCAAAAAAAAATTTAAAATTTCATCAAAAAAATAAATACAAGAAATACAAAAAGGTGTTCTAAAAAATAAAGATGTTTTCCTGAAAAGAATAAATGTTTTGGTTTTTTTTTAAATTAAAAATATTTTATTTTACATTGAAACCTGTTGAATTGAAAGACCTAAAAATCACGGCATTTCGTCGACACCGGTGCAGTTCGGCATTCTGTGAAATGTGAATAGATTAACCATTACTTCTCTATGGGACAATTTCACTGCTGCCGACGACTGCGATCTGCTGCAAACGGCACCATATTTTGCTGTCAATTCGCCAGTGTTTGGCAAATTGACAGTTTAGTGAATAGACGAACTGCCCGAAATTGCACCGTATGGTGAAATTCACTGTTCCGTGCAATTTGGTGGTATAACCCCTATATTTTTTGAATTTCTTAAAGTCCGGTTCCTGTACCAACTCCTTTCTCCGTGCATCTTTGTGTGAGTCATGGGATTGTTCACTGATTGTCACCATTGTTTGCAACTACAATAAACAGTCACTGTTGTTGCAACAACAATAAACTTTAGTGATCCCGAGAGGGAAATACAAACAATGGCAGACATCAATGAGGTTTCCTCAATGACACCTTGCCTGCTGTGGATTACCGAAGTTCCTTGTGCTTGAGGCAACTGTGATTTTCACCAATGTTTATACCAGTGGTTCCCAACCCTGGTCTACAAGTACCCCTAACTGGCCAGGTTTGCCAGATATCTGAAGCACAGCACAGGTGATATGATTTGCTGCTCACTGATTGTAGGATTTGGTCTGCATTTCCCCAAGGTAGTCCTCAAAATCTGGCCTGTTAGGGGTACTTGAGGAGAGGGTCGGGAACCACTTGTTTACACAAGTGGTAATTCGTGGATGGTGAATGCTCGCTAGAGGTGGAGATCATTATTGCAGATTATTGTAGGTATCTCTACTTTACTGTATTGCGTTAAATTGCCGACAACGGTTGAGGTTTTGGCCAAGAAGAACTTGCTTAAGATCTTTCCGAGTATCTCCGTGAGCTTCAAACTCAAGTGACTAGGCCACTCTAAAACATTAAATTTTTTTTGTGAAAGGATTTTACCAGGAAGGATACATTGAGATTTCTCTCGTTTTCAAGTATGTCCTGGGTGGCGAGCATGTACCGTTAGGTGTCTTGCCAAGGACACTTACTGGAGAGGTTGCTCGTTTTTGAGCCATTTTGAGGTTGGATTGATTTTAGGTTATGAAGGGGCCAATAAGCCAAAACATAATTAAATTTCATTCAAAGATTGATGACCAAACATTCAACTAGAATTTCAGCATTCCGGATTCTGTCAAATATTGAAAACCTACCGGGCAGTTACCGCATTAAACGTGCTATGTCTGATAATGGAAGCGAAGCATGAGCTTTACACCTCACATAAAGTGCACCAAACAGTTCCTCTATTAACTCCTAAGTTAACAAAACATATCAAACAGTTTCAATGTCATCAACTTGCTTTTTTGGATATTAAAAGGAGCGCTAATGTTTCTCCAAAGTAAAAGTGGTTTGTGCCTTGCAATTCTCCATGAATTCCACTATCTCCCTATATTAATGTCAATCCATGTACACCGATCTTGGACGTCCACCCTTTTACAGCAGTCAGTCTTTAAGGCTAGGGTCAGACGAACGCAGTGCGAACGCGCGTGCAGCCGCACTTTATCACGGCCATAGTAGCAGCAAATGACGGCCAAACGAAAAAAGTGGACGGCGCCCAAAACCTATACCGCCACCAGTTAACCAAAGCCAAACCAGAAATTCAGTGGTTTCCCCCAAACCAATGGATAGACAATAATACAATACGTATCTGGTGGCGCGCTTAAGGACCAAGCTCGAGGTGTGCGCGCGTAGGACTTATTGAAGGTTAAGTCCAAATGAAACCCTTTGAATTTCCAGGACTTCCAGAGAAACGGGGATAAATTGAATAAAGTTAAAAGAATTTATTAAAACATAAAAGCAATACTACTGGCACTGCCAGGTGACCAGAACGCGTTTCGCCAGAATAACTGGCTGCTTCAGCTGATGAAGCCAGTTAATCTGGCGAAATGCGTTCTGGTTACCTGGCAGTGCCAGTAGTATTGCTTTTATGTTTTAATAAATTCTTTTAACTTTATTCAATTTATCCCCGTTTCTCTGGAAGTCCTGGAAATTCAAAGGGTTTCATTTGGACTTAACCTTCAATAAGTCCTACGCGCGCACACCTCGAGCTTGGTCCTTAAGCTCCAACGCATGTGAGTTGGCAATTTATACATCCTTATATGTTATTTCATCCACGAGATCTGCACAAGAAAGTTCTTTCTGTCTCTTGTATTGCATGTGAGAAGAATCTCCCTCTAGGAGAAGGTGTGGGTCACCTTCTCAAGCAGAGAACTTAAGTACCCGAATGCGCCCACCCACTCAGAGCCAGTGTTCGGGCTCTAGATGTGTGAGTGTAACCATCATATTATCCTTTTTTAGAATCTGTTAAAACAGTCTATACGATTATATTGTTCTGTTTTTCATATGGTCCATGTGGACAAATGAACTAAGAGTACCACCAGATATCCATACGCGACCTTCATCGCGCCACCAGATACGTATTGTATTAATATACGAGGTACAGCCGCACGAAAGTGCAACGCAAGCGGCAAACAAACACATTTTTTTGAGATCGTGATACTGCTAGTACTGACGTTCAGAGTGCGCTGCGGCGGCATAGCGGCGTGTGTGTGTGATTAGGAGACTTCAGACGCTGCTCATGTCTGGCCTACATAACGTCCAGACGCAAAAAGGGTTTTATTGATGATCCGTACAAAATCACGGACGAAAATGCGCATCGTATGACCACTATCGCGTATTCCATGAAAAAATACGTCCATTCGTTCGAACGCACTTTTTCACGGACTTGAAAAATGCGTTAGTCTGACCCTAGCCTTATGTGCAGATGTCCCTCATTGTTCTGAGTCTTTGGACATCAGCGAGCGGCCCCCACATGCGCTCTTCACTCAAGTGGCTATGCTGGAGAACATATCCCCAATCCACATTCTCTGTTATTCTCCTTATAGGATTGGGAAGCAATAGAAACAGCAGCTCCGGTCTATGGGCCAATGATTTCACAAACACAGATGTAGAAAAGGATTGAGAGAATATTATGTCTACATGGACAGTCCATGTAATTTGATTACTTTGTGTCCACGGCAGTGGTTCCCAATCGTGGTCCTCAAGTACCCCTAACAAGCCAGGGTTTAAGGATTAATTTGAGGAAATGCAGACGGAATCCTGCAATCACTGAACAGCAAATATTATCACCTGTGCTGTGCTTCAGATATCTGGAAAACCTGACCTGTTGGGGGTACTTGAGGACCGAGGTTGGGAACCACTGGTCTACGGTAACCTAGTGGATCCACATTAAATAATTAATCAAAAATCAAAGTAGATCACATCAGCTTCAACATTGATTAAACGCTGCGGAAACTGTCTATGCTATAGAATTGATGATAATAATAAAGACTCCTCAATTCTTCATTTAACAGATAACATCACAAATTATATATTTTCACATTTTTATTTAACACATCGATCACTATCCACTGCATTTTTTTGGAATTAGTTTGAGAATCTCTAGGATAAGGAGCCATTCAAAATGCTAATTTCTTCAGTAGTTAACATACACAAGTTGTTATTGCAGTGTTTCTCAAACCTGTCCTCAGGACCCGCAAACAGGCCAGATTTTAAGGATTACCCTGGGTAAATCCAAACGGAATACTGCAATCACTGAGGCCTGTGCTGTACTTCCAGTATCTTGCAAATCTGGCCCGGTAGCGGTTCCTGAGGACAGGTTTGGGAAACACTGTTTTATTTTATCTCTTCTTGAGAACACAGGTTGCTAAATTAATTATGCCTTGTAAAAAGAAATTCATGAGAATCTGGAATATATGCTGATATCCTTGAGAAAAATAAAATGGGAAAGGAAAGGTTTAACACGTCTGTTTTCACCAAATTACGGTACACAAATTTATCACAGTTTAGCAAGGAACACACCAAGAAGAAACTTTAAAATGACTTGTTATTACATAAACCACTATGTGTAGCTACATGTAGGTATCTGCCTAGTGTCAGTTTTCATTGGTCCATCACACAGAAAATAATTTAGTTTAGCAAAGCAAACCTTAACACCATCAGTAATGATCTTTAGAATGCATTGGTTTGTGTACATGGTTAACTAAGGCATTGTACAGAATGAGTATTGAACGTCTTCTTTGGTGGGAGAATACAGGCAGATTCTAGATCTATTGAATCTATTTATGATACATTTATGTTTGTATTTACCTTAAAATTTGGATTGTGAAATCACTCTAAACCAGCAAGAATAAAAACACTATGCAGGGTTATTCAAAGAGAATCGAAAAGTCACTGCACGTTCTGTGACTTTTTGTTCTTTTCAATTCGGTGCGATTTGACGATCCCATTTCGGCGACCCTGCGGTGTATTCAGCAAGCACCACAGGGCCGTCGTAGTGCAGGGAAAAGCCGCTGCAAACCCACCGAACACTCACCACAAAACCCGGCGCACGTACACTGAAACCTGCAAAAACATCTGGATTAACCCTGCCGAACACGCCGGAGAAACCCGAGCAGGAGCGGATCACAGTGCAGAGCAGCCGCTGGAAAAACCTGTCACCACAGATGAAGGAGGTGAAGAAAAAAACCAGTACGCTTGAATGTTTGAAAATTGAAACGCTGTTTGCAAACAAACTACTGAACGAAAATGTCTGAAATTCATATATGAGGTCCAATGAATGATAATAAAAAGGGCTGTTACATAAAAAAGAAAAAACGATATTAAAAAAAAAAGGAAAAAAATGTTTGCAAAAAATGCCTATAAGGTCCTAAAAAAAGTCTAAAAATAGTCTTTTTACTGCACAATATTATAATGAACGGTTTATTAGATATTGAATTAAAACGGGAATATTTTTAACATTGAAGCCTATGGGATTTGCCTGAATAAACCTGCCGAATTAAACCACGGAATGGCAAGGCAATTTGGCAACTTTTCCCTGCTGTTTTTTTTCTCTGAATAGATGAAGCATTGCTTCTCTATGGGGATTCACTGCCGTCGAACAGGCACCATATTTGCAGGCAATTCGCCAGGATTTGGCGAATTGCCTGCTCTGGATAGCCGAACGGCCAGGAAAGGTAACCGTACACTGAATTTCAGCGTTCGGTTACCTTTCTCCAGCAATTCAGAGCTCTTTGAATAACCCTGTTACTAATCCTGTAAAGAGGAGAGTTAGATCCACTGCTTCCTCTAACACCTGCACTGGTGGCATTAACACTGACCATTAAAGGCTAATTACTTCAAATAGAAAAGCAATGTAACCTGTTGACATTAGCAATATGCTCATTCACTAATGATAGAGAAATGCTTTTTTTAAGACATGTTTTGTGATTTCTATCCCCTCTCCGTACATTTTGTGTTGTATATTGTATATGTTGATTATTTTGCTGCTTCTTAATGGGATCTTTATCTCCATTGACTACTAACAAGCTGTTTGTGCTTTTCTCACACGTATGTCACCATTAACAATCCTTTTTAATGTTCTATTTAAATAACTATAGGGGTTATTCAGAGAGCACTGAAATTGCACCGAAATTTCGGTGCTTTCTCGTTCGGTGCACTTCGGTGAGTTCAGTTTGCCAACCCTGCAGTGAATTCAGCATTCACCACAGGGTCGCCAAAGGGATCCGCCGGACACCGCCCATCAACCTGCCGAATGGAGCCACTGACTGCTGAACTGAACGCAGCCGCAAGCCGACAATCCACCAGACGCTACCGAAAAAAGTCGAACAGCTGCTGGACGCCGCTGAACTGAGGGTAAAAAGAGAACCCAAAACGGCGTTTAAAACAGTAAAAAAACATGAAAATGCATGGAAATTATAAAAAAGGCCCTATAAATAATAATAATGTTCGTTACAGAATAAAAAAACGCCATTTGAAAATAATGGGAATCAAAAACTTCACCTAAAATAATTTGGAAAAGTGCCTAAAAAAATTCTAAAAAATAAATTAAAAGACTTTTTGCTGAAAATAAAAAGTATAAACAGTTGAATAAAGAATAATAAAAACGGTAATTGTTTTTTGATTGAAACCTATTGGATTCACCTGTTTAAACCTGTAAAACTAAAGCACCTAAAATCTGGGCATTTCACCAAAATTTGCAGTTCGGCATTCTCTGAATCGATTACCCATTACTTCTCTATGGGGAATTTCACTGCCACCGAAGATCGCCAAATTGTGACCATCTGAGGCGCATCGCACCGAATTTCGCTCGCAATTCGCCAATACTTGGTGAATTACCAGTTTTCTGAATAGTCAAATTGCCACGAAATTGCACCATATGGTGCAATTCGGTGGCAAGTTCGTCTCATGTTGAATAACCCCTTATACTATTTAAATATTGATCACGCCATTGATTTTGCTCTTAAATGAAAGGCTTTAGAAGCCTCTGTTTCTGGTTGTTTGCATGACTTTTTATACACATCGTGTGCAGTTTTAAAAAGTGTTTAATGCTCCTATTCCTTGGTCTATTGATTTCCAAATTATGCAGAAAATAAGGCTGGGGTCAGACTAACGCATTTTTAACATGCGTTTAGGCGCACTTAATCACGGCCGCAGTAGCAGCAAATGACGGGCAATGACGGCCAATATACAAAGTACAGCCGCACGAAAGCCACGCAACGCAAGTGGAAAATGAACGCATTTTTTTGAGAACGCAGAACCGCTAGTACTGACGTACAGAGTGCGCTGCGTCCGCTAGCGGCGTGTTTGCGTGATTAGGCGATGTCAGACGCTGCTAACGTCCAGCCTACATAACGTCCAGATGCAAAAAGGGTTTTATTGACGATCCGTAAAAAATCACGCACAAAAATGCACATCGTATGACCGTTTTCGCGCATTCCGTGAAAAATACGTCAATGCGTTCGGACGCCCTTTTTGTCGGTCGCTGCGAATAATGCGTTCGTATGACCCTAGCCTAAATGTTATCTTTTTTAACTGGAAGATTGTAGTCATAAACGTTTTATATGCTTTGAAGGGTTTCCTGACATTGAAATACAGTGTACCTTTCAAAAACAGATCTGCTGAAGGAGTGTGACCCCAGACAGGTTATTTTGGACCGCAGCTTTTTGGGGAATTCTAAATGACAGAATATATTGGGAGAACTGATAAATACCTCACGGTTGTGTAGCTAGAATTCCATTGCTTAATTTTACATTTGCTGACTGTGTACATAATTGTTGCTGTAAATGTTCTATGATACCATGAACAGATGTGTCATTCCAAAACCGGGGCTACCCCAAGACAAATCGAAATATATCAATATTTACCAGGCTATCATAGTCAAAACAAAGCGAAAACCAGAAATCACATGTATCATTTTTCTACCTACTGTTTGTTCTCACGGCTTGATTTTAAAATCTAATAATTGAAACTATTCTATATCAAACATAGATTGGAATGTAGAAGTGATCTGTAAATTCACAAACACATGAACACCACACACATTCAACAAATCTAATCCATTTGGCATCTTCTGCAGCCACTTTAGTCTTCCTTCTTCACTTCTTCTTGGTGTTTATTTCTTTGGATCATATTGGATAAGCTTCATAATTTCATCATTCATCATAACACCTTGAATGAATTCTCCTTCAGCAATTTTGTCTAAAAAAAATAAAATATGATAGATATAAATATGAGTATAATGACACCCGCATTCTAATTTGCGTTTTTACTCTGGATAGTAAATTTGCATACCCCTGTATAAAGGTGCTGAATGAGCAATATAAAATAAAAAGTTAAAAAGGGAGTATATTTAAAAGGAAACAAAGTAGCAAAACAAGAGGACATAGTCTTAGATTAGAGGGGCAAAGGTTTAAAAGTAACATCAGGAAGCATTATTTTACTGAGAGGGTGGTGGATACATGGAACAGCCTTCCAGTTGAAGTGGTAGAGGCCAAAACAGTGATTGAATTTAAGCAGGCATGGGATAGGCATAAGGCTATCCTAAACAAAAGATAAATCCAGGTAAAGTATCCATGTAATTGGGCAGACTAGACGGGCCGAAAGGTTCTTATCTGCCGACATTTTTCTATGTTTCTAAATTAAATAAAAAAAAATCTTTATCATATGTATACACTTTAACACAAACGTGTATACATTTTTACCCTATACAACATGCTATGTGGCTACATAAACTCATTGGCAACTCACTGAGCTTACTCACAAGGACTTGCTTGTCAGTGGGCTATTTCCCAAGTAGACTATTTGCAAGTATGAGTTTAAAAACAGGAGTTGAAATAACAGGTATCATTTGTTATTTATATATTGTTATCTTGTGTGGTATGAGTGCTAGCAAGCTTGGAGTTTTGACCCAGTGCACATCATGCTGCATGTATGCATGTCTGGAGGAATCCTTCCAGGGTCCATATCTCTGTAGCAAGTGTGAGGGTGTAGCTCTTCTGGAAGCTCATATTGGAGATCTGGAAGGGTAAATCGTAACGCTGAGGCAGATTGACAATCTTGAGAGGAGCCTGCTTTTCACGGAGCAAAGTATAGTTGAGGAATCTAGTGGTGTGGGAGGAGTGGAGTTAGCTGGGGAGCAGGTTGGTAGCTAAGTATCAGTGACACGTGATAGCAGGGGGGAGGGAAGAGGAAAAGGTCGGTGTGACAGATCACAATGTCACTGTGCGATTTGGAGGGGGCTGTGCGCTAGCCTCCTGCCCAGAGACTATGGCCCGTGAAAGAGACTATTGGGGGAACTGGTGGACCTTTTAAATATATTTGGTTATCACTATTTTATATATCTGCCAGTTAACTAAAGATTTCTGATGTCTGTCTGTTATTCCCTATATAGTGTAGATCTCTGTATGAGTACCTGCTATTGTGTAATTTCTCTCTGTAAGAAATTCCTTTTGTTTACCCTGCTTTCTCCTTCCTGCATTCTCCATTGTTTGAAGGTCCTGTGTAACTATCTGATCTGTGATGTTGTCTGTTTGATTGTATGCAAATGTAATGGTCCTTGACTCTATCTGTCCTCTCTGTGAATAAACAGTCCTATTCTGACCAAGCTTGAAGTTACGACTCATGATTTGGGGTAGCAGCTATCGTCTGCTTGCTGTGCCAACGAAAGGCTCCAGGTCTACAGTTTTGGCTTATTTCTGGGGGTGCTAGCCAGGCTCTCTACTTACACCGGGCCTTAAGCTGCGGCTAAGGTACTAGAGAAAGGTGTGAGAGTCACGAGGAGAAACTGGGTGTCCAGCTAGGAAGCAGCATTTGGCAGATGTGACCCTGTCCAGGCACAGAGATCTGTTACAGTTGGCTAGTCCTGATCTTGCGCACACAAACAGATTTGCCCCTTTGAGTGAAGATATTGGGTGCATCGGCTCAGGTGTAGCAATACTGGAGGAGGCTGCACCCTCTAACAGCAGGGGGACCAGCCCACCAGGTAAGGGAGGGATAAAGAGGGCAAGTAAGCCTAGGCAGGTTGTGGTGGTAGGGGACTCTATTATTAAAAGAGTAGACAGGGTAATCTGTCGCTCTGATCACCTTAACCGGACAGTTTGCTGTCTGCCGGGTGCCTGTGTTAGGTATGTGGTTGACAGAGTGGATGGGTTATTGGGAGGGGCTGGAGATGACCCAGCAGTCATGGTCCATATTGGTACCAATGACAAAGTAAGAGGAAGATGGAAGGACCTGAAGAATGAGTTCAGGGAATTACGAAGTATACTGAAAAAGAGGTCCTCCAAGGTAGTATTTTCTGAGATACTACCTGTGCCATGTGCTACAGTGGAAAGGCAGCGGGAGATCAGGGAGGTCAATGCGTGGCTTAAGTCTTGGTGCAGGAAGGAGGACTTTGGGTTTTTAGAGCACTGGGCTAATTTTGCATTGGTGTACTGTCGTGATAGATTGCACCTGAATGGAAGAGGGTCTGCTGTGCTGGGGGACAGTATGGTTAAAAGGTTGGAGGAGACTTTAAACTAGTGGAAGGGAGGGGTACAGAAGTTTACAAAATGGAGACAGAACAGATAGTGGATGGGTTGCAGCTCAGACTAAGGGGGGGGGACTATTTAATGTATGCTTTCTAATGCAAGGAGCCTCACTAACAAGATGGGGGAACTAGAGGCAATAGCATACACTAAGCAATACGACATAATAGGTATAACAGAAACATGGTGAGATAAAGCACACGATTGGGCTGTAAACATACATGGTTATGCATTGTTTAGGAGGGATAGGAAACATAAGAAAGGCGGTGGAATATGTTTGTATGTAAATCAGGAATTAAAGCCAAATATTACACACCTGGTAAGCGATGAGGTAAATGTGGAATCCTTAAGGGTAAATATTTCTTTGGGGAATAAACGGGTAAATCAACTATTGGTTGGCATATGCTATAAACCACCTAATATAGATAATGATGAGGAAGAACAACTGGTAGAGCAAATTAGGAAGGCTGCACATCGGGATAGCACATTAATTATTGGAGATTTTAATTACCCGGAGATTAATTGGGATAGTGGGACTTGTAATTCAGCAAAGGGAATCCGGTTTCTGAACCTGTTAAATGATACCTTCATGACACAACTGGTAGTAACACCAACTAGAGAGGATAACTGTCTGGATCTGGTTATTACAAATACTGCAGATCTTTTCTCAAATATTCATGTAAGGGATCAGTTGGGGAAGAGTGACTATAATATGGTGTCTTTCGAAATTAACTCAAAAAAACACATTCATAAGGGGCATGCTAAAACATATAATTTTTAAAATGCCAACTTCATTAAAATAAAGGAATCTCTCATTGTCATTGACTGGTAGAAACTTTTTCATGGGAAAACCACAGAGAATAAGTGGAATATCTTTAAACTAACACTAGAAAAGTACACGTCACAATATATTCCACTGGGTAATAAATATAAAAGAAACAGACTGAAACCAATGTGGCTTAGTAGGAAGGTAAACAAGGAAATGAAGGGAAAAAAAAAAAAAGGCATTTAAAGCTTTTAAATCTGATAAATCTGAGGCATTCTATAAAGCATATAGGGCAGCCAATAAAGCATGTAATAAAGCGATTAGATGGGCTAAACTAGAAAACAAAAAAGAAATAGCCAAAGAGAGCAAGACCAACCATAAAAAATTCTTTAGGTACATAAATTCTAAAATATCCAAGAGTGAAAATTTAGGTTCACTAAAATCTGAGTCAGGGGTATTGTTAACTGAAGATCAAGATAAGGCAGACGTTTTTAATGATTATTTTTCTTCAGTATTTATCAGAGAAACAGGAGACATGCAATTCATTGTTAAAAACTTACTAATAAAGAGTGACTGGTTGACTCAGGACAAGGTTTTGCAACAATGTGAATGTGAATAAAACCCCAGGGCTGGATGGAATTCACCCACGAGTACTGAAGGAGCTATGTGTTGAAATATGTAAACCTATGCTCTTAATCTTTCAAGATTCTTTTCTTTCAGGAATCGTACCAGAGGATTGGATTAAAATTTAAAATGTGTACCTTGGAATTATAGACCTGTGAGCGTAACATCTGTAGCTGGGAAAGTATTTGAGGGGTTACTAAGGGATAATATTCAGGAAATTATTGGGCGGTAGAATGTAATTAGCAAAAATCAGCATGGTTTTATGAAACACAGATCATGTCAGACTAACCTAATTACGTTCTATGAGGAAGTAAGTAGAAGTATAGATCAGGGGGTCACAGTGGATGTGATTTACTTGGATTTTGCCAAAGCTTTCAACACAGTTCCACACTAGAGGTTACTATTTAAATTAAGAAAAATTGGTCTAGATGAATATACTTCTACTTGGATAGAAAACTGGCTAAAAGATAGGGTACAGATAGTGGTCATAAATGGTAAATTTTCAAGATGGAAATCAGTGGTAAGTTGTGTTCCTCAGGGGTCTGTTACAGGACCAATTCTATTCAATTTATTTATAAATGACCTTGAAATAGGCATTGAAAGTCATGTATCAGTGGTTGCAGATGACACAAAACTAGGAAAAGTAGCAATGTGAAGAAGATGTTACTTCGCTGCAGAGGGATTTAGATACATTGGGGGACTAGGCACTTAAATGGCAGATGAAATTTAATGTAGATAAATGCAAAGTTATGCACTTTGGAGTGAAGAATACACAAGCAACGTATACCCTAAATGGTCCTGAGTTAGGGAAATCCAAGCAGGAGAAGGATTTGGGAATAATCTTAGACATCAAACTAAGTAACAATGCGCAATGTCAAACAGCAGCTGCCAAGGCCAGCAAGGTATTGGCATGCATTAAAAGGGGAATTCACTCTCGGGATGAAAACATTATTTTTATAAATCAATGGTAAAACCGCACCTTAAATATACCGTGCAATTTTGGGCACCTGTCTTAAGAAAGGATATTACGGAGCTAGAAAAAGTGCAGAGACGGGTGACTAAATTAATAAGGGGAAGAGAAGTTTTAAGTTGGAGGAAAGGCTAACAAGTTTAAACCTGTTTTGTTTAGGCTCGTGTCAGACGAGTGCAGTGTTCACGTCCATGTTGCCGCACATAAGTACGTCCGTGATAGCATACAATTGTGGTAAATGAAGCCCCACAAATGAAGTACGTCCGCACAGAAGTGCGGATGCATGACGGACGCAGCAAACAGACGCAGGTTAGGCAAGAACGTAATACTGCTAGAACAGACGGGCGGAGTGCGCCACGTCCACAACGTCCGCATAGCTTTGTGTGTGAGTGATGGAACGTGGTCAGATGGACTGCATTTATGCGTCCAGCATTTTTGACAGACAAAATGTTTTTTTATTTTAATTTATTTTCCCTCCTACATCCGTCAAAAATAACGTCAGTCACAAAAATAGACTGTGTGGCCACTACTGCGTCTTCCGTCAAAAAGTGCGTCCGTACTGCACGGGCACACAGTCCATAGAAAACGCGCTCGTCTGACCCTAGCCTTAGAGAAACGGCGCCTTAGAGGGGATCTGATAACTTTATATAAATATATACTGGCCATTAGAAACCATTGTCTGGAAACCTATTCATTAACAGGACTATACACAGGACACGAGGTCACCCATTTAGGCTGGTGTCAGACGAGCGTAGTGTTCACGTCAGGGATGGCGCCTAAAAGTACATCCGTGATAGCATGAAAGAAAGCCCATAGGAGCCCGACACATGAAGTACGTCCGCACTGAACTGCGGACGCAAAACGGCCGCGGCCCATGGACGCAAGGCAGGCAAGAACGTACAACCCCTAGAACGGCCGCGCAAAGTGCGCTGCGTCCGCAACGTACGCATAGCTTGGTGTGTGAGTGATGGAACGTGGTCGGACGGACTGCATTTATACGTCCAGCATTTTTCACGGACAAAATGGTTTTGCTTTTAAGTTTATTTTCCCTTCTACATCCGTCAAAATATACGTCAGTGAATAAACGGACTGTGTGGCCACTACTGCGTCTTCCGTACTAACGTACGTCCGTACCGCACGGACGCACAGTCCGTAGAAATCACGTTCGTCTGACCCTAGCCTTAGACTGGACGAAAGTAAATTCAGCCTAAAGCATAGGAAGGGTTATTTTATGATGAGAACAATAAAGCTGTGGAATTCTCTGCCTGTTGAGGTGGTTGGGTCAGAGACTGTACAGACTTTTAATAAAGGACTGGATGACTTCTTGCAGACACAGAATAGTAAGGGTCATAATATTTAATATGTGGGTAAAAGCTTCTTGATCCAAGGAGAAATCTGGCTGCCATTCTGGGGTGAAGAAGGATTTTTTTCCCAGTTTGTTGCATATCGGCGAGCGCTGGGTTTTTTGCCTTCTTTTGGATCAACAGCAGTAGGTGATGTGTGAAAGGCTGAACTTGATGGATGCATGTCTTTTTTCAGCCTATGTAACCTTGTGCCTGTACTGTATGAGGACTTTCTGTAATTATAACCCTCTGAAACTTCTCCCTGTACAATAGTGAGTGAAGCAAGAGCTCTGCCCGCATAATGCCCTCTCCTGGATGTTGTAATGCAGCAGCAAATATTTTAAACTTGTTATAGTGAAGTTTGAGGCTGCTGTTTGCAGCTTGTTTTACAGTATTACAGAAGGACAGGTGTGAATTTCCAAAGTGAATTTCATTTTTCCACAGGGGGCACACGAATTCTGCCTTAAAAAGATATCCGATTGGCATATGATATGCTAGTGATTGCTTTTCAATGTATTACAATGCAAAATCGAGTTAACTCGACTTTAGCAGGGAAAAGTTTAAATGACCACTGTAGTGAGGTCTTGCAGACATAGTAGCCATAGGTGTGCACGAAAGGCTGTGCCTGCTCAGTAAATTGCTCCTGATTTGACCTCATAGGACCCTTTCACACTATCTTTCTTATGTGGTTCATGATTATTTACAGTTTTAACACGTGTAACATACATGCACACCATAAAAGATCGACTGTTCATGCCTAAAGGGTTAGGGGTTAGGATTAGCAGTACCGCTATGATCTAGGGTAAAGATAAGGTTATTGTGCCTAATGTGCAATGTGAATATACATTGATCAGCCACAAGATTAAAGCAAACTGCCTAATATCATGTGAGGCCCCCCTCATGTTGCCAAAACAGCTGTGATTCGCCTAGCATGGACTCTAAAACCTGTGAATGTGTCCTGTAGCATGTGGCACAAAGGCCTTGGCAGCAGATCCTTTAACTCTTGGAAGTTGCAAGGTGGGGCTTAAATGGATTGGATTTGTTGTTTTAGCACGTCCCACAGATGCTCAATCGGATAGAGAAATTGGAGGTCAAAGAACCACCTTGAAATCATTGTCATGTTCCTCAAACCATTCCTGAAAAGTGTTTGCTGTGGGGCAGTGTGCATTATCCTGCTATTAGAGGCCACTGCGTGCCATCAGGGAAAACCATTGCCATGAAGCTGTCACGGTTCCCGGATTCCACCATTCAGTCCTTAAAGCCCAACACTCCACAGAGCCCAAAAGCTACCGACAGGGTAGCCGTAAAAGAATCCCTAACTGTCTGGTCCTTACAATTGGCCAGGTATATATATACTAGCTAGACAGAAAGGGTTAATCAAAGACAATGTCGTAATACAAAACCAGGTCAGCAACACAGGGGTAGTCAGATGAGCCAGAATCAGGAATACAGAGTATAAAATGGTCAAAGGGAATAGCTGGATTGATATCAGTGCAGGAGCATAGTACAAGGAAATAGTCTAGGGCAATGGAAGGCAGAATAGTCAGAAAATAAGCAGAGGTCAATAACAGGTTCAATCATGAGAGAATACAGGTACAGGGAGCTCAGGTATGGATAACCACGATCTGGCACTGCTTAGAAGGAACTGTTGGTTTTTAAAAGACCTGGACTCCTCTGATAGGTCCGCGTCACCAGACCACGCCCCCCTCTCAAGCCGCGCCTCATGCAGCCACCTCCCTACCTGTCTCTATTTAAACCGGGCGCTGGCAAGCGAGCAGCATCAGACATGCTGCCGCCGAGCACACCGGAGAGGCTGGAAGCCCCAACGTTACAGAAGCGGCATACATGGTCTGCTACAATCTCTAGGTAGGAGGTACTGTAACAGGCGCAGTGGCACTCACACAAGAGTAGCAAGGTTGAGATCCTTTTGGACGGATTTATCAGTTTGATGTTAGCAAAATAAACAGTACTTTTAAACTTATACTCCAAAGCCAAGGAGTATGACAAGACAAGAGAACTGCTACTAAGCTCCAAAGGTTTCAAGACCAACAGACAACTTAGAGCACACAGCAAGACATCAGATCGCAAGACAGAAACGTTAGTACTGAGAAATTCGGTAGGACAAGCAATGAATTGGTCAGACTGCAGGGCAGTCAACACACTGACAAATTTTACGTTTTCAGACCACTTTGATCGGGTACTTTGTAACTTGTGATTACCAGGATCTGTAGATACACACACAGGTTTAGGGATCGTACTATCCTGGATACTTTTGGCAAAACGAGCAAGCTGAACGCAAGCTGATAATCAACAGTCTTTAGTATTCGCAGATGGTACAAGCGTATCAGATCGTAACTCAGACCCCTTAGACCTGGAGCAAACCCCCGATAAGTCTGCAGTACGGAAAGCAGGGCGAGAGGGGAATCTCCCCACGAAACGAGTAAAACCCCAAACAGCGTGCATGGGTTATACCTACAGCGCACAACACTAGTCACCACTATAGCATAGAACATAGATTGGTCAGAGAGAAGCCGGGTCAAAATCAGGAACAGGAATTGTAGACAAGCTGGGTCGGCAACAGATTAGCCAACAATGAATGTTAGGAAGCGATGCGGGAACAGAACTCCACGTCAGGGCGACGAGGCAACTCCTCGCGCCCAGCTTTAAACTCGGCGGCTCCTCGTGACCACTCCAGGCCCCACCCCCTCGGACGCCGCTCGGGCAGTACATGGTGCTGGCATTCGACCAGCTCTTGGCACTGAACCTTGCCCAGACCCCCCAGGAAGCACAGCAGGGGCTGAGGATGTAACAGGTACTTGCACCTTCTTAGGCAGCATTAGTTTTTTCAGCATTTTGAACTACAGTAGCTCTTCTGTGTGATCGGAGCAAATAGACTAGCCTTCGCACTCCACATCAATGAGTCTTGGGTGCTCATGACCCTGATGCTGGTTCACCAGTTGTCCTTATTTGCACCACTTTTGGTACGTACTTTAACACTTCATGCCGGGAATACCCCACAAGACTTGTCGTTTTGTAGATGCTCTGACAGTTATCTAGCCTCAATGTTTGGGCCTTGTCAAACTCACTCAGATCTTGACCTCTCCTTTTTTAACAAAGCACCCCATGCTGTATGAATCTCTCCCTTAAATTTTTATTGTTTGATTATTTTTCACTCTTTTGGGACTTCTACCATTTTTATGCCATATTTTGAGGACATTTTTTATTTCCCCCTCTGTTTTTGCGACTTATTCTGAGGACATTTTTGATCGTCCCCCATTTCTGTGTCGTATTCTGAGGGCAATTTTTAATTTCCCCCTGGTTTTCTTCTCCTCCTTAGGCTAGGGTCAGACTGAGGCAGTGCGAACGCGCGTGCAGCCGCACTTAATCACGGCCGCACTAGCAGCAGATGCCGGGCAATGACGGGCAATATACGAAGTACGGTCGCACAAAAGTCCGGCTGCGCAACGCAAGTGGAAAATGAACGCATTTTTTCGAGAACGTGAAACCGCAGGTACTGACGTACAGAGTGCGCTGTGTCTGCTAGCGGCGTGTGTGCGTGATTAGGAGACGTCAGACGCTGCTAATGTCCGGCCAACATAACGTCCAGACGCAAAAAGTGTTTTATTGATGATCCGTACAAAATCACGGACGAAAATGCGCATAGTATGACCACTATCACGTATTCTGTGAAAAAATGCGTCCATTCGTTCGAACGCACTTTTTCACAGACAACATAAAAATGCGTTCGTCTGACCCTAGCCTTAGCTCTCGAGGCCATGTTTGCTTTTTTTGCTGAGTTTTTCTTTTTCTGATGACTTTTTTTTGTTTTCATACAGTATGTGTTCTAGTAGTGGACTTGTTATGGCCCTGCGTGGCCATTTCCTTTTCCGTTTGTCTTATTTGGCTATGCAAAATCCAAAAATAAAGAATTAATAATAAAAAAGGTAGGCTTGTGCACCGATTTTTTTTCCAGTTCGGTTCGTTCGGATTTTGTAAATTTTCGTTTCGGCTCACTTCGGCCGATTTTCATTTCGGTTCGGTTCGTTTTGTTTCGTTTTTCGTATCGACTTTTTTTTCGTGATTTCGGAAATTTTCGTGTTTTTCGGAACGTCTGTTCTCCTCGTTTCAAAGTGTCTATTCGTTTTGACGTAAACTAATGGTTTTTCGGATACGATAATTATACGATACGATAATTCTGCCAATACGATAATTCTGCCATTGAGATTTCTCATGTTTTACAAGAAGGATACATTGAGATTTCTCTGGTTTTCCAGGAAGGAAACATTGAGATGGGAATGATACAAAAATCAAATTACAGAATCAGCGATATAAATACGATGTCCGAAATTACTGAAATGGAACCGGAATCAGGAATGGAGCAGAAATCACGAATGGAACGAAAATGAATTTCGATTTTACACATTTCTAGTCCATTCGAAAATTCCGAAAAGTTTTCGTTTCGGCACGAAAATTTGTTCGGATCTGAAAATCTTCGGAAAATCGGCCAAATTCGAATGCACAAATCGGGAAATTTCGTAAAAATTCCGAAATTCTGAAACCCACATCCCTAAAAAAAAGACATCATGTTGTTTTTTCATTCTTCTCCCAAGAAGAGCACCAGTTCCACAATTAGTGATGCCACTTCCACTGGATCGTCGGCAGCTTCCTATGGCACCTCTAGGTTTGTTGTGGTACGAGCTGTATTTTACAGTAATAGCATGGGATCAGCAGTGACACATGGACTATGCCATTACCTTTGGTGTATCCCCTTTTCCAACATCTTTTAAACACTACAAGATGGAACAAAGAGAGCAGGGAGAATTCAGGAGCCTCAGTCTAATTTGTCTGGGCCAAAAAAAACTAAGGGCACTATTCCCTAGTGAACGCTAACGTTAGCTTTCAGATGTGTAAGGATAAGTAACTTTAACCCCCATATTACCTTCCTGATGCTAAACCAGTAAGGAATCCATAAGCACATCAGTTTTTGTGCTAGCTTCTGCGAGCTTACTGTACTTTGTGCATCTTATCCTTAACATGGGGAGCGCAATCATTAATTTGCGTTTCGATAACTAAGGCATTACAAAGTCCTAGCACTAAAGTTACCGTCAGGATGCGCAAGGCAAAATTTTAACTACTCCTGAAAGCAGGTGCTAAATGATTCCACATTTGCAAAATAAATCCCCTAAATCCCCCAATATATCCAATACTTACCTCTCATCCTGTAGTGAGAACAGTGGATTGACCCGCTGCTTCTTGTCACCGAGAGCAGAGTGAGACTGGGGACAAATAGTTCCCAGTCTCCCTCTGTGATCACTCTACTGTGCTGCAAGAGTGAGATCGCTCAGGGCTCGCGGCCCAGAAGCACAAACTTCCATGGAGTTCTATGGACTCCTGGAGGTGATACTCACATCGGTGTGGAAGCGCTACTGCAAGTATCCCAGCGGGTAGCGCTGCGCTCCAGGGCTAGCGCCTACCCTGAAATATCGTGGTAAAATGGGGGATGCTAAGTCTGCAGGCACAGATTTTCCCTGTTAGCATCCCTATTTTAGTATGCACTAGAGAAAAGCGCACTAAGGGCTAAATTACAATCCTCCCATTAAAACGGGGGCGCCAGGGAGAAAAAACTGTGCCCGCAGTTTTCTCCCTTTCCGCCCCCATTTTAACGGGAGATTACAATGCAGGCGCTTAAAAATCTGCATGCATTGTTAGCAGTTGCTACGCCCTGGGATGCTCGCGGCAGTGCTAAGCGCCGCCACGAGCATCCACTCGATGTAGTCCATAGGACTCCATTGAGTTTCCACCTGCCGGTCACATGACCTGCAGGTCGGCGAAGTGATCTGCAGGGAGAGACTGGGGGGACCTTTTCCCCCAATCTCTCCCTCGGTTTCCGGCGACAGAGGAGGCAGACAGAGCCGCGGTCCTCACCGTGGGATAGGAGGTGAGTATCTGACTTTTTTTTTTCTTTTTTGGCTGGTGCTAACGGATTCTGCACCAGCGGAATCCATTAGCACCAGGTCCAGGTTGTGGTTGACTTTTTGCTAACCACAGCCGGACCTTAATCAGCGTTAGGACTTTGTAATCCCTACGCTGATTAACACTTTGTACTCCCCATGTTAAGTATAGGGAGCACATAGTACAGTAACCTCGCGCAGAAAAGCACAAGGTACCAAACGGTAACGGTTTACTTAACCCGTTAGCATTTGGATTGTAATGTGTGGTGGACACCTGGCTAACATTAACGCTCAGGCAGGTGAGCGCTAACGTTAGCACCAAGATTATAGTGTGGCCCTAAGTGTACAGAGCAGGGTACCATTGAACAAGTGCCCCCATTGTCTGGTCTTGGCATATTACGCAGTCCCAGCCATGGCACAAATTGATTCTAGCCTAGTGCATGTGTATCTAAGAATCAAAGGAGGTAGAACAGGTAGAGGATAATTAAGTGAGGGCAAGTAGCGGTCCTGTCCAGCAGCTAGTCTGCACTCTTCTGCATCTCATTCTGCCCCCCATTCTCTTGTTCTTTCATTATTTGAATGTGGGAGATGGGTGCTTTACAGTATAAAGTACAAACTGTGTGGGAAGGAAGTCAACAGGTAAAAAGTGTTGGGTCATCTCACTAGTTCTGGGACAAACTAACATCTTCAAAGACACCACAAGTCTGTCCCAATGAGGGAGGAAGAAGGAGAAAGTACTAAGACAGGCAGCGGGATCACTAGCATTACATCTGCACAGTTACCACCAGCAGCACCACTATTAGTACCACCCAAAGACAGGAGAGGAGGAATGTTGAGGAGAGGGCCACTAGAACACAGGCAGGTTGAATAGTTATGTTACCAAGGATGTGTCCAGCCTGCTCTGGAACAGTTTGGTGGATTTCACTCTAGGGCCATGTCCATACAGTGAGCAAATAAAATCACCCATCTGCTTAGCCAGTTGATTGCTGTTGGAGGAGTCTATGATAGAAGGTGATCCTTTTAATCAGTTTAGAGAGTACCTAATCTCCTCTAGATCAAGTTTTAGAAGATACATCATGCCATCTTTTTACCATCCCTTTGTAGTAGTTTTGAAGGAGGAACTGGTCAAAGCTGTGGGACAGATAGTGTATTTCACAACAGATTTATGGGGCGCACCTTGAGGCCAGCTTGCTTTACTTTTCTTGATGACACACTGGTGGAAGCCCCTGGGAGAATACTGCTAGAGTAGGTGGTACAACATTAACAGCAGAGAATGCTGGAAGTTGATCTGTAGAAGAGCAGAGCTACTGATTCTTCCTGCTACATGCTGAAGTGATGGTTGAGAAGCACATTTCAGAAAACATTTTTCAATTGATTAATTGCCTTGTTTGAAAATGGTTAGTGGTAACCGACGGAGCTGCAAATCTGATGAAAGCTTTGTAAGAAGGAGACTTTGGGGGGGGCGTGGCCGACTGCCGAGCATGGTGGACGTGCTTTAATTCAGCTCCTGCTCCAGCAAGCAATTTAAAGCGGACATCGCACTCATACAGACCCCAAAACTTGCTACACATACTGGGAACTTGAAGTCATCGGGATGGCTACCGCTAAAACTAAGAAAACCGCAGGGAAACAGGAGTTTTTTACTCCCCGGCATACCAAACGCCGCGAGGATGTGGATCCTCAAGATGGCGGCGGATCTACACCTCATTCCCCTGTGAAAACGATTACGTACTCAGAGGTTGACTTGGCCACATTCACCCTCCGGATGGAGACGCTGTTTAAAGACTTCTCAGAGACATTAACAACGCGCTTAGACACGGTGTCTGCGGACATAAGGAAAGACATTCAAGATATTGGTGAGCGAACCTCTCATCTGGAGGGTAAAATGTCCGAGATGGCGACAGCGCATAATGATATGGCTGGGGTGGTGGAGACGCTTGAAGCTAAGTTACAGCAATGTCTCAATAAAGTAGCAGATCCTGAAGACAGGTCCCGCCGAAACAATTTAAAAATCAGAGGGGTCCCAGAGTCAATACACCCCCGAGATCTCGGGACATATGTAATGGATTTTTTTTCGTTTTTGCTCCCTGGGGTCACTCCGGAAACGATACTCATGGATAGGATCCACAGATTGCCGAAACCGCCATCGGCACCCCAGAAAGCTCCCAGGGATGTAATATTGAAATTACACTATTACAAGCCGCGAGAGGATATATTACGTGCACTACGTAAACCGGATGTCTTGGGATCCCAATATGGTCACCTTGCTGTATATCCTGATTTTTCGAAAGCAACCCTGCAACAGCGTAGATTGTTTCGGCCTATCACAACTACACTACGCGCGGCTGGAATTTTATACCGCTGGGGCTTCCCCACCAAGCTGGTTGTTCTCCGAGACGGCACAACTACGGTGTTCAACTCGACAGAGGAAGGTCGAACAACTCTGGAATCCTGGGGATTACAAATAGAACCCGATGTCCAAGAGCGGCTGTCACAAGTGCCCAAATTGCTGCCTGAATGGCGTGTTCGCTGAATGGTACACTTTGTTTTTGGGACTTCCGAACGCAAAGTCGCCCCCACCTGGTTCCTACGAAACAGAACAGTCCCATTTGAATTGGATTGCTCCACGATATCGGTTGGGTAATGTTGCTGTCTTTATTTCAGCCAACTGTCGTTTCGCTGCTGGTTGCAGATGGGCCCCCCCATCTTTTGGTTTAATTTTTTTATTTTGTTCTCCTGTTTCTCCCCCTTTTTGTATAAGGGTACGGGAACCTCCCACTGTAGGGAATTCCCGATGGAGAGTATGGCGTTCCTGAACGCACTCTGTTTTGTTAATGTTTATAACTTGTTTATTTGCTTATTTGTTCTTTTTTTATGTCTAACCCTCCCCTCCTCCCATTCTTTAATCCTAGGGGGATGCAGCCCCTATCATACTTTGCTAATAGATAGATATACAGAGGCAACGTACATGAATATAAATGGCAGTGTTTGTATAGAATTTTATGAAAGTAGTTACCTATAATGTAAAGGGCCTAAACCTGCCCGTTAAAAGGCATTCTTTATACAGGGATATACGCACCTACGACGCTGATATTGTATGCCTCCAGGAGACACACTTTCGAAGACTAGACCACCCAAAACTTTATGCACCACAATATCGTACTCAATTTCATTCCACCTATAGAGCTAAATCTAGAGGGGTGACAATACTGATTCATAATAGGGTTGCGCTACAAACTCATCGTATTGTTACTGATCCCAGAGGCAGATATATTATATTAGTGTGCACTATTGACGGTAGACTTTATACGCTTGTGTCAGCTTATGCTCCTAATAGTTCCCAAACTCAATTCATGACACATCTAATGAACAAAATTACAGATGTACTCTCAGGTGACTTAATAATGTGTGGAGACTTTAACGTTTGTTTGGATCCAATTAAAGACCGATCGCATCCCTCAGGGACCCATTCGAGACAACAGACACACAAACTTCATTCCTTTCTCAGACAACACCAACTGTATGACGCTTGGCGCGTGTTTCATCCCACAGAGAGGGATTATACTTTTCGTTCAGGGGTGCATAATAGTTATTCACGCATTGATTACTTTCTAATTCCAACCAACCTACTTCCACGCATTACTGACTGCAATATACTCCCTTTTACGTGGTCGGACCATTCCCCGATGACTATTGTTTTACAAGATGACTATAAATCGTACACTGGATCACCCTGGAGATTTGGGGAACATTTACTTAAACATGAACCGGCGCTGACAGCGATTCAGGAAACATTAAGTAATTATTTTAAAGAAAATGTGTCCCCTGAAATGAGCCCATTTACAATTTGGCAAGCCCATAAGACGGTGGTTCGGGGGACGTGTATCCAATTGGGGGCTAGACTTAAGAAATTATACATGACGCAACGTGTAACTATATTACGAAATATAAATGACATAGACACACGTAACAAAGCATCTCCGACTCCAGAATTAGCAGACGAATTAGATGCAGCGCTACGTTCCCTGACGGATTTAGAGGCTGATAAATATCGCATAGCCATGAATAGAATGCGTGCCAAATTTTATGCGTTTCAAAATAAACCGGGCAGACTCCTAGCCCGCAGACTTAAACCCTCCCCTTCAAACGTTGGGATCTCACATCTTAAAACGGATGGTGGAATTATTTACAATCCGATGGCAATGGCAAATGAATTTGCGAGTTACTACGAAAAATTGTACAATCTGGAGGTGGATGACACTAATGTTCATCCCACGTCCGATACTATTGACGCTTATCTACGCAATATCAACCTCCCAAAATTATCGGCTACACAAGCGAATAAATTGGCCTCCCCCATCACCCAAGAGGAGCTTTCTGAAGTAATTAAAGCTTTACCGAAACGGAAGGCCCCAGGTCCAGATGGATTGACGGGTTTATACTATCTGACTTTCTCTCCCCAACTCTTCACACACTTAAGTAAAGTTTTTGAGGATGCAAGAGAGCAAGGTTCTTTTCCACCAGACATGTTACGAGCTCATATTATCACGCTCCCTAAACCGGGCAAGACCCCTGACATCTGTCGTAACCTTCGTCCTATATCGTTGCTTAATGTGGATATAAAGATTTACAGTAAGATACTGGCGAATAGGCTGCAGCGTATTTTGCCCTCATTGATAGGACAGGACCAGGTAGGATTTATTTCGGGCCGACAAGGCCCAGACAGTACGAAAAAATTGATCAATCTGATGGAGGTGTTAAGACGATCGGGACAATCGTGCCTGGTCCTGTCCTTAGACGCTGAGAAGGCGTTCGATAGGGTGAGTTGGTTGTTCCTTCGTGTGGTTCTTCAAAAGTTTGGTTTTCCACCTCCAGTATTAGCTGCAATTCAGGCCCTATATGATTCCCCTTCCGCTAGAGTTGTTAACTCGGGATTCCTCTCGGAGGAATTTAGGATAACGAATGGCACAAGACAGGGATGCCCCCTCTCTCCCCTTTTGTACGCCTTAGTGTTGGAGCCCCTTGCTCAAGCTATACGGCAAAATAATGATATTAGAGGCATCGCCGTTGGTCCGACGATTCATAAAATACATCTGTATGCTGACGATATTCTTCTGACATTGACAGAACCGGAGGCTTCCCTATCCGCCCTTTATGGGGAGCTGGAAGTGTACAGTAGAGTCTCATACCACTTAGTGAACTTGCTTAAGACACAAGCCCTTCCACTTAATATCCCACATCAATCACTAGACAATCTTAAAATGCATTATAATTTTGAATGGCGCAAAACATATTTAGTATATTTGGGACTTAGAATCACGGGACATCCAGATGGTCTATATAAACACAACTATGAACGCGTTCTTTCTTAGACTAGGTCACTAATACATTTGTGGAGATCGAGGGAAGTCTCATGGATGGGAAGGATGGCGGCAGCAAAGAAGGTGATCTTACCGAAATTACTTTATGTGTTTCGAGCTCTACCGCTTAAACTACCTAGGTCATTTCTAGTTACGTTGCAGTCTATATTGGTGTCTTATGTATGGAATAATAAGAGACCGCGAATAGCGCGCAGACTGTTATGCTACAGACAAAGAGACGGGGGATTGAACATGCTACATATCCAACATTATTTCTGGGCATCATGCCTTGCCTCCTTGTCAGAGGTGTTTCATAGCCGTCCTACGCCACAATGGCTCACCATTGAGGCAGCATACATGGATGGACATGACTTGGCCAAAGTGTTATGTGTCCCTCCAAAGGACAGACCGCGGTTCCAGTCGCCGTTGGCTACCACGTCTCTGCACCTGTATATTTGGGATCGAATTTTCCCCCTTATTACGAACCATCACCCCATCTCCATGGCGATGCCAGTGGAAGCACTCCGCTACATTCTCCCACAAGGGAGATGCCGTCAATGGCTACAATATGGAATTACGAATCTCCACCATTTCTTTGACACGGCCGCCATTCTTCCTTTCGAGACTATATGCACCAAATTTAAAGTACCACAAATAATGTTTTTGTCTTATTTACAATTAAAATCCTATTTTAGGTCACAATCGGTATTATCTAAGTTGAGAGCTACTTTGCCATTGTTGTCTGAAACTGAACTTTTTTGCTTAGACCCTCTTGCAACCGCTAGACCAATTTCGTTATTTTATAGAGTACTTCACACGCCAACACGGACTGTGGTCTGGTCTTTCCAAAACACCTGGGAAAAAGAACTTGGTCGAAAATTTACACCTACACAATGGGCATCTGCCTTCATGTTCGCTGTGGGGGCGACTAGATGTGTTACTCTGATAGAGACTCAAAGAAAAATACTATACCGGTGGTACCTCACTCCGGACAAGATCAAACGATTTGCTCCACAACATTCGGATCTCTGCTGGAGGTGTTCCCTGGAGACTGGATCTATGAGCCACATATGGTGGTACTGCCCTCGGATAGCCCCTTTGTGGAGAGACATTTCGTCACTGGCGACAGAAATATTGGGTACACAGATTCCGCACTCACCTGAAGTCTTATTACTGGGCATGATTAAACTTCCACGACCTCAGCTACGGATGTTATTTATCCTCATTTCTACAACCGCCCTACTTCTCGCACGAAATTGGAAAACTATGTTGGTTCCCACTTGCAAACAGGTGACCGACCTTTTGGAACAATACCGTAGCTTTGATTCTAGGATAACAATGGCGGAAGGATTACAATCTCCCAAATGGGACCCATGGAAACTTTGGGATGTACACAAAATATATAAGGCATGCGGTCTCTAGTAAAAGTCTATGTTTGAGCTATATACCTCCTGCTGCAAACCCCTCCCCCCCGTTTTTTTTTGTTTTTTTTCCTCCCTCCCTCCTTCCCCCAAGGTTGTTGAATGTATGTATATTTTTCTTGTCTGTCTGGAAATATCCAATAAAAATGTAATTAAAAAAAAAAAAAAGAAGGAGACTTTGTAGGTGTGCGCTGTGCAGCACACATCTTACACCTGGTAGTTAGGGCTGGAATTTCCAAAGGCAACTCATAGATGGCGTTGATTCTTGATTGGTGCAAAAGGACAGTTGCACATTTCCACCATAGCATAAAAGCTAGTCAGCTCTTGAGGCAAGAGTAAGCGAAAGCTGGTCCCCTCTACAACTTCTCCAACAGGATGTGAGTACATGGTTGAACTACACTTTAGAGATGTTGAAGAACCTCAGAGGGTAATGCACAGTGTGTCTTACGACCAGTGCAATGGTGGTGCTAGGTCTGGAAGAATGGACAGTCTTAGGACAGCTAGTGGCAGTCCAGAAAGTCATTTATGAATGGCACTGAGTACTTGAACTTGGGTAATGCTAGACTTTACTCTTATTCTCACATCTCCTGATCAAGATGGTTGTTCCAGGTGGCACACTCCAAACTGATGTAGCAGGACTTATAAGGAAGCTCAAACATCAACTCAAGGTTGGGCTGTGCAAATGTTACATACATACATACTTATATAGTAATATAAACAGATGAAAAAGGACCATACGGCGCATAAAATAGTGTATAAAATAGTGAACAGCTGATTAATAGACAACTGGTTAATATTGGATAAAGTAAATATAATGTAAGTATGTAATAAAATTGCCCTTTAAAATACCAAATAGAAATATTAAAGATGCATAGGAAAAAGAGTAAAATGTGCAAAAAGTATATATGGAGATAAGTCAATTAGTGCAAATGAGTGCTCAAAAAGTGCAGCAGTTCAATACTCAAAGGAGTGTTGTTGATTGAAGACAAGTGTATCAATCTTCTCTGTGGTGTGAGTATCAGATCTTCTCTTTAAAGATATCCCTCAGAGAGAAATAAAACATAAAGGCAATAATAGTGCAGATGGTCGTACTGGAATGGAGCAATTCAATAAAGTCAATGTATGTACCACTCACATTTATAGGAGCCTAAGGGAAATCCAGGCTCAAGGAAAATAGCTTGCGGCCAGATATAGGGTGGCACGTCCCTCCTTTCGTCTATGGTGGTTGCTAGGTAAAGCAGAGAGAGTCGGGAGACGACACTCCCATAGCGTAACTCTGTGCGTATATGTGGAAAAATTAAATTAAAATTGATCACACTCACCAATTATAGAGCCTCTCAATACCAGGCTCAAGGGATACCGCCTTGGGCTCTCTTAAGGTGGAGGCCCGAACCCCTGCCGCCTGGATCCTTTGTTCATAGCAGAGAGCTCAGTGCTGAAAGAGGATCCAGGCGGCAGGGGTTCGGGCCTCCACCTTAAGAGAGCCCAAGGCGGTATCCTTGAGCCTGGTATTGAGAGGCTCTATAATTGGTGAGTGTGATCAATTTTAATTTAATTTTTCCACATATACGCACAGAGTTACGCTATGGGAGTGTCGTCTCCCGACTCTCTCTGCTTTACCTAGCAACCACCATAGACGAAAGCAGGGACGTGCCACCCTATATCTGGCCGCAAGCTATTTTCCTTGAGCCTGGATTTCCCTTAGGCTCCTATAAATGTGAGTGGTACATACATTGACTTTATTGAATTGCTCCATTCCAGTACGACCATCTGCACTATTATTGCCTTTATGTTTTATTTCTCTCTGAGGGATATCTTTAAAGAGAAGATCTGATACTCACACCACAGAGAAGATTGATACACTTGTCTTCAATCAACAACACTCCTTTGAGTATTGAACTGCTGCACTTTTTGAGCACTCATTTGCACTAATTGACTTATCTCCATATATACTTTTTGCACATTTTACTCTTTTTCCTATGCATCTTTAATATTTCTATTTGGTATTTTAAAGGGCAATTTTATTCACTTATATTTTACATTTTATCCAATATTAACCAGTTGTCTATTAATCAGCTGTTCACTATTTTATACACTATTTTATGCGCCGTATGGTCCTTTTTCATCTGTTTGTCTTAGTCTTGACACATATTTTGGTTGTTTTTTATGTGTTTTTTACCATACTATAGGCTGCATTTGACTATTTACTAGTAATCCACATAGCACTTTAATCAATTCATCAAATAAACAAGCGCCCACACTGTATAGTGTATATCCGTATACACATTCCCTAATCAACTTCTTTATATAGTAATATAGGTTGAAAAAACGTATATCAATATAAATGTCCATGTTCAACCATCTACACATCCCTTTGGCTGCTGTTGATGCGAAAGAAGGCAAAACCTCCCCTATAGTTGGAGATCCCCCTGGCTGGCTGCAATATTTAGTGGTTTGGCAACGCAGGCTGACATCCACTTTTGTAGCTGCATAAGTTGATGGGGCACCGTGCTGCCACAGTAGAGTGACCGCCAGAATGGGGGGGTGAAAAAGGCTTTGATGCTGGGGCGGAACAGGTGGATGGGTTTCCAATTGCAGACTGATCTGTGAACTTTTAAAATTAAAATCTATTTGTTGTAATTTGCTGGTATGGACAGAGCCAAAGGCTGATACCTGGTAATTTTCTGTAAATTCTAGAACTTTAGAATTTTTTTTTTTATTATGACTTTATTCAGGATTTTATTTTTGAATGCCTGCAAATTCAATGAACGCTTTAAATAATAGATATCCCCTTTATCAAGTCTCTATTTCTGTGTTATTAATGTTGATCTTGCAATATTCCAAATAGAAAGCCGCAGTATTCGTGACCGTATATATTCTAAAAACTTCTCATAAATTAAGTCTGGAAATAAGGTACATGAGTGCATTATTGATGTTAAGAAAATGGTTTGTGCCTCCTAATTATTTAAGTAACAATTAACGTATATTTAAAAAAATATATAAATTATTTGATAAAAAACATGTAAAATGTTAAGAGGTAAGAATTAATCTAGCCAAGTATCTTACCATGCTCTCTTTTCTTAAAATAGGCCCATAATTTGTCTGTTCTTTTCTGTGGAGAGTTTTCGTCGTCCGGTAAATTCTTCTGTTCTTCTGGTGGTATCATTTTGAAAATAGCCTGTATTAAACCAAACATAAATTTATTAAATTGTATACTGATAGGTTTCACCAGCAAATGCCAAAAGGCTTCTGACTTCATTGTGTATTTAAGGGATGACAAACAAAGGGCCCTATTCCAAGGTTGGTGTAAACTTACTCACAGCTGTTGGAAAGTTAACAACTCCATTATTATTATTCTTTATTTATAAAGCGCCAGCATATTCCGCAGCGCTGTACAATAAGCACAGTATAGACAGGGTTACAATACATTGAACAACATTTGACAAACAGTACAGGAGGAGATGAGGGCCCTATTCCCGTAGGAACTCACAATCTGGGAGGGTTGGGGTTGGAAACAGGAGGAGAGGACTGTAAGGTGAGAGTGATTGATGGTTGCGTCAGTGAGTTGGGTGGTAGGCTTCCCTAAATAGGAATGTTTTAAGGGAGCGTTTGAAGGAAGAGAAGTTAGGGGAAAGTCTGACAGTACGAGGGAGAGCGTTCCAGAGAGTGGGGGCTGCGCATGAGAAATCCTGCAGTCTATCATGGGAAGAGGTGATGCGGGGAGAAGCTAGGCGCAGGTCACTGTTTGACCTTAGGGAGCGGGCTGGGCCACTCCATAGACTTTTATGGCTCTGGTAAGTTTACAACAGCTCTGTTTAAGTTAACACCAACTTCAAAATATGGCCCAAAATGTTTGTCTGGGTATGATTTAAGAGTACAGTTCAGGGGGTAAGAGATTATATTTATATTCCACTCTTTTCATTCTATAAGTTCAAGCAACCCACAAAAAAAATGATTGAAAAGATAATTGCCTGACAATTCCCATAACATTACTCATTTGTGCATTCCGTAAATGAAAAAGGAACCCCTAAATACAGTGCATCCAAAACGTATTCAGACCCCTTCATTTTTTCATACTTTTTACGTTACAACTTTATGACAAACTATCTTAATTACTTTGTTCACATATCAATCCACACTTACTACTCCATAATGATATAGAAAAAGTCAGATTTTTGACAACTCTGCATTTTAGCCAGAGTGTTCTTTAAGGCTGGTGTCAGACGACCGCATTTTGTACTGACTGTGCATCCGTGCAGTACGGATGAACGTTCTGACGGAAGACTCGGTAGTGGCCACACGGTCCGTTATTTTTGACTGATGTAGAGAAAAAGAGGGACCTATGGGAAATAATATTAATATGAAAAATGATACACATTGATACATGATATCAAAAACCATTTTGTCTGTCAAGGTGCTGGACGTCAAAAATGCGGACCGTCTGACTTCCTCCCATCACTCACACACAAAGCTATGCGGACAAGGCGCACTCTGTGCATCCTCCTAGCGGATTGACGTTTTTGCCTAACTTGCATCCGTTTGCCGCGTCCGTTGTGCGTCCGCAGTTCGGTGCGGACGCACTTTGTGTGTTGTTCCCTATTGCTCATAATTCTATGCTACCACGGACGTTAATATGTGCGCAAAAACGGACGTGATCACTGCGTTCGTCTGACACGAGCCTTATACCGACTTGAAAGGGAGGTTTTTTTATTCCTCCATAAATGAAATATGCAATCAATTGTGAAATTTGCCGAGATCTTACAAAGATATCGTAAGATTTTACAAAGACTACCATAATGAATATGTATGCATCATCATTGAATGCCTTCAAGTTAAATTTTACCAATTTTAAATATCAACCTGCTAAAAGGTCTTATACGGTCTCGCTGTATTGTAAAATCTTTTCTCCTATTTTCTCATAACGCCACTCTAACAGATTAAGAAACGTTGACGTCAAACCACCATGGTTTCATGCCTTTGCACGAAGCATTCTTTCCGTAATTTGTGATAAGCTTTTGTTTGTTGTACTGATAGTTCTGTATTACTATATAAACTGCAGAGATTATAATTTCAAAGAACTGTCAAATAGACCAAGGCTTCTAAATATCATTCTGAAAACTAATGGTGTTTTTTTATTAGTACGCGTAGATTCTAGGTTTTTTTAACGTTTTATTAATGTAAAACAAGGGATAAAACCAAGGTTTGCTTTAAAATCCCGAACTAGGTATAATCAAATTCTAAAACCACATTAAACATTTCTATTATTATTATTATAATAATACTTTATTTATATAGCGCCAGCATATTTCTATAATTATTACTGATATATAGCATATTTATTGTTACATGCGTGATTGCAT
Source organism: Leptobrachium leishanense (assembly GCA_009667805.1). Taxonomy (NCBI): domain Eukaryota; kingdom Metazoa; phylum Chordata; class Amphibia; order Anura; family Megophryidae; genus Leptobrachium; species Leptobrachium leishanense. The sequence continues at coordinate 76,934,608 of CM019073.1, read as the reverse complement.
GTTTTTTCTGTACACCGTGATGCTGCTATCACACTTATTGCAGGTGAACCCCTTTACTACCAAGTGATTTTTGCTGTAAAAAAATGTTCTAAAAATATTTATTTGAAATATGAAATGCATAGGGCACTATTACGTTCGTCGCGCTAAAACGGGGACTCAAAGGAGAAAAACCTGCACCTGCAGCGTCCCCGTTTTAGCATGATATTACGATGCAGGCGCTAAAAAAGCTGGCTGCATCGTAATCTGGACCTAAGCCCCAGGATGCGCGTGGCAGCGCTAAGTGCTACCACACGCATCCCCTCCATGGAGTCCATAGGACTCCCCTGAGACAGACACTGCCGGTCACATGACCTGCTGAATTTCAGCATAGTGGTCAGCATAGTGATCCGCAGAGAGAGAGAGACTGGGTGACTTTTTTCCCCCAGTCTCTCCCTGCTCCCTGCGGACAGAGGAAACGGATGGAGCCGCCGTTCCCACCGCGAGATTAGAGGTGAGTATGTGATTTTATTGGTTTCTGCTGGTGCTGACGGATTCTGCAGAAGCACCTAGGTCCTGGCTGTGGTTAACTTTCGAGTTAACCGCAGCCGGACAGTAATTAGCGTTAGGACTTTGTAATCCTAACACTAATTAACTCTTTGCGCTCACCATGTTAAGCATAGGGAGCGCAAAGTACAGTAAGCTCTCGCAAGGGAGCGCAAGCTGCGAATCGCTAACAGGTTTTTCAACCCGTTAGCGTTCGGATGGTAATATGGTGCGCCCATGCTAGGGCCACCAATGCTAGTGATAACGCTCACGCAGGTGAGCGCTAGCGTTTGAAATGTAATAGTGCCCATAGTTAACAATTTTAATACAGGGTAAATTATAGATTTGAATACAGATTTTTAATGTGAGATAGTTAAAAGATTAAAATATTATGAATTTGATATTTTTTCTTGTAATCGTTTGTCCTTTACAGAAATATTTGCTGTGTTGAAAGGTTCTAAGCATTAGATGGTGTCCTTTAACTTACACAATCTTGCACACAGGGTTATTCAAAGAGATCAGAAAAGTCAAAGCACGTTCAGTGACTTTCCGTTCTCCGGACTTCTGGGCAATTCGGCGATTCCTAGTTCGCTGACCCTGCGGTGTATTCAGCAAGCACTGCAGAGCCCCCGTAGTGCAGGGAATACTCACTGCCAATCCGCAAAACACATGCCAAACACTCAACGAATACTTACCGAACACTCACCGAAAACCTGCACAAACTGCCACAAAAACCAAGCCGGACACACCGGAAAATCCGAGCAGCCGGCAATCACAGCGCAGAGCAGCCGTCGGAAAATGCCAACTAGCAGACGAACGGGGTGAAGAAAAAAATCAGTTTGCTTGAAAGTTGGAAATTTGAAACGCCGTTTGCAAAAAAACTACTTAAGGAAAATGTCTGGAATTTACGTATAAGATGCTATGAATGATAATAAAAAGGGCTGTTACAGAAAAATTAAAAAACTATTTAAAAAAAATGGGAAAAAAAAATTGAAAGCAAAATCCTCAAAAATGCCTAAAAGAACCTAGAAAATCAAAAAATTAAAGAGACTTTTTACTGCAGAATAAAATAAACAGTTTATTGGATATTGATTTAAAACTGGAATATTTTTAACATTGAAGCCTATGGGATTCGCCTGAATAAACCTAACGAATGAAACCAACGAACGGCAGGGAACTTCACTGACATTCCTCTGCTGTTCGTGTTCTCTGAATAGACAAAGCATTGCTTCTCTATGGGGCTTTCATTGCCCTCGAACAGGCACCGTATGTGCAGGCAATTCGCCAACATTTGGCAAACTGCCTGGTCTCAGAATAGCCGAATGGCCAGGAAATGTAACCGTACGCTGAATTTTAGTGTCCGGTTGCATTTCGGGGCCAGATCGTCTCTCTTTGAATAACCCTGATAGGGTCTGCATTATCAGTATACAGGCAGAAATAGCCTTTGTGTCAAATACGGTAAATCTAAATATGAATAATAAATATGGTCTGTTATCTTGCTTATGGGTATTTGTAGTGATCATAATGAGATTATTATCAATGCAGCTTCCACAAAATACGAGCAGAATTTAAAAATAATATCTATATCTCTACAGTAGTGCGCGACCCCAGAGTTCTCTCAGTATTCTGCCTTCTCCTTGGATATTGAAGTGTTTTTGTTAAACTTGGGGTTTGGGGTTGCTCCTTGTAGCTTCTTTGCATTTGCAGTAATACAGGCCAGAGTGAGATCTCAGAGAATTCTCTGTGTTCTCCACAGGGAGCAGTCTAATCTTTAAATACTTTATATATGATCCAAACACAGTAAATTAATATGCTTATTGTGAAACTACCAAGGATGTAGATAAACAGACCACATTGTCAAAGTAGCAGGGGGTAACCCAAAAAATTAGGGATGTGCGTTTCGGGTTTCGGAATTTCGGAATTTTCACGAAATTTCCCGATTCGTGCATTCGGATTCGGACGATTTTCCGAAAATTTTCAGATCCGAAAACGGCAGATGCGAACAAATTTTCGTGCCGAAACGAAATTTTTTCGAATGGACTACAAATGTGTAAAATCGAAATTCGTTTTCGTTCCATTCGTGATTTCGGCTCCATTCCTGATTTCGGTTCCATTTCAGTAATTTCGGACATCGTATTTATATCGCTGATTCTGTAATTAAATTTTATATCATTCCCATCTCAGTGTTTCCTTCCTGGAAAACCAGAGAAATCTCAATGTATCCTTCTTGTAAAACATGAGAAATCTCAATGGCAGAATTATCGTATCGTATAATTATCGTATCCGAAAAACCATTAGTTTACGTCAAAACGAATAGACACTTTGAAACAAGGAGAAGAGACGTTCCGAAAAACACGAAAATTTCTGAAATCACGAAAAAAAGTCGATACGAAAAACGAACCGAACCGAAACGAAAATCGGCCGAAACGAGTCGAAACGAAAATTTACAAAATCCGAACGAACCGAACCGAATCAAACCGAAAAAGAAATCGGTGCACAAGCCTACAAAAAAATCACACCAATTCCAAAAAACAATCGTGGTCACAATTGTCACTAGTTATCACTATTTGTGAATAAAATGTAACTTTTATTATACCGCATATAAAACAATCTCTAAAAGGCCACCCTCTGGTGGTACAAATTCACACACAAAACATGAATCGCAGGTAGGTGTTGGTTCAAAGTATTGCCTTAATATTCAATATTTCTGACATTAAACTTCCCCTATTTTTTGTTCTCAATTTCTTCAAAAGTAAGAAGACCAGCCTTCGTGGGTTGGTAGGTATAGAACAGTAGAGAAGAATGTCAATATAAAGATCAACAAGAAGAAGTACCAACAAGAGGAGCGCTCCCCATCCTACTTCTATAAAGGCAATAGCAACTTATTCCAATTCAGTATCCCTACTCTGCTTACAAAATTCAGCACGCTCTACGCGTTTCGCTACTTCATAATAGCGTCATCAGGAGTTGTGAATAGCTCAGTGTGTATAGAAGAAGCAGTCTAATCTTGCATTTAGGCTAGGGTCAGACGAAAGCATTTTTCCCCGCGAACGTGAAAAAGTGCGTCCGAACGCATTGACGTATTTTCTTCACGGAATGCGCAAAAACGGTCAGACGACGCTCATTTTCGGGCGTGATTTTGTACAGATCGTCAATAAAACTCTTTTTGCGTCTGGATGTTATGTAGGCTGGACATTAGCAGTGTCTGACATCTCCTAATCACGCAAACACGCCGCTATGCCGCAGCTGCGCACTCAGTACGTCAGTACTAGCGGTTCAGCGTTCTCAAACAAATGCGTTCAAATTCCACTTGCGTTGCACGGCTGGACTTTTGTGCGGCCGTACATCGTATATTGGCCGTCATTGCCCGTCATCTGCTGCTAGTGCGGCCGTAATTATGTGCGCCAGAACGCACATTAAAAGTGCGCTGGTCTGACCCCAGCCTAAAAGGTTGTACAAGGATTTGCTATACTTTGATTTTATTACATTACAATGCAAAATCGAGTTTACACATGATTGTTGAAGTGTTAAGTTCATCGTGGATAATTATTTATCATTGCTTCTTTCAAAAAAAAATAAAAAAATTAGAAGAAGTCTTTTATTACTTTGTAAATTATTTCCAAGATCTAAACAGGCATAATTGTAATGTTCACACTTGCATTTTGGTGAGCTTGATTTACCAACCCTGTGGTGAATTCAGTATTCACTGCAGAGTCCCCGAAGTGCACCGTACGCATCCGAAAAAAACACAGAATGCATCCGAAATATCACCAAAAAAAACAACGAACGCATCGGATAAACCTCTGACTGCAGCCGCAAACCGCAGAACGCAGCCAACCGAACAAACCGCCGAATGCCTCCGATCAGCCACCGAACGCTGTCGAAAAAAGCCGACCAGTCGCCGAACAGGGGTAAAAACAACCTGCAATTTTTAAAAAGCATTTTAAACTAAATTAATGCATGGAAATAGTATATAAGGTCCTATAAATAAAAAGGTCTGTTACAGAATAAAAAAAATCCCTTTAAAAATAAACGAATCAAAAATGTCCCCGAAAAAAATCCAGAAAAATGCCTAAAAAATTCTAAAAATTAAAAAGACTTTTTCTGCAAATGAAAAGAATAAACGGTTGAATAAAAATAGGGAATTTTTTTTCCATTGAATCCTATGGGTTTCACCTGTCTAACTGCTTGAGGGCGAATGACCTACATGGTACGTCCTGTGAAGTACTCCCATTAAGGACCAAGGACGTACCATGTACGTCATGGTCCTCTAACCCCTCCTCCCTATACTCGCCTCTCTGGCCTGGGTCCCCGGGGTCTCACGTTGGGCCCTCTTGGTTGGGCACAATGCCGTCAGTTGCAAGCACCCCCGGCGCCTGCTGGGGAAGGCCTGAAAGGGGAGTGGGAGTCATTTGGAAACCTCTCGCTCCCAAACGGCTGATAGTAGAAAAAAAGAGAGGCACCGCTTTCCAACGGTGCCCCTTTTTAACCCCTCAGGTGCCGGATTGCGGTCCTTTCCCAGAAGTGACTGACATCTTGGATGTCAGCAAAGTCTCCATGCCCCCGCCCACTGACGTCGCCATATACGCAATGACGTCAGTGGACAATTAAAATCCTAGCTGCCAAGTGGCAAATCGGTGGCAGCTATTTCTTACATATTTATTTTCTGTTAATCTGTATATTTGTGTTTTGTTTTTTAATATCTTGCATTTTATTACTTTGTATTTCTGTAACAATTCAATGTTCTTGAACCCAGGACATACTTGAAAACGAGAGAAATCTCAATGTATCCTTCCTGGTAAAATACTTTATATATAAATAAATAAACATTTGGTATCATTGGAAAGGCCAGAGCATGACCATGTTTGGTATAAAAAAAATAAAAATAGGATTAAAAAATAAAAAAAGTGTTTTTATTTAAAAAAAATTATCTGGGTGGTATAATAAAATAGGATTTCAAATCACATTTAACCCTTTCCCTGCGGAGGACGTGTGGGGAACGTCCTTATTGACTCTTGCAGCATCAATTGCCAGCTTTTTGAATAGCCAAATTGCCCCGAAATTGCACTGTATGGGGAAATTCACCGTTTGGTGCAATTCGGTGGCCAATTCGGCTCTCTTTGAATAACCCCTTTAGCTATCTGTCAGAACAGGTGTTGTAAAATCTAGTGGCAGATTATTGGGCACATCACTTAACTCCCTACATGTTTCTAGTTTTTTTTTATTAACAATAATTAGCATTTTTCATAGTCTTATTTTTATATTCTTTCTTGTAAGATCACCAGAGTATAGCAGTACGTAGTGATACCTTTTTTATTGGACTAACATATTTAAAAGACAAGCTTTGGAGAGGATCACTCTCTTCTTTCAAGATTTAATATGTTATCATTGTTTTTAAACCTCATCCTAACACTAACAATTGTATATCTATTAAAGCCAGGTTTTGTAAAACTGGTTTACACGTCCCCTATTTTTTTTTAGCATGTGTGTGAATGGCTCACTGTTTATAGATATGAAATGTGTACAGTGGGCTTCTTGACTGACAATGGAGGAATGGGTGGATATTAAGGAGAGGGTTTTCCTGTTGTTTTTATTTCCATTCATTCGACTTCCCCTACGCTAATGGAGGAAACCATGCTCCGACTAAAGCTGTAATCTTATTTTATCTCGTATTAACACTGAACTTTCTCTGCATTTTAAAGCACACACATTCTGCTTGGGTTTCACTCCTGAATATTTATTTACTGCTTTTTAATCTGTTTTACATCATTTCCTCTCAGAACTCTGATTTCCCAGAATACCGATACCCTGTCTGGTTGCCAAATGTTTGTCACTTGGTTTAACCTTTAACATGGTTTTCTCTCTGACACTATCCATTTGGTTCTTTATCATTTACTGTTGCATTTTTTTATTCTATATAAAATTTCTCACACAACAGAACGACAATTTGATGCTTGGGATTTGTCCCCCTTTTTTGTGCGTCTGGGAATAGCGCCACCTTGATATGGCATTCTGTGCTTTAAGTGAGCTCATTATTTTACTTAACAATCAGCAATGTCTTGGAACCTCTCCCCTCTTTCTGTTATTTTCTTATCTTTTCTACCAGACTACATGGCTGCTTGCAGTCCCTTTACTTCATGAGTCTCTCTCCGGTGCCTCTTTTCTCATTCATTAGGGATGCTGAACCATTTCTCTTGCACTTCTTGATTTCTTTCTGTGTCAAGTTATGTTAGCTTTTTACTTTGTTTCCTTGCACCGAAAATAAGACACTGTCTTATATTTTTTTGGCCCCTAAAATCCACACTATCAGGGTTATCCAAAGAGATTCGAAAAGTCACCGCACGTTCGGTGACTTTTCGTTCTCTTCAATTCGGTTCCTTTTGCCGATCCCATTTCGGTGACCCTGCGGTGTATTCAGCAAACAGCACAGGGTCCCCGAATTGCAGGGAAAAGCTGCCGCAAACCTGACGAAAACTAACCGAATGCACGCTGAAAACAAGCAAAAACATCTGGATTAACCTTCGAAGAGGAGCCGAACAGGAGCCGAAAAGGAGCCGAATCACACAGAGCCGAAGCAGCTGTGACGTAGAGGAGGCAGTGAATAAATTAGAAAAACCATTTGTATGAATCTGGGAAAAAGAAACGCTGTTTGCAAAGAAACTACTGAGCGAAAATGTCTGAAATTTTCACAGGAGGTCCAGGGAATGATAATAAAGAGGGCTGTTACAAAAAAAATAAGTAAACTGAAAAAAAAAAAAAAAAAAAAATCGGACTTTTAATTTGTTTTTAAAAAATTCAGAAAAATGCTTAAAGTATCCTAAAAAATCTATAAATAAAGAGACTTTTTGCTGCAGAATTTTATAATGAACGGTTTATTAGATATTGAATTAATACGGGAATATTTTTAACATTGAAGTCTATGGGATTCTCCTGAATAAATTTGCCGAATTAAACCACCGAATGGCAGGACATTAGGGGAACCTTTCACTGCTGGTTTGTGTTCTCTGAATAACCGAAGCAGTGCTTTTTCATGGGGTTTTCACTGCCCTCGAACAGGGACCGAACAGGCACCGTATGTTCAGGCAATTCGACAGGATTTGGCGAATTGCCTGCTCTCTGGATAGCCGAATGGTCAGGAAAGGCAACCGAACGCTGATTTTCAGCGTTCGGTTACCTTTCTCAAGCAATTCGAATCTCTTTGGATAACCCTGTAGGTCTTATTTTCAGGGTACGTCTTATGTTTTTGGTGATGGTGTTCTTTTTTTTTTTTTTGGTGGTGTACGTCTGGTATCACTCCTCACTCCACCTGTGACAGGAGCTGGCACTAGAGCAGGAGTCAGCAACCTTGGCTCCCTGATGTTTTGGGAACTACATTTCCCATGAGGCTCAGTCAGCCTAATGGGTTACTGAGCCACATGGGAAATGTAGTTCCCAAAACATCAGGGAGCCAAGGTTGCTGACCCCTGCACTAGAGGAAGCATTAGCTAAGGCTGCGGTCACACGAGCGGACTGAGTGAGTCCGTGTGACCACACTTCCCTGCGTCAGTCGCAGCTTTGTGTAGCCTGGACGGGGAGAATCACACAGGGTAGCATGCGCTCTAATTGCACGCGCTACCACCGGGCGTGATTTCAGCCTCACCGTCAAAAAGCTATGACGGACGCAAATGGAGCTACAAAGTGCAATCTTCCTAACTGCGCTCAGTGAGGTGGCCACACGGCATCAGAGTGGAATGAATGTCTACACTCAGTGACGTTTCTTCTGCTCAAAGAACGCTCGTGTGACTGCAGCCTTATGCGGCTCTGCTCCCTCCGCTGCCGTCTTTCTTCCGCCGCGCAGGCATCACTCATTCTCTCCCATGACTCTTCAAGTTTTCCAACTAGGTATTATTTTCAGGGTAGGTCTTATATTTTAGCAGTTATCAAAAAACCGCACTAGGTCTTATTTTCGTTCTTGTTATTCAGTAAAAAGTTTACTATCAAAAATTCCACACACAAATGGAAACCATTTTTACACACTGTCCCATTATGTTTTTGTCTTTTGGGTCATAGTTCTTACAAAACTAACCTAGTTCCAGTTGTAAGCAGCTGTATTAAATCTAGGTTTTTTTTTTTTTTTTACACAAATTGTACAAGGCACCATTCAAAAAAAAAAATACTGGTTTACTGGTATATTTTCTTGAAGTTAAAAGGACTAAGCATTCACTCTTAAACCCTTCACTACAATTTCTTTTCCTTAAAACCAGTGCCAGGACCCAGGAGATATATGGAAAACAACTTTCCATTGCAGACGTGTAAAATGAATGTATCCTTCATAAAATACATTTTACAGACAATGAGCTTGCTGGACAAAAATTGCTTCTACATGTATAATAATACAGCTGGAGTTCTGTCTTACTGCAAAATAAAACATGGCACTCTAAGCTGCTCAAGCAGCTTCAGCACCTTGGATGACATGTCCGAGGTGCTGAAAGTTTGAGTGCACTTTCTGTAGCCCATTTGCAAACAAATTTTATTTACTGTAAACAGAATTCCTTTGCATTGCTCCGGAATGTGATCAAATCACGTTTATTTGATTTTGGGCCCCTGCAGCAACTTTGGAACTTAAGAGTATACTCAACAGTGGTAGTGAAGGGGTTAATAATGCTCTAAAAATGATTCTGGCTATATGAGCTACCAACATTAAGAACTATAAAACTGACAACAATAATGATATAAAAATAAAAGTAAGGAAATTCAAGTATAGATATGATCTATAATAGCAGCTGATATCACTTTACCGCAATAAGCCAGAGTATTACATGACTTTAAATGAAGTGTGATGCAGGTTTCATAATGCGTGAAGGCTTGCAAGCAAGTCGGAATTATTTTATAGATGCATATTGTGCTCATTAGCAAAACCGTATACATTTTTTGCAACTGATTGCATGTGCTCTGTGTGCGAGACCTGTAACAAAGGGACGTGCAGTCAGTCTGCCTCCCCTGCCATTCCAGTAAATTAATCTGGTCATTGTGCTGTAATTATATATGTGATGTGTATATTTAAACTGTAAATAAAATGTTATTTATTGAAAAAAGTTCTCATACTCACCTCTCCACGCTCCCTCGCTGTGCTTCTCTGTCCTCTGCTACTTTCAGTTTGCCGGTTGCTGTGTGTATGATTCCCTACACAGACAGCAGGGGCAGCACTGAGTCAGTCTAGCCTATGCAATTTGCACTGCTGAATGCTACAATAATTGTGTAGCTCAAGCTGATTTCCTGGTTCTACGCTTTTCAGTGCCTCCAGAGGCAATGAGAGCAATGGAAAGCTTGAGCCAATGAGAAAGCTCCATTGGTCTCAAGCACTTCTTTTTTTAAAAAAAACGCCCCCCCATGGGAGGCAGAGCTCCCCATGGATTGATTGACGCAGGACAGTCATGTGACTGTCCTCGTCAGTCATGGAGGGGGCATGCAGAGCTCAGCAGTCAGCATGTGTGTAATAGCGCCCTCTATTAGTCAGTATTGTAAGTGCATGCTCTTAGCTGTAAAAAATAAAATAATAATTAAAACTTTACTTTATAAATAGTGAAACTCTATTCTCCTATATAACGATAATCAAATGCGTAAATTGCGACTGCGTAACCCTGTGTTTATCTGGCTCTGATACTAGCCAGTGCCTCAGCAGCCACTGACCTCACCGCACGTCACTGCTGTAACACTCATTGCATAAGTGGTCTGGTCATCTTTGCACGTTAAATATTATGCATTTAAATTATTTACATTTTCTTCCTTGTTTTCTGACACCATTCTTGATACTCAGTGGTAATGACAGGTGCCGTCACCATGTAGAAGTTTAAATTAAATTGAAATAAAATTCAGCAATGTTATGAAACTCACACACCTACATGAATTTATATCTTTCAGTTGGTCCCAATGACACCTTGTTTTATGGTTATCCAAATAAGAAAAACACAAAGAGTGTCCAAAGCCAGCAAGGTATCTGCATGCATTAAAAGGGGAATTCACTCTCGGGATGAAAACATAATTTTGCCTCTGTATAAATCAATGGTAAGACGCACCTTGAATATGCCGTGCAATTTTGGGCACCTGTCTTAAGAAAGGATATTATGGTGCTAGAAAAAGTGCAGAGACGGGCGACTAAATTAATAAGGGGAATGGAAGGTTTAAGTTATGAGGAAAGACTAACAAGCTTAAACCTGTTTAGTTTAGAGAAAACTAGAGGGGATCTGATAACCTTATATAAATGTATACAGGGCCATTATAAACCATTGTCTGATAACCTATTCATTAACAGGACTATACACAGGATACGAGATCACCCATTTAGACTGGACGAAAGGAAATTCAGCCTAAAGCATAGGAAGGGTTATTTTACGGTGAGAACAATAAAGCTGTGGAATTCTCTGCCTGTTGAGGTGGTTGGGTCAGAGTCTGTACAGACTTTTAAAAAGCGACTGGATGACTTCCTGCAGACACAATATTAACAGGGTAATTCAAAGAGATCCAAATTGCTTGAGAAAGGTAACCGAACGCTGAAAATCAGCGTACAGTTACCTTTCTTGGCCATTCGGCTATCCAGAGAGCAGGCAATTCGCCAAATCCTGGCGAATTGCCTGCACATACGGTGCCTGTTCGGTGCCTGTTCGAGGGCAGTGAAATCCCCATGAAAAAGCACTGCTTCGGCTATTCACAGAACAGAAACCAGCAGAGAAAGGTTCCCGAATTGCCCTGCCATTCGGTGGTTTCATGCGGCAGATTTATTCAGGGGAATCCCATAGGCTTCAATGTTAAAAATATTCCCTTTTTAATTCAATATCTAATAAACCGTTCATTATAAAATTCTGCAGTAAAGAGTCTCTTTATTTATAGATTTTTTTAGGATATTTTAATCATTTTTTGGATTTTTTTTTAAAGTTTACTTATTTTTTCTGTAACAGCCCTCTTTATTATCATTCCCTGGACCTCATA